>CM072906.1:5597500-5945000 GCA_037013685.1 Acridotheres tristis
AGGAGAAAGAGTTTCAAGCCCAGGCAGCAGGTGGGACAGCTCTGAACTGGGACATGGGACAGAGCTGTCCCCGTCCTGTGAGGGAGGATGGGAGGGGACAGGGGGTTGGACAGAACCAGCAGGGGAGAACAGCCCAGGAACATCAGCTCAGCACACACACACAAATGAATGCCAGGGCTGAGGACAGCAGGACATGGAGCTAAAGGACAGGGAGTGGCCTCTGGGATGTCCCCAAGGCAGGACAGGGTGGAGAGGATGCCAAACCCAGCCAGACTAAAGGGACAGGCCAGTGTCCATCTGCATCATGGCTTGGACACAACCTCACAGCAGCAGCATAAATCACTCCTACACCCCATCCCTACAACCAAACCTTGCCAGACCTGATCCTGCCCTCAGCTCTGCAAATCCTTGGAGTTACTCAAGGTTCAACCCTGCCCCGAGTCAAACTTCACTGCTCCCCAAAAACTCCCCGATGAGCCCCCACAAACCACAGCACTGGTAAAAACCCTCCAGAGCCAGTGAGGAGAGGAAAAGTGAAATTCCAGTGGAAGGGAAGGCAGGACTGCCTCCAGTTTCATCTCAGTGCAGCAGCAATTGAGAAGATCCCATCGATCTGGGGATGCAGGGCACAGCCCATTTCTCTCTAATCAATATCTAATGAGTGACAGGGAGCAGGGAGAGAGGGGAGCAAGAAGCTGGAGCAGCTCCAGGCCCTGGTAAGCCCTGCTCCCTGCTCCCTTCTCCCTGATCCCACAGCAGCCGTGGTGGAGCGGATCCACCGGGGCTGGTGGAGCCTTGCTCTGCCCCAAGGCAGCTCTGGGGCTCAAGGGGAATCCCCAAAGGCCACAGGGTCTGAAAAGCAGATTTGGCTGCTCTTTCGACACCAGGGGTACCAAACCCAGCTGGGACAAGGCAGGTCCAGAGGCAGAGCAGAGCCAGAGAGAGGTGCTGTGGCAATGGGCTCCTGGCCATGGGGTGCCCAAGCTGCCCAGGCATCCCCCTCTGCCCTCCCCCAGCATCGTCTGCTCTGAACAGGGACACGAGCCAGGCTGTCCACATTGGGGGAACAATTCAGGATGCAGCTGCTGGGGTGCAGAACACCCCAAATTAGCCGTTCTGACCCCAAAACTCAGGGTTTGCAGCCCCTCCCTGCACAGCCAGAGCTGCCAAAAACCCCCAGAGCCCCGGTGCAGCAACTCCTCTGTTTGCACAGCCCGGAGGGCAACACGGCTTGGAGTCATTCATCCTCTCCATTCCGTTAATATTTGATGGAGTTGTTTGTCTAAAAGGTGATTGTAATCACTTTAAATTCCTCCCCCGTCTGTAACCTTTGCAGGCTGATTGGAAGCGGTGCTGGCAGCGGGAGAGGGGGAAGGGGGAGAGGATCCTGCTGCTGCTGGCAGCTCTGCTCTGTGTGCTGTGGGATGGGTGTGCAGGGGACAGGGTGGCCCTGAGGACACTCCTGGATCAGCCATGGGGCTGTGGGCTTGGATGCTCTGGGTGTATTTTGGATGGCAGGATGGGGTGAAGGAAAATCCGCTCTCCTGGTCATAGAGGGGTTCTGCAAGCTTTGGAGGTCACACCAGAACAGGCAGAGTTGGGGATTGCTTTTTTCCCAAGAGTCTGGCCCCAGCTTTGCTCAGTTTTGGGGTGGGGACAGGGACGTGGGGAGATTTCCATTGCAGAGGACAGGAACGGCTTGAGCACATCAAGCTGCTTTAACTGGAGACACTTGTGTCCCTTTTCCCAAGACACAGTGACAGAGATATCACTGTTGTTTTCCAGCACTTCAGAATATTTCCTGCTGCTGTTTCTGACCCCGTGCCCATCCCCAGCCCTCACCTGCCTGTCCTGCCAGTCTCTTCTTCCGGCTGAGAACCCTCTGGGGTCTCAACTTGGCTTTGTGGGTCCTTTCTCCTTCAGATCATTCTCAATTCCATCTCCAGGGCTCTCCTCAACTGCTCTGAGCCTTTCCCAGAGTCCCAGGAATGTGTGAGCAGGGCAGAACTGCCTGTCTCAGGGACTGACTTGGATCCTGCTCCCCATCCAACACTCATCCCTCACTTTAGGGGTCAGATGGGACCTTGCCTTGCTCCTCTTCCTGCCCAGAGGAGACACCAGCATAGACAGCAAAGAGCTGCTGCTTCTCACTGCATTGAAACTTAATAAAAAATTTAAATTCTTCCACCCTAGACTAAGGAATCCTCTATGGCTTCACAACTCAGCCCTAAAATCCTGTTTCCCCTGCCAGCACCCACGTGGCACTGCAGCCACCCAGACCCTGGAGAAGAACTGCTCCAGGTCAAATCCCAGCACTTCCCTGGCATTCCCGGAGGTGCAGCCCTTACCTGGGCCCGGCCCCATCCACCCTGGACACATCCACAGTGGCAGTGGAGTGTTTGCCACCCGTCAGCAGCTCCGAGCTCACCAGCCACTGCCCGCTCCTGGACTTGGTGCTGAGCAGGTTCACACCTTTCTTGGCCTTCACCCTGCAGAAAGCAACAGTCAGGGATGGATCCTCACCCTCAGGCACTCCTGGATCCCCTGGGATACCCTGCCATGGCACAGGAGGAATTTTTCCCCTGATCCCTTCAGGCTGTGGGAAGCATCATCCAGGCTGGCAGCAACAGCCCATTCCAGCTCCCCTTTTGTGGAATTTTGTCCCTCCAATCACAGCTCCAGCAGGATTTTGGACCCCCAGCCCCAATGCTGCCCTCAGGGCAGTAACACCCCTGTGGCATTGGGCATCCCTGGGGTGAAGGACAGGAGAGCCTGGAGCACCACATCCCCCATTCCAGGGCTCTCTGCTGGTCCACAGGCCATCAAGTGTCCTTTGAAGAGGTGTGGCCAGGGCTTGTGTCCCCATCTTTAGGGACATACAGCAACGGGGGTCCCCCCTCTGCACACCTGCCCATACCGGGGCTCTCAGCACCTCCTGCCCACCTGCCCATTCTGCTCCCACCTGGCTCTGGGGCAGCAGGAGGGGAAATGGGGCACCCCTTCTGTCCAGAGCAGCCCCCAGGCCATACCACACCTTGTCCCTAAAATGAATAAACCGACAGCTGCTGCCAGAATCCCAGTACAACTGGGAACACTGGGAGAGCGAAGGCAGCAGCTCACAGTGCCAGGGCAGAGATGTCCTGCGTGGACAGCCCTTCCCTTCTCTGCAAAACCACATTCCAGATTGCTCTGGCCTCACTGCCACAGCTGCTCCAGCTTCCAGCACATCCTACAAACTCCACATCCTCCCAAGCCACTCCCTCCCGCCCACGGCCGCTTTTTCACCACCACCCCTGTGAAAAGGGAGCGGGAACAGCCCCAGCCCCTCACCTGAGGGTGAAGTGCTCCACCGTGGAGTTGGACATCAGGTAGAGGAGGATGCTCAGCACCTCCCCGGGCTTCAGGGGCTTGTCGGGCAGGCGGATGAAGACGTTCCCGTCCAGGCGATGCTCCTGCAGGGCGGGCCCGGCCGGGGGCTGCAGGAGGCTGACGCTGCCGATGCGCAGCAGCGGGTGCTGGGTGGGACCCTCGGTGCGAGCCCCGCCAGCCCCGCGGCGAGCGCCCGTGTCCCCAAGGCACTGGCCGGCACCATCGGGGGCGTGCAGGGTGTAATACAGCTCAGCCTGCTGGCTCTCCCCCGCCACCAGCTCCAGGCTCTCGGGGCTCTTCCTCCTGCCCAGCGGCACAGCCGAGGGGCCGAACCAGGCGTGGGGCAGCTCAGCCTGCACCAGGCACATGGCCAGGCTGCCCCGCAGCCGGCACGAACTCTTGAGCTCCCGGGCATCGCGGAAGGCGTGGAGCCGCACGCAGGGCAGCCGGTCCGTCACGTCAAAATCATCCCAATCCCGGCCGGCCACGTAGAAGAGCACTTGGACCACGGGCTGGCTGGCCACCAGCCGCGGCTGCACGATGAAGGCGCGCACCTTCCAGTTGACGGTGAGGCGGTCGGGCACCTCCAGGGTGCTGGAGGGCTGCAGGTGCTCCTTGGGCAGCACCAGCCCCGTGCTGAAGGGCCCCAGGGTGACGTTGAGGACGGGCAGCTCCTTGGTCTGGAAGACGACGAAGGGCTCGGAGCGCTGCAGAGGGGCGCTGCCATTGCCCGCCGGGCTGGCTCCCAGCTCCTTGAGGAAAAAGGCCAGGCGGGTGTTGGACAGGCGGTAGCTCACGGGCAGCAGGATGGCACCGGGGGGCTCAGCAGGCTCGGGGCTGGGGGCTGGAGCCTTGGCGTGGGCTGCAGAGGGATGGAGAGTGCAGGTTAGCATGGGCATCCCCCTCTGGAGCAGCTCCTGAGCAGGGAGCACTGATCCAAGGAACAAGGAGGAGTTGGAGTTTCAGCCCCCAAACCTCTGAGAAGGGCAGCAAGAGCCCGGCTGGGTTCCTGTCCCACAAACCAAAACGCAGAAGGACCTCGAGCAGGACTGTGCCTCCGGACGGGTGGCAGCAGCCACACCAAAGCCACCCTCGGCATGGGATCGGGTGTCCAGGTGTGCTGAAGCCACATCCAGCCTCGTGTTGTCCCTGGGTCACCCACCCCAGCACTGCCTGGACCAGCACAAACCCTTTTACAAAAACAGGACTGGCTTCATCTCTGTTCCATCCCTGCTTCCCAAGGCACGGATGTTGAGCTTCTCCAAAGGCTCACGACCTAAAGTTACACCCAGGTTAATTTTTGGCCAGCAGATCCCACCATGTATTTATTATCAGCAAGGCTTTTCTTTTGCTTCCAACTCGCACGGGAGGTGGCTAAGCCAGCCCCCCGACCCGCTCTGTCCCCACACCTGCCTTAAGGGTGGTGTCACAGCCGCTCTGTCACCTGTCACCCACCCAGGAGCGTCACCCACACTGTGCTGTCCTCATGTGATAAAGCTGACCCAGACCAAATTTTTCCAGACGTGGTGGAAAGGTGACACGGATGATGTTGGTGCCTCCTTGTGCAAACCCCAGCAGCGCCCAGTCCCCTCAGAAATCCCCTTTTGTCCTTCATTTTAATCATTTTTTCCCTTAAAAAATTAACTCCAGGACTGGCAAAGCGGGGAGCCTCTGCCAGCCGAGGGGCAGAGCTGCCCGACCCCCTCGGAAGGATCTGATTACTCCATTGGAAGCAGAAGGAAAACCCATGGAAATCTTCCTGGGAAAGGCGGCCGGTGCGGAGCCGGCTCCCGGCACGCGTTATTCCGGCAGCCGCGGGAGCCTGGAAGACATCTCAAGGTCTTTGCCTTCTCCAGGAATTCCCAGGAGGGTTGGATCCCCCTCCCCCGGCTCCCCCCGGCTCCCCCCGGCTCCCCCCGGCTCCCCGCATCCCCGGCTCGCAGCGCTGATTGCAGCCGCTCCCAAGCGGCTCCCGAGCAGCCGAGCCCAAATTAGCGGTGTCAAACGGCGAGCAAAGGTGTGGATGTGACGGCTCCGCTCCCGGGAATGTCTCAGCCCCCCCTTCCCCACGGGGGCTTGAGAGATTGCCAGGACCTGGAGGTTTTTTCCAGCCCTGAAAGTCACCCCAAGCACTTTCCTCGAGGTTTAAGGGATTCAGGAAGCCCCGGCCCGGCCGGGGAGGGCTCTGCTGCGGGGCACAGGGGAGTTAAGCAGCTTAGAGAGCTCATAAAAGGATTAACACTGCGGGACAGGCAGAATTCCTTCCATCCTTCCTTCCATCCCGGGATGGAAGCTGTCCCGGAGCCGGGTAGAGAATTCCCCGTGGCTGTGGGAATGCCACCGTGGCACAGCTCCAGCCCCTGCCACCCCATCTTGCTCCCTCTGCCTGTTTTCCCATCTCCCAGGGAGCCAGGAGCTGCAGGAGAGGTGCTAAACCCTGGGAAGCACCCATGGGTGCCCCTCTGCTCAGCAGTACCAGCACTGAGGGGTTTCCTGCTCCTGTCATTCATGGAAGTTGTTTTCTGCTGTGAAGGGTGAAGGTTTGCATCCTCCTGCCGTCCCCAACAAGTGGAAAAGGGGATTTTTTTCCAAGGCAAGAGATTATTTGAGGAGAAGGAATCCAGCAGCTGGAGCGATGTGAGCTGGACCCGCTGGGGTGAGGTCCAGGGACAGGGACTTTGCTCAACTGGAACAGCATCAGACTTTATCCTCCCAAAACCTCCGGGGTTTGGAGCAGCATCAGGATATTGCACAGGGAAAACCCACCCAAAACACACCCTAAACATACGCAAAACCCACCCCAAAACACACCCAAAACACACCCAAAACCCACCCCAAAACACACCCAAAACACACCCAAAACACACCCAAAACACACGCAAAACCCACCCCAAAATACACCCAAAGCACACCCAGCTCAATGCCCAGCACAGCCCCAAGCAAAGTCCATGCTTGAGGTGCTGCAAAAATCTCTGGTGTCCCACTTGAGTGGGGGACAGGAGAAGTTCTGTGCCACCCTGGCGAGCACCCAGTGCCTGTGGAGGACACCCATTGTCACCCACTAAAGCAGCAGGGTTGGGGAGAATTTGGCCCCTCCAGCACCCAGCTCCTTCCTGCTTCCATGGGATCCCCCCATGGATAATGAGGGTTGGGTGCAGCAGGACGAGGAAAGCCCTTCCCAAACTCATTTTGGCGCTGCAATGGGGACACGCAGGGTGGCCCTGTCACCGAGCGGGGCGGGGACAGGGCCAGGCTGGGCTGGAGATTAATGCCATGGCCATGATTAGTTTGAGAGGCGGCGGATTGGCGGCACCCAGGGAAGAGATTTCCTTCCCAGACCAAATGCATTTAAATGATGCTCTAATCTGTGGCCGGGAGGGGACGGGAGCGGCGCCTCCCTTCCCTGGCCATAAACTAATCCTGCCAGGAAAGGGTCTAACCCAGCCACATCCAGCCTGGAATTACAGCCACGGGGACGGGAGGGAAGGAGAAGGGAGGCAGGAGGTGCATGGAGCTGTGGGTGAAACTGCTGGATGGGGAAAAGGGGAATTAAACAGGAGGGAGAGGGAGGAAAAATGTCTGGATAGCAAGAGAACAGCTCCAGGATGAGGGATAAAAAAAAGGAAAGGAAAGGAAAGGAAAGGAAAGGAAAGGAAAGGAAAGGAAAGGAAAGGAAAGGAAAGGAAAGGAAAGGAAAGGAAAGGAAAGGAAAGGAAAGGAAAGGAAAGGAAAGGAAAGGAAAGGAAAGGAAAGGAAAGGAAAGGAAAGGAAAGGAAAGGAAAGGAAAGGAAAGGAAAGGAAAGGAAAGGAAAGGAAAGGAAAGGAAAGGAAAGGAAAGGAAAGGAAAGGAAAGGAAAGGAAAGGAAAGGAAAGGAAAGGAAAGGAAAGGAAAGGAAAGGAAAGGAAAGGAAAGGAAAGGAAAGGAAAGGAAAGGAAAGGAAAGGAAAGGAAAGGAAAGGAAAGGAAAGGAAAGGAAAGGAAAGGAAAGGAAAGGAAAGGAAAGGAAAGGAAAGGAAAGGAAAGGAAAGGAAAGGAAAGGAAAGGGGAAAGGAAAGGGAAAGAGTCCCAACAGCTCAAGAGATGGAAGAAAGGTGTCTGGAGCCTGGAAGGAGACAGGAAGGACGGACAGACAACACAGCCCAGGACACTGCAGTCCCCATACCACTGTCCCCAGCCCTGCCCTGCTTCCTTGTCACCCCCGGGAGGGGAGGTGGCCCCGTGTCCCCTCTGGCTGGCTCTGGGGGGACAGAAGGGTTAAGCCCTGCCGGCTGGCTGTGCTCTGCAGCCCTGCTGCCGCTGTGGGGAGCGGGATTTGCAACACCTGACCTGCATTCCAGGTTTATTAGGCCAGCACAGAGGGGCCCATATGGCCCTTCCACCCTGGCAGCTCAGCACCTCCAGCCAAAACACAGCTCCCCGTGCCTGGCCAGATCCCCACTGGCCTGGGGACCTCCCGGGCTGAGGACCCACCCCCAGACCCACAGCAGGATGGGACAGGACCCCTGTGTGTCCCCTCGGGGTGACCTGCAGCCTGGGCAGGGAGAGGGAGATGTAAACACACAACTGGTGACCCCTTTGTGCAGCCCCACATCTGCCCCGCCAGATGTGCCCCGTGCCAGCCACAGACACGGGGCCAGATGGGCCAGAGCTGCTCTGCCGGCCCAGGAGGGCACGTGGGGACAGGGGCAGCGCTCTCCACCCTGCATGAAATCCCAGACCTAGGCCAGGGGGTCTCACTGCTGGAAAAAACAGCACCATAACCCCCCCAACATCGGGTTTGGATCATCATCATCGTCATCATCATCATCGTCCCCACTCCCGAGGCAGGGGATGCTGGGCTCAGGCAGCCTGGTGGGCACTGGGAGAGGCTGATGGACAGCCTGGATTGAGCCACCAGCTCAACCACCGTCACCTCCTGCTCTGAATGCCCAGAAATCCGGGCCCAGGCAGAGCCTCTCCATCCTGCTCCCACCATCCCTGCTCCCACCTGCAATCCCGGGGCTGGAGACCCTCATCCTCCTGTTCCCCTGCTCCAGAACCCAGAGCAGAGCTGAGCTCCAGCTTAGCCCAGCCCCAGCTGTCGGGCACAGGGATCACTGCTCCAGGGGGAGCTTTATCCTGGCTTATCCCTGGGACACAGCTGGGGCTCCCGGGGCTATAGCCCCACTTATGGGGGGAAAAGAACACAGGGAGGGGGGGAGGGGAAGTTTGAGGAGGGTTCAAAGCTCTCTGGATGTTAATGGGTGGCACTGGGGGCTCGGTGGATCCGTGGATTGAACACGGCTCCGAGCAATGTGGGACATCGGTTCCAGCACTCACAGCTCCTGCCATGCTTCCATGACAGTCCCAGCTGGGAACACGGCAGGAGAGTTGTCCCTAAAGCAGTGCCTTGAGCTGCCACAGTGATAGACCCACCCCAAACACGGGGGGAGGGATGGAGGGGGTGTCACTGTCCCTCCCAGAGCGCTCCAGCCCAGCTCAGGGCTCCTCTGGAGGGATTTTGGTGCCCACCAGGACCACCAGTGCTCCCTCATCCCCAGATCCAGTGCCAATCCAGGGTGACAAGGTGATGATTTTAGGGTGATGATGACAAGACATGCCCAGAGGTGTCAGGGGACCCCGAAGAGGACATCCAGCCTGGCTATTCCCCACTGCACACCAGCGTGGATCTCTCACTTCTCTCTGCTTCCATCCCATTCCCCTGAGCATCCTGGGGATCCCAGGCCAAGCCCCAAAATCTGCTGGTTCAGGCTTTGCCACCCCATCCATCGGGACCAAGCACAAAGGGGAAACGGGGGTGGCAGTGGCCCCAAACACCTGGATGTGCCACAGCTGGAGCTCCCACATCTGGGTGATCTCACAGCTGGAGGTGGTCCTAGGGAAGGGTCAGGCTCAGAATCTCCCTCTCCTGGGAATCTCTTCCCTCCTCATCCCACAGCACCAACCCCTGCCACCCAACACTCCCACCCCAGTGGGGTCAGCACCTCCGAACACCCTAAAAACCAACCAAAAGGGAGCAGAGAATCCTCCAGGCCTCCACCCAAAACTCAGCCAGCCCCAACATGGGCCCCTCTCCACACTCCCAGGGTAAAAAAAAAAAAAAAAAATCCAGGAATTAAATACAAACCAAAAGCAGAAAATACAGGGAGACCCCTCATGGAAACCTCCAAAATGTTCCCTGCAGGCAGAGCCTTGGAAATTGGTTTTGGTGACATAAATGACAACAAGCTCCCCCTTCCCTCTGATGCATCCAGAGCCTCCATCACCAGTCCCAGCTAATTGGAACTCAATTAAGTGAATAATTGTTACAAATGTGGAATCACCTTCCTCTGGCGTGCAGCTGGGAGAGCGTGGGAAGAGCAGGATGCAGGGATGCAGGGGTGCAGGGATGGAGGGGTGCAGGGATGGAGGGATGCAGGGATGCAGGGGTGCAGGGGTGCAGGGATGGAGGGATGGAGGGGTGCAGGGATGCAGGGATGCAGGGATGCAGGGATGCAGGGGTGCAGGGATACAGGGGTCCAGGGATACAGGGATGCAGGGATGCAGGGATGCAGGGGTGCAGGGGTGCAGGGGTGCAGGGATACAGGGATACAGGCATGCAGGGGTGCAGGGATGCAGGGATGGAGGGATGGAGGGGTGCAGGGATGGAGGGGTGCAGGGATACAGGGGTGCAGGGATACAGGGATGCAGGGATACAGGGATGCAGGGATACAGGGATGCAGGGGTGCAGGGATACAGGGATGCAGGGATGCAGGGATGCAGGGATACAGGGGTGCAGGGATACAGGGATGCAGGGATACAGGGATGCAGAGATACAGGCATGCAGGGATGCAGGGATGCAGGGGTACAGGGATGCAGGGGTACAGGGGTACAGGGGTGCAGGGATGCAGAGACATAGGGATGCAGGGATGCTCCTGCATCTGTCCATGGCCACGGCAGGGATGAGCTGGGAATTCCCATGGCACTGAGGTTAAACTGCTCCAAGCTTCCCAAAATCAGCCTGGGGTAGGAACTGAGTGGGAGCTGGATGGGATTTGCAGTCCTGGGAGCAGCAAGAAGGGATTCTCTAACACAAGGTGGGCTCCTTTCTTGTAGATCCCTGAGATTTCTCCCTCTTCCAAAAGTCCAGCTTGGCTTTTCCATCATCAGCAGGAGCAATAAAATCCAATAACACTGGTGGGAAATAACCTGGGATTTTTAGGGGGAGAAGCACAAGGGAACTATCCCAGCAGTACTGAGGGCTGTGCTTTCCCCCAGGAAATTAATAAGAGGGAATAAACAAAACAGGGAGGGGAAAAAAAAAGCCAGAGATGTAAAGGAATAAATAAATATGGCCTAAATGGGATGTGCCGTGCAGAGGCAAAGCCTGCCATAAATTCCTGGAGCCAGCAAGGCTTTTACACAGCAGCTACTTTAGAGCAATTTCCACAAATCACAGCAAGGGACAGGCTGGGGGACAGGGAGGAGAAGGCCTTTCCAGAGGAGGGAGAGAAATGAAGAAATTAATTAAAAAGGGGGGATAGAAAAAGGGCAGGGAAGTGGCTGATTATGGATGTCCAAAAAGCGATGGGAGGGGAGAGACCCTGGGATAAACGGGGCAGCCCCAGAATGTTCTGTGGAGGCTGCTGGGCTGGGGGAGCCCCACACTGGGAGCAGCCCGGGTGGGTCCTCCTAAAAGCCACCCTGGGGAGCCAGAAATGGGAATCAGGGACAGGGACAGCAGCTCCCGAGGGACGAGCCCCCAGCAGCCCAGTGTGGGGACAGAGGCAATGCAGGGACACCCCCAAAGCCACTCAGATCACCCCATCCCCTCTCCATCCCCTCCCAGCATGGCCAGGAGCAGGAACATCCTCCCAGCACCCTCTGAACACTGACTTTTCCCCCCAGGCTCCTCTCCCCAACACCTCCAGGCTGTGCCCAGCAGCACCTTCCAAAATGACTCGGTGCCCATGAATTCCTTTCCCTCTGGTGACGCGTGGTGGAGCTGGATTCCATTCCGGAGGCACCCGAGGGAAATCCAGCCCCAGATCTCAGGTTTGGGGTCCAACATCAGCCCCAGACCCCCAAAAGCAGGGCTGGGAACTGGTACCAGCTCAAACAGGGCTGGGATTCATCCCCTTCCCCTGCTCCTGGAGAGGAGCTGATCCCGCAGCCACACCGAGCTGGCAGCAGCAGGGATTGCATTTGCAACCTGATTTATCTTCCAGAGCAAAAACACAGCTTTTCCTTAAAGGAAAATAAATGAAAAATTAATTCATTCTCAAGTTTTGCCAGTCCTGGGAAAGAGCTCAGGGCAAACCCAAACTCCTGCAGGGGACAGGAGGTGACAGCACCACGTGAGGTGGCAAAGCCACCCCAGCAACACCTGCTTGGGCCTTTAGGGAAAATCCAGGGGGATAAAAATTATCCAGGTGGTGGGAAATGCTCACCAGAAGGTGACAGTGGCTTCAGCAGAAGATTGGATTGGCCTTGGTGTTGGTGTCCTCCCCAAGGCCAGGGCAGAGGGGGGTGAGGGACATGGGACAGGCCAGGAGCAGCAACAGGTCAGGGAACAGCTCAAGGAAGAGGAAGGGAGAGGCACATCCTGAGGAACAACCTCTGCATCCCAGCCCTGTGGTGCTGCTGGCACAGGTGACAGCCCAGAAATCCCCCAGCCCAGCTGGTGCCTCCCCAGGGTGGGGATGGCTGGAGGAGCCCAGAATTCCCAATTTCCAGTCAGGTGAGCTCCAGCCTCCTTTTCCCTGGGAAATGGGCAGCAGGACTCGCCTCACTCCACCCCACGGAACCTTTCCTCATTCTGCCACCACAACTTCCAGGGGACATCTCACCCCCACAGCCACCACTGGGGTCCCCAACCCCATCCCAGCATGTCCCACCCCAGGAGCAGCCACTTCCCTGCCTGCCCAGGGGGCTGCTCGTTAGCAGGGACACGTATTTAATAATAAAAGATTCTGATTAGATTAGCCAGAGTGACCTTTTCCAGATGGATGGGACACTCCTGTTGTGGCAGTGACAGGCGCCACGCAGGAGGGGACACCCAGCAGCTCCCACACTGCCACCCAACACTTTTTTGGCCAAATAAATCAGGCTGTGCTGTCTAAGCAGCCCTTCCCTCACCCACCGTCCCCCAGGATGGTGCCACATCCCCCTGACCCCCTCCACAAGAGCCACTGGAGCCGGGATGTGCTGATGGAACATTGGGGATGCTCTGATGGGATCCTCAGTTTTTCCTTTTTTTGTCTTTTATAAGATGCAGAGGAGCTGGGAGAGGAACCTCAGCAGCTGGAGTGGTTTAAATAGTAGTACTTAAAAAAAAAAATCTCAAGGAAAGTGCCAGATTTCCAAAAATTCCTGAGCAATCCCTGGCCAGGGGGTGCTGCCACCCCATCCTCTGCCTCAGTTTCCCCCAAAAGGACAGGTTTGGGTGAGGACCAAACCCTGTGGCTGGTGCTCCCCAAAATCATCACTCAGAGGATCTCCCTCAGCCTTTTCCCTTCCCTCAAAAACAGCAAGAGGGCAAAAGGGGTAGAAGAAAAGACAATTTCCTGGCACGGTGCCCAATTTCACACTCACACACCAACATCAGGCTGGGATTTAAGGTTTTGGGGTTTGAGGGAGGTGGAGAGGGCCTTGGGACCACACAAGGGTATCCCAGAGTCAAAATCCAAATGGAATATCCCTGCACATCCCCCTTTTCTGTGGCACCAAAGGTAAAACTTGTGCCAGGTTTAACCCAGCTCCGAGGCCGGGTCCTGCCCCATCACCTGCCTGCCCAAAATCCTCCTGCCCCTTCCCTGCTCCTGGGAACGCTGAGCTGCTCTGACCCCATCCCAATAATAACCGGGGCTGTAAACTCAGCCCACACCGGCAGCGATCCCAGGGCTCATTCCCGCTGTTCCGGCTGCAGGTTCCCATTCCCGGCAAGTTATGGCACATCTCCACCTGCTGGTCTGAGCAGCCCGGAGCTGGGGGACGCTGGGCAGGGGGCTGGGGTGTGTCCCCCGCTGCTTTTGGGGTGTCCAGGCTGGAGACCCCAGCAGGGACGGAGCCCCGGATCATCATCTTCCACCCCCAGTCCTATTTATTGGGGTGTGGCGGGATGGGATGCAGGGGGAGATGGGATCCCAGCAGTGGGATGGGGTGTGGGATCCAGCACAGGACCCCAAACCTGCCCGGAATGCAGGGACAGGATAACTCCAGCAGATCTGGAGCGCTGCAGAGCCTCCACACTCCTCTGCCAGCAGGGAAACTGAGGCACGCTGCAGGGAGCTCAGGGAAGCTGCAGAGTCCAGGTTCAACCCTACAGACAGCTCCAAACATCCCATAAATCCCCCCGTGCTGCATCCCAACAGGTCTCAACACAACTGTGCCGAGCAGACACCACCAGCATCCCCCACCCTCCACATGCCCATGTGTCCGTCTGTCCATGTGTCCATCCTGAGAGCCCTCGGGGCCACCCTGGGGCCATCCCACCCCGGAGATGCCAAAATTAAAATAAAATAAAATAAAATAAAATAAAATAAAATAAAATAAAATAAAATAAAATAAAATAAAATAAAATAAAATAAAATAAAATAAAATAAAATAAAATAAAATAAAATAAAATAAAATAAAACCCATTTCTGGAAGCAGCTGATCTGGGGCCTCGGCCAAGCGGCTCCCGGGGAGCACAGCAGGAGCAAGGCTGGCACGGAGGGCTGCTCTTCTATAAAAAAACAAGGGAAAAGGGAATGAAATCTGAAATAATCCAAGCAGGAGAGCAGGGCACTGCTTCACCACGGGCTGACCCCGCCGCCAGCCCGAGCCATTTGTGAGGAGCGCTGGAGAATCTGGAGCTCTCCGCGGCTTTTTCCGGCTCGCTCTGAGACCTTTATTTGTCCACGAAAGGCCAGCGAGGGCAGCTGCGCATCCTGAAAGGAGGCTAAAAACTCCTGGCAGAGGTTCCCGTTCCCCTGGGCACGGCACAGCCCTGGCACAGCCCTGGCACAGCCCTGGCACTCGCCACCCTCGCCCACCTCCCGGTGGCACCGGGACCCCCCCCCAGTCACGGTGACATCGCATCCCCCAGCCCAGGGCACAGATCCTAAAGCCCAGGCCTGACCCACCGGGTTTTTGGGGGTGCCAGCAGCAATGGGGGGGGTCTCAGAAACCCTCAAGAGGGGCACATCCAGCCCCTGCAGCAGAGGCTGTTCCCGGTGGATGCTCGTTCCCAGCGCCGCCCGCCGCCCCCGGCAGCACAGCCGAGCCAGACAGTTGGATGTGATCCAGGGAAATCGGGCACTGGGAGATCCTGCTGCCCTCCAGGCTCAGCTGCTGATCCCAAAGGGCTCTGCCAGCAAATCCTGCCCATGGAGCACCCCAGGAACCAGGCTGGGGGTACAACAGGGGCACCTCTGCCACCCCTAAGGGTGCCACACAAAGTTGTGCCTCCACAGCCTGGAGCATCCCTGCTCCTCCGCTGGGGTCTGAATTTCCAGAGGAAAAGCCTTCAGTTCTCCCAATATCGCCCCTCCTCTTTATTCCACCCCTCCTCAAGCTCCTCCAAGCCCCTCGGGTGCTGCAGATGCTGAGAGAGCCCAAAGCGCCTTGGCTGTGGATTGTTGGTGTGACACAGTCGGGCACAATCCAGGGATCCTTCCAGCTCCTGGAGGGATCACCTGAGCCGGGCAGTGTCCCCAGGACACCCCGAGCCCGAGGCCAGAGCCGGGTGGCCCCCCCAGACTGCAAACAGCCCCCGCTTCCTGCTTGGCCGGGCCAGGGAGAGCGGCTTCAGCCGGGGCTTGATTTTAAATGGAAAACATCCACAAAAATCATTCATGGAAACCATTCCCGTGTCCCTCAGGCTGCGTGACCCCTCTCTGGCCTCGCTGGCCAATAGCAGCCCCCAGCAGCAGGTGCTGGTGGCCCCGGGGCTGTCACCGGGCCAGGCCGGGATGTCACCGAGGCCATCGGGATGCGGCTCAGGCCCCCCAGACACCGCGGGTGAGAGAAGCAGGGACAGAGGGATGGCAGGGGCTGCACCCCCATCCCAAAACGCTGCCACCTGGGCAGAGCTTGCCCAGCAACTCGGCACAGCCCGGGAAAGTGTCTGGGTGCGGGTGTGGGGGATCAGCGAGTGGATAATAGCGGATAAAGCCCTGATCCTGCCGCTAAAGCAGCTCTGCATTAAGGAGACAAGAGTCGGGGGGGGCCGGGGGACACCCCCTCGCTCCGTGTGTCCCCCTGCCACCCTGCTCGCAGCCCAGGCTCAGCCCAGCCCGCCGCCAGCGCTCACAAGCACAAGCTGTCATTTTATTAAGCCAGGAATAAACTCTAATCTTCACCCATTTGGCTTTGGGGGGGGGTGCACGCAGGGAACCGGGGAGGGGATGGCCGTGGGAGGGGGGTCCCAGGCGGGCACAGGGAGGGGGCAGGTGGTGCAAAGCCCCGTATTGCAGGTGTATATATAATATAGAGATGTATTTATAAATACTGCCTCCCCCCACCATCTCCAGCACTTACCGGGGAGCAGCAGGGAGCAGAGGCAGCAGAGCAGCGCGGCCGGTCCGGGCAGCATCTTCTCCAGAGAGGCCATTGCAAGGTGGGGGACAGCCAGAAAAACCCGAGGGGGGAGGAAGGAAAAAAAACCCGAGGCACCCCCGCGGCGAAAAAAAAAATAATTAAAAAATAAAAAATAATAAATAATAATAATAAAAGGAATCCGAACCAAGCACCAAAAAAAAAAAAAAAAAGAAAAACCGCAGAAATCCCCCTAAATCCAACCACGTGCGAGGCGGGAGCAGCAGCCAACGGCGGAATTTGGGGAGGGGGGGGAACCGGGTCAGGTTGGGGGGGGGGGCTCGGCTTTGCCCCCCCCAGCTCAGCGAGCAGAGCACCCCATGTCCGGTCCCCCACCCCTCCCCACCCCGCACCCCAAAGCTGCCGCAACCCCCCCCAGTGCCTGCAGGGCGGCCGGGGGAGCGCCCAGCCGGCGGGGGAGGGTCCCCCTCCTCTTCCTCCTCCTCCTCTTCCTCCTCAGGAGCCGCGGGCGGGGGGAGCAGAGCACGTGGAACCCCCTCCCGGAGGCAAAAGCAGCCCCGATGTGCCGATGGAGGATGATGCTGCAGGGTGCGGGTCGCCAGCCCACCCCCCCCCTGCACGAGAAGAAAAATCAGAATTCCAAGCGCTGTTCTTCCAAAGGGAAAAAAAAATGGGGGGGGTGGGCGAGAAGCAAAAAAAAAATAAAACAGGAAAAAGCAGAATTAACACGCTCCTCCGAGGAAAAAGATAAACAGGCGGAAAAAAAAAAAAAAAGAAAACAACAAGAACGTAACAAAAAAAACCACAACCCAGAGCCGGGTGAATAATTAATCCCAGGCAGATGCGATTAATCGGCGGCAGGAGCAGCTCGGCGGCGGAGTCCCCGCATCCGAAGGCAAAGTTTGGGGGGGGGACACCCCGGGCTCAGCGCTGGCAGCGGGGGGACCCCGCCAGGAGCGGTCCAAGGAGGGGGTCCCCGCCTCCTCCGCGATAAAGAGGGGGTGCCCCCCCTCCTGCTGGCTGATGGATGGACACGGGGGGTGCCGGAGGCTCGGGCACTCGAGGGGGGCTCTGCCGCGGGCCCCCCGCCTGTGCCGGGCCGGGCTGGGCGCTCCGGTGCCCGCTCGCCCGGCCCGAGCCGCATCGGGCTCCGCTGGGTGCCAGCGAGAGGAGGGCGGCAGGGGGAGGCGCCTCCTCCTCCTCCTCCTCCTCCTCCTCTTCTTCCTTCTCCTCCTCCTCCTCCTCGCAGCCCCCACCTCCCGCTTCCCGATCCCCCGGAGAATTCCCGGCCGCCCCCACCCCAACACCCCCGGCTGCGGCGGGGGCTGCCCTGGGGTAAAGCAAAGGGGTGATGAAAATTGGGGGGTCCGGAGCCCTCCTGGGCAAGGGTGGGTGCGGAGAGAGCAGGGTTGGGTCACTCCTGGCCACCCTGGGGGTGTCCCCTGCGTCCTCTCTGTGCCACCCGAGGCAATCAGCCTTGTCACCCCCTCGCAGCACGGGCTGGGGGTATTGGGGACCCCCTGTGCACCCCTGGGGTGGGGGATCAGTCACCCCTTCCCTCCCTGGTCCCCTGCACACCTCGACACATCCCGGGATTTCTCCTACACGGCCTGGAGATGCTTCCAGCACGGATGGGGAGGGATTCCCTTATCCCGGCTTGCTGGAGCCATGGGAGAGTTGGGTTTTGGGGCAGCAGAGCTCCTGGGAATGCCACACTCCCCTTAACTGCCCAACGGGAATGTGAGAACATATTTGGGGGCTGCGACCCCATTCCCAGCCATTCCCACCACGGCTGGCTGGGTTTTCCTGCCCACACCAATCCTGGGTTTCTCCCCTCGCCCTGCTCTGCTTCCATCCATTCCCCATCCTCCTTTCCCAGGAAACCTCGGCCAGCACGTTCCTCCTGGCAGCCTCATTCGCAGTGGAAGTGAACAAGACATCTCCATTAACGCCAAAATAATTCACGGCAATTAATGGATTGACCTTGAGCGGTGACAGGAGCTGAAGATTCCCCCAGGAAGAGGCGGCTCCGCAGTGCTGGGGGGGAGGATGGATCTCCCCGAGGGTCCCCAGCACCTTTGGGTGCTGCTGCGAGGCCTTTGCAAACAACACCGAGGAACGGCAGGGGCAGGGTGAGGAAGCGAAGGGAGATGGGATGTGCCCCAAACCCCGCCACCTGGAATTCTGCAGGAATGGCTGAGCATTGTTTAGGAGCGGCCCCGCCACTTCCCAGGCGCTCGCTGCTTGTTTCCATAAAAATCCCATGATTTATAAGCCCATCTCCCAATTGCTCCGGGAGGGGAGGGCTGACTCCCGGCCTGAATCCCCAGGGCTGGCACCGCGTCCGATGGAGCTGGGCAGTGCCCGGCCCACGATTTCCTCCTCCCCAGCCTGCCCAGGTGGGACCAAGCCTCAGTTTCCCCACCCCGGAACGAGCCCTGGCCTTGGGGAACGGGGGATGATGGCAGGACCACACCCCGTCCTTCCCCCCCTTGGGATCCTTTTCCCACTGATGGATGAAGGCTTTTAAAGGGGATGTTTGGGTGCAATCCCTCCTGCGGTCCCGCGGCGCCTCTGGCAGGTTCTTGGCAGCACCGCTGGGAGATTTTTCAGCCGTTCCAGAAAAGGAGTATTTTTACCCCAGCTGGATTTTATTTATGACTCCGGTGCTGGAGTGGGCAGGAGCTGCGCTGGGATCTCTCTTTCCGGAGCGAGGAGCAAAGCCAGGAGAGATGCTGGAGATAAATCCCATTAATTTCAGCAGGAGCTGAGGCAGCGAAGGACAAAATTTCCCCCCAGAACAAGATCCCACGTGTGCTTGTCTGGACCCACCTGAGCAACTTCTGGATGGATTTTCCAAGGAGTTATCCCCAAAAAAAGCACTGGGGGATGTCCCAAATCACCACTGGGCACCTCGGGGACAGCAGCTCCGTCCCATTCACTTCACTTCCCGTTGGCTTCAGTCCCCAAAGCAGCACAAACAGCCCGCGGGGACAGGCCCTGCACAGAGCGGGGTGTTTCGGGCTGGCCGCAATTCCCACGTGGATAAATCCGGGCTGCGGGAGCCGATCCCGCAGGTTGGGTGCCAGGTCGGGCACAGAGCAGCGCCGGCCGCTCCGCTAATCCCTGGCCGCCGTTTCACCTGCCCTAATCCCGGGCCAGCACTAATTCCTGGGATAACAGGGCTCTAATCACCCAAGGCAGCCCTAATCCCTGTGGGAGCCGCTCTGGAGCTGTCGCTGCTGCCGGGGGACCCAAGGAGGTGACACCGGGACGGAGCCACTTCCCCTTTTCCTGGGGAAACTGAGGCACGCACCCCCAGCCCATCTCCGGCTCTGCGGCTCCCAAGGCTTTGCTGGGATGATCAGATGGATCCGTGAAGAGCAGAGAGAGCTCCTGGTGTGCAAACCCCTCCTGTGGGTGCATGAAAACACATCCCAAACCCCATTTTTGGGGGGCTTCACCAAAAAGCCAAGAGCTTCACCAAAAAGCCAAGAGTTTTGCGCCTGGAGTTGTTGTTTTCCACCCCCAGGACTCTTCCAAAAGGATAAATCCCCAATAAACCAGAAAGATTGAATGCAAACCAGCCCTGGGGACACGCCAGGAGAGTGAAAGCCTCGCTCCAAGCCTCTGGTTTTCCCATTATTTTCCAATCATGCAGGCAGGGAAAGTGGCTGGAGCAGCCCAGCCCAGCCCCACAGCTAATCCTGGGTGGGAGCTGAGTGGCTGATCCTGAAACGTGATTAAAAATACATCTCAGAGCACTGCCCAAAATCCATTCGTATCCTCAGCCCTTCCTTCTATAGTTCTGATAATGAAAGAAATAGAGAAATCCCGTAATTGCCATAAATTCATTTTATGGGATTATTTCTAAAGAGATGGGGAGGAAAAAAAGCTTTTATTGGAATTAATTGTCCAGCTGGATTCATAGTTTGTTCTGTGGATCCATGGCTCTGTCACTGGCCCCAGAGGCCATCCCAAGGTTCTCCATCCTCCCAGGAAAACGGGTGGGAAAAGCAAAAAAAAAAAAAAAAGCGTTGAAATATTTCACTCCCGAGCTGCTGCAGGTCCTGAGCACACCCCAGCAAATTGGTCTGACTTTTGGGTGCCCCAAAGAGTGCAAAAGGCACATTAGGTATAGAATGCAATATTTATAATATTAAAATGAATATTTTAATAGCCCCATAAAAGGAGCGGAAGGAAGAAGCAAAGCAGTGGCGCCAAAGCCTCTCCTTCCTGCGAGATAAAAATGTTTCATTTCAGTTTTACTGCTCGGATTCGTCTCTGCCTCGACTTTTACATTCTATTAAAATATTAATTTCGGCACAGAACGTAGGAATTTAATATTTTAGCTGATTTAACAAGTCAATATTATCAAAGTTGGGGGGTTGGGGAGGTCTCAGAGGAGAACCTCTCCATAGACCAGCAGTGACATTATTTCCCTTTTCCTTCCCAAAAATTTTATCCCATGGGGAAATTTCCACTTTTACCTGTACTTTTGAGAGGAAAAAACCACCAAGGATGAGTTTCCCAATGTTTCAATTGCTGTGTCCAGGGGCTGGGCTGGGTTTTGTGTGCATCCAGAACTCCCTGATGGAAACAGAGCATCCCAGCATTCTGGAAATCCAGGGAATTGATGAACACCCCCTTCCTCCAGCACCAGGGAATCAAAGCACCTAATTACAGCAGCTCGTTAGGAGGCTTGGTTATCTTGGCAGCCAGAGAGGCCAACAAGAGAGTTTATTTTCTTGGCTCGATGTTTGTTTTGGTTAAAAAAAATTGTGGAGGTTTGGAGTTGGATTTAGGCACTGGATGAGTTCAAAAGCAGCTTCTCTGAAATCAGGGCTGGGCTGGCCATGAGTATTTGGGGTTGGGAGCAATGGGGTGAGGACCAGAACATCATTTATCCTCATTTTGGAGGGGTTGAGAGAATTTGCAGCACGGTGAGGACCAGGCCCTCATTTTATCTTCATTTTGGAGGGGCTGAGGGCATTTGCAGCACCTAAATCAGGCTCTTGAAGTGAGCAAGGTCTCAGCAGATGCTGATAAAACCCAAAAGCAGCAGGCCCTGCCTTAAACAAAGCCCTTTTTGCCTCCTCACCCTGAGTTTTTGTGAGGGCAGGATCCCAAATATATAAACAGATAAAAATGGGGAAATCCCTTCTTTTCCAGCCTTGCTCCACACCCTGTGCAGGTTGGGAGCAGGAGAGCACCTGGAGGTGTCCCCAGCAGCATCAAGGGACACCCTGACTGTCCCCACTCCGTCCCCACCCCTTCCTGCCCCTCTGGCCCAGATGGGAGCACAGGGAGGGAAAAGCACTTCAGAGGAGCCTCCATTTGCTTTGGTTTCCCAGCTGCTCCCTCACTTGGCTTTTCCAGGCAGCTTTTCCAGAGGTTTTTAGGAACAAGGGGCTTTAATGGTGCTTTGGGGATGAGGTCAGCACAGGGCACAGCCCTGGTGGCCCCTCGGGACACCAAAGAGCTCCTGGCCAGCCCCTTCCAGTGAGAGCTCCAAGCCACTTTCTCCACCCCTCTCCAGCTCTCCAGCTCAGCTCCAGGCTGGAGCAGATTCCAGGGAATTCTGGGCAGGGGAGAGGTGGAGCTGGAGATTTGGAGGGCGAGAGGAAGGACACAGGAATGTCCTGGCAAGGTGTGCTCAGGGGTTTGCACCAAGCTCAGCATCCTGGAACTCCTTCCCAGGAAAGGGCTGGGCATCTCCAGGGTGGATTCAGCTGGGAATTGCATCAAAAATTCGATTTGGCTGCTGGCTCTGTGCTCACTGCATCCATCCATCCATCCATCCATCCATCCATCCATCCATCCATCCATCCATCCATCCATCCATCCCACCCCTCTCCTGTCCCCTCTGTCCCATGGCCACTGTCACCATTCCAGGGGTTCCAGAGCCTCTTTTCCCTGTCCTGGCACTTCCTGGCTGGGGCTGAGTCCATCCCCAGGGGCCTCCTCTTCCCCTTCCCTGGACCTGTCCCAGCTGGGGTTTTCCCTCTGGGACAGAGACAGTTGAGCATCCCACAGCCTGATTCCGTTTTAGGGTTCTTTGGGATCAGTTTGCTCCATCCCACAGCCTGATTTGGTTTTAGGGTGCCTTGGGATCAGTTTCCTCCATCCTACAGCCTGATTTGGGTTTTGGGGTGCCATGGGATCAGTTTGCTCCATCCCGCAGCCTGATTTGGGTTTTAGGGTGCCTTGGGATCAGTTTCTCCTGGCCACAGGGTCCCTACAGGATGTCACCTACAGGACATGCACTGGGCACTCTGCTGCACCCCAAACCCCACCTAAGCACCTCCAAAACCCCAAACCCCAACACCACCAGCAGGCGAGGGGTTCCCATTCTCCCTCCGTGCCTCTTCCCTATGGATTTTCCCACTGACACTTCCCGAGGGAATCTCTCCCCCCAGAGCTGGCAAAGCGGACAAGGAGGGATCAAACTCACCCCAAATCCCCCCGGATCTCTGCTGGGCAGGGGGGCACTGCCCACCCCGGTGCCCACCAGGCTGGGAAGGACAAAAACAGAGCCTGGCTTTGATCCCGGAGCTCGGAGCTCCATCCCAGCGCCCGCCCGGCTGCCGTGTCCAGCGGGATAACAATGGAGCAGCTGCCAGACCAGCTGGGGCAGCCTAATGGCCATCCCATAATGGCCATCCCATAATGGCCAGGGGGTCCTGGGGCTGCGGGATCCCAGCTGGAGCAGGATGCAGTAAAACCCTTCCCTTCCTGCCATTAGCAATCCCAGCTGGGATTTGGGCTCTTCCCATCCCTCCTGGAGGGCCAGGACCCCTCTGGAAGGACCATTTAGGAACATGAATTTTTCAGGAGCTCGTTTAGCAGCGAGCAGTTCCCCGGCTGGTTGTGGGCAAGGCGGATTAACCCCTTGGGGTGGGGATGGAGGGGGCAGATCCCCAGTGAGAACCGGGCTGCTGGGATTTGGGGGTGGGAAAAGCACAAGGGATGGGTTTGGCTTCTCGTTTTCCTCTCCGAGGGCAGGGAATGGCAGCAGGAATTGGGTGTCACCCAAAATATCCCTGAAACAAGCAGAGGAAAACCCCTCACGGTGCACTTGGGAGGCAAAACCTGCAGGGAAATGCACGCAGAGAGCTTTGCCTGCATCCCCATCACCGGCTCGCAGCCTCTGGGATCGCAGGCGAGCCCGGATCCGACGGGAAGGAGCCACCAGCAGGACAGGGAGGCGTCGGGGAAAATTGCATTTGAAACACAGCCAGGGCTGGAGACTGCAATAATTATAGCAGCGGGGTCAAAAGAGCCTCCTGCAACATCGTTTCCCTGCTCAATAGGCAGCAGCTGTTTAAAATTAAATTTAAAAAAAGGCCCCTCAGAAAGTCCACGCAAGGGAAGAGTGGAGAACGGCCAGGAGAGAGGGAGGATTCTCCAGTGGGATAATGGCTAGGATGTGTAGGGGAAAAAAAATCAGGATTTTCTGCACAAATCTGCTGTTGAAGGTGCCTAGCAGTGATTTCTCTCAGAGCTTAGAGGTTTTTCAACAAAACTCCCCTGCCCTTGGTGGTGTCTGGCCAAAAATGGTTCGGGGTTTGGCTACAGGTGGGCACAGCTCAATTAAAGGCCCCAGTGCCTCTGGTGAGTGTCTGATTGATCCTTTACATCGCCCTGCTAATGGGGCTGCCTGTGGGGAGGGAATTTCTGATGTCTTCAGCCCTTTTAGACCCTCTGGGAGCATCTGCTGGGTTATCCCATCCTTCCTCAGCCTCAACTTCCTCCCCCGGAGCTGGGAGAGCAGAGGGTCCCCATATCTGCATTTCTGCAGTCTGGGATTAGCATTTGGAAAATCCAGCAGCCTTTGAGGTGTCTGCCTCTGGGATTGGGATGGGATCCTACAGGGGCAGGGATTATCCCGAGAACAATCCCCGAATTCCTGGTTCTGTGCCTGACAGGGGATATTTGTCCCTCTTTTCAGGAGTAAACTGCGGGAAATTCCCGAGGCATCCTCAGCATCTCCTCATCCTGGTGATGGAGGGGGAACGGGAGCATCGAGAGTGGGGAAATGGCCAAAATTCTGGGGAAAAGGGTCGGGAAATCCAGGAGAGGGCTGAGACAGAGCTGTGGGAAGCAGGGAGTGAGGGGTGCCAGCTCCTCCGTGACTGCAGCTGGATTCTGTCCCTGCCTTTGGGCAAAGCAGGAAAGAAAATCCCCCTCTGGGACTGCGGGGTCGGATGCTCTGAATCGCCCAAATGGGGTCATTTTCCTGCTTTTTGGCCAAAGCTGCTGGAGCTTGACCTTGAACCAGTGTCTGGTTCCCTCCTGCCAACCCCGAACTGCCGAATTCTCAGCAAAATAAAACCGGGAGCTGGCTGAGAGCTGTTCCTGTGCAGCCCGGGATCCAGGGGGCTTGGCTGGCACCCCAAATATCCCAAATAACCTCAGGGTGAGTGACAGGCCGGGGGGGGATTGCAGGTGAATTTGGGGGCACCCAGCAGCAGTGGGAAGCGAACAGCCCCTTCCCAAATCTCCCAATGAATGCTCCTAATTCCCTGTTTGCAGCCTAATCACGGTGCTGATGGAATCGAGGATCCCTCTGGAGGCTCCTTGCCCCACAGGGAGCCACGGTCCGAGCCTGACTCCGACACGGCGGCATCACATGAAGGATATTGAATTATTTCCCTGCCTTTTTCTGGGAATTGCCAGTTAAGGCTCTTAGGCAGGGCTCACTCCCAGCCCCTAATCTCATTCACCTGCCATTTACCCCGGGAGCAGAGCCTTGCCTTCCCAGGGTGCACAGAACTGGGGGATCACATTGCTAATTAGAGGGAATTATCGATATTTACCGATGGGATCGCGTTGCTTATGGGAAGGAATAATCAATATTTACCGGGGGTGCTGCAAATTGCAGAGCAGGGCAATTCTTGCTGTGTGGAGTTGGGGTGCAGCAAAGGGAAAAACGGGTCCTGGTGCTCCAAAATTCCTCAAGAAAGGAAATGGAAAAGCAGAAATTTGGGTTTATTCTGCGTGTGGATTAATCACATTAATAAAAAATTAAAATCATTCTCCAGTTATCCAGCTAAGCACCCAAAACACCAGCCTGGCACCTGGGAGTCTCTAGTTCTCCCAATCCCCAGGATTTCTGGGCCCTAAAACCAGATTTGGGGACACCAAAACCACTTCCAAGCTAGATTTGAGTTGTTCATGAAATGAGGAGAGAGGAAATCTGACAGTTCGGGTTTCACACTGGCAGAGGGAGAGGCTTTGTCCTGAAATCCCTTCTCCACTTCCCTGTTGCCTTCAGGGATGCTGGAAATACCCTGAAACCCAAGCAGCCCCCTCAAATCCCTTCCTTTCAGTTATCATTTAATTAAACACAACCCCAAATGCTTTGATTAGGGCCCAAGACAGAAACGTCTCTTTTTTCAAAGCTATTAACAAAAAAATAAAAACCCCAAAAGCCGCGGGGGTGGAAGTTCCCATCAGTTTGGAGGCAGAGCAGGGACGAAGCAGCATCAGGAATGGATGTGGTGCCACGGAGGCAGATGGAAGAGAGAATGAGAAATCCTCTTTTCCCCCGTTTATATTTTGCTAAATTTTGATTATTTTTCGGCTGGAAAGTTTTTTTAAAACCCTGTTTTTAACACCTTTCAGGAGGGCTGCAGCTCCCTGCCGAAAATAGGGAGGGTGCTGACACCCACTCCACTCCTCCCGTCCTCAATTCCATTTTTTTTGTGCTATTGATATGATTTTTTTTTTTTTCTCCTGGCTCATTTCAAGCCTGAGCTCCCCAGACTCTCTCTGACATCTGTTAATATCCCTGAAACCCGAGCCCGAAGGGTTTGAAACCACGACTGCTGCTATTTTCGGGCCGTGCTGGGATCAGGAGGGGTTTTCCCCATCCTGAGCTCGCTGGCAGCCCCGGGCGATCCAGGACTTCAACCTGCTGAGTTTTCCACTGGATTTGTTCTCCAGAGAAACTGCTGGAAGAGGGTAAAACCCGAATTGTCCCCAATAGCGGGGACAGAGAAAAAAAAATGATCACATCCCGCCGTGCCCAGCCCATCTTTCACACTCGCCTCCTCATCCTCCTAATTCCAATCAAGGAAAACTCCACCTGGGGAAAAAAGAAAAACAGTAATTTAATTTTTTTTTTTAATTATTTTTGGTGCATATTGAGTGTGCCACGCTCTCTGGCCGGCTCGCTGCCTGAGCCCAGCCTCTGTTTTACTGTACTAATGACTTTTTACACTCCAGGTAAAATCAGAACAAGGCAAGAAGGCTTTCGAAAGCTCGTTCTGACAAATTCCTCACTGTAATTACTGGAGCAGAAAGAACTCATCAGCAGAACACGCCGTTGCTCGGGGCGCTAAAAGTCTCGAGTGGTGGGGAATGGCCCAGATCTGGGAGCGGCAGGTCCCGCACGCCCAGCCCGGCTCCCCCTCCCCGGACCGGGAGCGATTTTATACCCCAGTGAGCGCCAGAAATGCCCGTCCCCCACCCCGGGGGATGGGATTGATGCTTCAAGGAGATTTGGGGCTGGTTTGATTTCCCTGGGTACCCCTGTGAAAGGTGGGGGGTCCCCCAGGCTGGTTGAGAGGTCTGGTTCTGCTCTGAGTGATGTGGAGGAAAAAAAAAAATTCCATTTTCATCAAAATCATTCCCAAGAAGGGGAAATAAAGCCCAGCCTGGGCTGGTGGCAAAGCAGACGGTGCAGCAGGGTTGGGATTTCCCTTTCTGGCTGCATCCACAGCTCGGGAGATGCTGGAGGAGCAGGTCAGGAGGGGAAAGGCCCCGGGATGTCCCCAGCTGCAGGAGGAGGTGACACGGGCACGGGCTGGGGGGGAAGGAGGGGACAGCGCAGGGGGTCCCCAGGACCATCCCAGCCCCACATCCTCATCTCCAAACCTGGGCCCGACACCCTCATGGTCGCATCCTCAAAATGTTTCTCTTCCACGAGCGGTGGCTTGGCCGGGATGGGGTTTGGGAAGGGCTTTTTGCAGATGTGTTGTGACATTCCTGTCCCCCATCCCTCATGTCCTGGCCCCAAAACAGGGAAAACCCATCCCAGCTCAGCTTTCAGTGTCCTCTGCAGCCCCCCTCCAGCTCTCAAAGAGGGAAATCCTCTAAAAATATGGGAGAGGGAGGCTCTAAACCCGGGCTGAGCGGGTGAGAGATGAAATCCCCCCATCCTTGATCCTCTATCCCGGGGTGAGCTTCCAGCTCAGAGGGCTGGGGGTCGCAGGGATGTCCCCCCACCACAGGGGACAATGAGGACACAGCCCAGGAGAGCCCACAGCGGCACACGGAGTGTCTGTCCCCTCCCCTGCCGCCACCCCGCAGCCACCTAAAAGGATTAGTCATTAGGGATTAATGGTGGATTAGACACTCAGCCCCATATGGCTTAAACACCGCGGGCCAAGCATTAGCGGGGAGCTCCCGGGGGAGGGACGGGCTGGGGGCAGCTGGGGGACACTTGGGGACAGGCAGGCACCTCCTGTCCCACTGGGGGACACCTGGGGACAGGCAGGCACCTCCTGTCCCACTGGGGACACTTGGGGACAGGCAGGCACCTCCTGTCCCACTGGGGGACACTTGGGGACAGGCAGGCACCTCCTGTCCCACTGGGGGACACTTGGGGACAGGCAGGCACCTCACTGTCCTGCTGGCTGTGGCCCAGAAAGGTTCCCAGACTCCAGGGCAGGATTTGTAGCCCAAAAAGGGACAAACACAGACCTGGATGGATCCATGATGGACCTGGATGGATCCAGAACATGGATGAGCCAGGATGGACCTGGATGGATCCATGGATTTGGATGGATCTGAATGGATCCAGAGCAAGAGGAGAAGTCACCTCCAGCTCACCCCCACCGAGGTCAGCCCCACAGAGCATCCCAAACTGAGCACTTCCAGCAGCACCTTGATCCCACAAAGTTTTCCCTGTCCCTGGAAAAGCTGGAGCTCAGACCCTGACCCACCCTCCAGCTCCGTTTGCTGCCCTCAGCAGCCAATTCATTGAAACATGGGGAACCCCGTGGTGCTGGTGGGCACAGCTGCTTTTTTGGAGCATCCTGAATCTCCAAAAAGACTTTTAGTCATTTCCTGGGATGGCTGCTTTGGATTTGTGACACTCAGGTCATGCAAGAGTTCTCTGCCCTCTCCCTGAGTGGGGCTTGGAAAATAAAACCTTCCTTTTTAGGGGGCTCCTTCCCTTCCTTTGGGGTCCCTGCACCCTGATTTTGGCACCGAGTGTGGCTCCAGGCCCCCCACGAGCACCAAGAGCTCCCCCAGCACCCAGAGAGCAGGGCTGGAGCAAACACAGAGAATGGATCCCTCTGCTCTTAATCTCCCTCTATCTGCTAATTAAATATTGATGGTAGTTAAATATTCATAGAACATTTGGCTCGGAGTTTTTATCCCTCTTCAGGCGGCCGTGGGGTCTTTGATGTGTTATTTTCCTGGTCACCCAAGGTCCCAGAAGGCTCCAGGCTTGTCAACACTCTTTTGAGGGTTGGTTTTTTCCCCCCCTTTGCCACGCGGTGCTGGAGAGGGTTTGGGTTCTTTCATCCTCGGCTTCTTTTCCCTCTGTATCCTCTTTTCCCGTGGATCTCTCCCCAGATCCTTGCCGTGGTTCTGGAGGCTCCGGGAGCCTCGCGGTGCCTCCAGAGGGGAGCTCGAGCATCACCCGCTGCTCTCGGGGCGTCTCCATCAGCGGGGAGAGTCCCCGGTGGGGTCCCCGCGGGTACGGGGGGCCCGCCCGGACCCCGGGGTGCTGCGCCCCGGTTTGGGGACCCCCGAGGAGCACCGCGGGCCGGCCAGGCCGTGCTGTGGAGCAGCACCGGGAGCCGTTCGTGAGGCAGCACTGACACCTTGTGCCAAGTCAGGGAAAACAACATCCAAGGATTGCGGGGATGCGGAAACTGCTGCGCCCCAAGCCCCGCGCCCAGCCTGGGGCACCTCACCCCGCCCAGGGTTTGGCCACTGCCATGAACCCCGAGGTCCCAAAAATGAGAGAGGGACCCGGGCCTCATCCCAGCCCTGCACAGCCGGTGCTCATCCCCATCATCATCCCGATCTTCATCCCCTTCATCACCCCTTCATCATCCCCATTTTCATCCCCATCACTCTCGTCTTCATCCCCATCATCATCCCCACCTTCATCCTCTTCATCATCCCCAGCTTCATCCCTCTCATCCTCATCATGATCCCCATCTTCACCTTCATCATCCCTATCATCATCCCTATCTTCATCCCCATCATCCTCATCTTCATCGTCGCCTCCATCCTCTTCATCATCTCCATCTTCATCCCCATCTTCATCCCCTTCATCCCCTTCATCCTCATCTTTATCCCATCTTCATCCCCATCATTCCCATCATCATCCCCATCTTCATCTTCATCCCATCTTCATCCCCTTCATCATCCCCAGTTTCATCCTCATCTTCATCCCCTTCATCCTCATCTTCACCCCCATCATCTCCCCTGATCCCCTTTGAGCTGTCCCATTCCAACACTTCCCACTCGGAATTTTCCCTGCAGCGAATTCCTGGGGACACCAGGAAGGTCCTTCCCACAGCCAGCCCAGGAAATATTTGAGAAAGGATTTAGGGGAATTTCCAAAATGGGGGAAGGAGAATCCACACCGGGACTCTGCACGGGCTCCACCTGCTCCGAGTGATGTCAAGGGAAGGATTGTCCAGAAAACACCCCGAGGTGGGACTGGAGGAAATGAATTCATCTCCCCTGGGGTGTCTTTTCCTCCCTGGTCAGGCGGTGGCAGAAAATACGTGTGGAAAAGGTCACCGAGGCCACAAAGATAGATCGGAGCTGCTGATAGCTGGGAAAACACCGAGAGAACCCAGGGCCAGCTCGGGGAGGGGGGTTCAGGTGGGGTGAAACAGAATTCCCCAAATCCTGGTGGTGCTGATCCCTGTTACCCATCAGCACCTCCCTGCACCCCATGGGCACTGCCCAGCCTTGGGGCTGGAGCCTGGAGAAAATCCAGAGAGCCCAATAAGTCCCCGGTGTGGATTTTTTTTCATTAGCTTTGATCCCAGCACCTGGATATCTTCCTTGCTGGTTTTGGGATTTATTCTTCTTTTCCTTGTTTTGTGCCTTTCGGGTTGCTGGGAAATCATGAGGAAAGTGGAAGCTGCAGGAATGGGGGTGCAGATCAGGAATGAGTCAGAGCAGGCTTTAGGTCTATTTGAGTTCTAAACTCGGGGTTTTTAAAGCCAGGGTTGGGAAGAGCTCGCTCGGCTCGGGCAGCCCAGCCCGGATCGCAATCCCAGGCAGAGGAGCTCGGTGTGAAATCAGCGTTTGAGCCGGGACCGTCCCCGCGCGGGGGCAGCCAAGATGCCGAGGGCCAAAGGACACGGGAAGTGAGTCAGTGAGAGTTCGGAGACGTGGAGGAAGGGGGAGAGTTCAGCTCGGGACAGCCGAGAGAGGATGGAATGTCCAGGGATAAGGGGCAACCTCAAAACCCCATTCCCTGTGCCCAGGGACAACCACAAACCCCATTCTTTGTGCCAAGGGACAACGGGATAACCACAAAACTCCTGCCCTCGGGAGATGGGGACAGGGATTGTCATCCCAGATGGGAACTTTTCACCTCTCTGAGCTCCCCACCACTGCTTTAGGCTCAAACCCCTTCCCTTTGGGGCTGCTCTCCCTCGGGGCCAGCGGGGTGTGGGGACACAGCTCCAAAATCAAGAGAGGAGCCCAAACCCCCAGAGATTGACACCAAAGCCACACAGTGCCATGTTTTTCACGGTGTTTCCACTTCCCCCAGGTGGGAACCCTGCTCCCAACCTCCCCCTGAGCCTGAATTAGGAAGGTGAGGGCGACATGGGCTGGTCCAAGCCTGGACCAGCTTCTTCCAGCAACACCTGTGGCACACAGCATTCCTCCCACAGGATCGACATGTCTGAAATTGGATTTAGCCATGATTTTCCTGGTGAAATCTCCCCTGGAAAAGGATGGCAGCACTCAATCCATCCTCATTCCATAGGAGGAAGGAGTCTCAGGGCAGCTGGGTACCAGGCAATGACTTGGACAAAAATAACCCAACACATCTCCACTGCTTCTTGGAGGCAGAATCCAGCTGGGCTTGCAGGGATGTGGGTGGCAAAGGGGACACTATGAGCCACCCTTTTTTAGGGACCTTTTTTTGGTGACCCACCCTGATAGAAACCATCTCTGCAGCAACTGGGGAAGTCCTGGGTGGCTGAGGCCGGACAAGGACTTTAAAAAAAGGAAACAGCACGAACGAGGTGTGAATTGAGTGGTTACCTCAGCGTCAGCGCCCGCGTGGAGATGGAAAAGCTGAACCGACCGTGCTTGAAAGCGGAGAAGAAGAAATCAAACAAAGGGAGAAGAAGAAATCGAACAAATCCTTGCTAGAAACAGCCCTGACCCGGCAGAGCTGCTCCAGTGCCGGGTGTGCCTTTGGCCGCCCCGGCCGCAGCAGCCGCCCCGCGGCATTTATTGATCCTGGGAGGGAAATGCCGCAGCATCCATAAAACATCGGCTGGAAAAGCAGCTCTGCCCCGGGGGCGAGCGGCATTCCCGGGCTGTCCCGGTGTGTCCCGGGCTGTCCCGGTGTGTCCCGGTGTGTCCCGGGCTGTCCCGGTGTGTCCCGGGCTGTCCCGGGCTGTCCCGGTGTGTCCCTGTTTGTCCCGGTGTGTCCCGGTGTGTCCCTGTTTGTCCCAGTTTGTCCCGAGCTGTCCCGGGCTGTCTTGGTGTATCACAGGATGTCCCGGGGTGTCCCGGGCTGTCCCAGTGTGTCTCGGTTTGTCCCTGTTTGTCCCGGGCTGGTTCGGAGCGCAGTGCCGGATTCAGCACCACCATTCCCGGTCGGGATTTCCCCAGGAATGCTTCACTCTCTCTCAGGAATGCCTGGCTGGGGCTGCAGAGTCCCCCATTGGGGACATCCCAATCCCACCCAGAGCTTCGGAGCTTTGGGAGGTTTGGGATGTTTGGAGCGCCTGTAAATATTTTGGAGCGGGCACAGTAAATATTTTGGAGGGTGGCCCCGATGGGCTCCGGCAGTGCCCAGGTTTGTCGCCTCCCCCTGTGCAGGAGCGGGATCTGCCCCATTTATCCAAGCCTGGAGCCAGAGCTGGGAGTGCAGGCACGGAACTCCCCATGAAACATGGGGGGAAAGGGAGGAAAAAGGTGTTTTCTATCCCAGATAATCTGTGGGATCAGAGGAATTGTGGGGCCACCCCAGAGCAGAGACTCTGCCCACGTCCCGTTCCCTTCTCTGCATCCACCACGCTGGGTTGATGAGCTGGGAATGTCATTCCTGGCCCTCTTTGCCGGCTGCATCCCAGTATTTACCTCGGAGTATTTAAAATGGGTTTTCCCAGGCCGATAAACGCTGTTTTGTTTTCCTTCCTTCCTGTTTTCCAGGGAATATTTTCTACCCTTGGAGGGCTGTGCTTGCCCCAGCTGCAGCAGGAGCACCGTGGTGCGTGGGGGTAGGAAAAGGGATGAGGGAAAAGATGGATCCAGACAGGGAAAGGCGAGCCAGGGGCTGAGCCAGAGCAGAGCCAGAGACATCTCTACTCCCCGAGGAGGATAAATCGGAAATTTGGGTGATGACAAAAGGTGTTCAGCTCTGCCAGACAAACACAAACCCCATTATCCACTCCCGCCACCCCTGGGGCATCACCCTCACCTCTCCCTCATCCCAAACAAACTGAGGATGATTTCTGGGAAATGTCTTTGGGAAAGAGCTTTGGGGAGGCGCTCTCCGTTCCCAGCAGGGCAGGGCCCTTCCAGGAGCAGCACCCCAAGGCAGGGCAGTGTCCCACATGTCCCGGGGTGCCCTCGGCATCCCCAGCCCCGCGCTGGGACACGGCTCCAGCACAACCTCTGCCTCTCCCGCTGCTTCCCACCAGCCGCCAGCTGCCTGCAGCTGGGGAGCGCCCTGGGATTCGCAGGGACCGGGGGGAGAAGGGGCTTTGTAAACAGCTGCAGCCAGGCAAAATCCACCAGGAAAGCCCCTCGCTGGCCCCTGCCTTTCCCAGCCCAGCACAGAACATGAGCTGCTGCTTTGGCACCGAGCGCTGGGAAGTGGAGCCACCTGCCCACCCCCGCCCAGCCCCTTGGGCCCCAAACACCCCCAAAAACCTGCACAGAGGGGTTTATGATGCAACCAAGCAGGAGCTGTTTGTCTGTGTTTTGAGGGTTTTCTCTATGGTTTTATTTTCTCTATGGGTGGCTCTTTTTTTGGGGTGGGGTAAAGGGGTTTTTGGTTGGTGGTCCCCAGGGCCAGGATACAAAACTGCAGGGCAGGAGGAGGATATGGACCATGGGAGACACTGCAGGATGCTGTGGCTGTCCCTTGACCCATCCAAAGGACATCCCAAACCTTCTCACCTACTCTGGGGCTCCTTCCAGGAGGTCTGGACACAGCCTGCCCAGGGAATCAGGGTGCAAAGCCAAATTTTGGGAACAGCCTGTCCATCAGCCCTAACGCTGGAGGCCAGAGCTCAGGAAAAATCCCAAGCCCAAGTCGGTGCCAGAAGCACGGCCTGGGAGCACATTTTTTGTTTCCCAGGGCTGGGGAGGGGATGAGGGGTTGAGTATCACTTACCCTCTGTGCTTTGGGACGTGGCAGGGGACCAGGCCCTCCCCCTGGCCCTGGGGGAAGCTCCCCCATAAAAGCAGCCGGGGCAGGCTGGCCCCAGCACAGGCGGCTCTGCCACTGCCACAGCCCAGCATGGCGACAGCAGCCAGGGTGGTCTGTGCCCTCCTCATCCTCTCCACGCTGTGCTGGCACTGCCTGGCTCAGAGTGAGCATTGCCCCGACCCCAGGGGCTGGGGATGGGGACAGAACTCAGGGTTGGGGAATGGAGACAGGACCCAAGGCTGGAGACAGGGACAGAACTCAGGGCTGGGGACAGGGACAGAACCGAGGGCTGGGAATGGGGACAGAGACAGAATCCAGGGTTGGGGAATGGGGACAGAACTCAGGGCTGGGGATGGGGACAGAGACAGAATCCAGGGTTAGGGAATGGGGACAGAACTCAGGGCTGGGAATGGGGACAGAGACAGAATCCAGGGTTGGGGAATGGGGACAGAACTCAGGGCTGGGAATGGGGACAGAGACAGAATCCAGGGTTGGAGAATGGGGACAGAACTCAGGGCTGGGAATGGGGACAGAGACAGAATCCAGGGTTAGGGAATGGGGACAGAACCCAGGGCTGTGGGGTTGGGTTTTCTTATGCACAGGGTGCAGGGGGATCCCCCCAAAGAGCTGTCATTGCCATGGCAGGAGGGCTGAGGGGGTTCTGGGGGTGTCCAGGCTCAGCCAGGCTCGTGCTGTCCCCCAGGAGCTCCAGCCATGCCAGACAAGTGCTGCTTCAACTTCCAGACGAGAAGGATCAAGAGGGACAACGTGGTGGCCTGTTACCCCACCAGCCCCGAGTGCCCACACCAGGCTGTGATGTGAGTACCCAAAATCCCCCCCTGCATCCTGCCACACTCCTTCCCTTGCTTTGGTGGGTGCAATCCCCATCCCCTGTGCCCCTGAGCCCCCCAGAAACTCAGTGCTGGGGTCCCCACTGACCCCAGCTTCTCTGTGCCCAGCTTCAGGGTGAGGAATGGGAAGGAGATCTGCACCCAGGCCAACAGGCCGTGGGTCAAGAGGTACCAGCAGAGCTTCCAAGTCAGCTCCTTCTCCATCCCCAGCTAGCCAGGGGCTAGCTCCATCTCCACCCCTGGGGTGGCCGGGGACAGCGGGGACGCCAAGGCACAGGGGACACTTCTGGATGGAGCAGCTCACAAGGGACATCCTCCCCATCATGGTGACCCTCACCTCCTCCCTGAAGGCAAAGGGAGCCCAGCAGGATGGAGTGCCCAGACCCTCTGTGGTCCATGGAGAGGCTGCAGCAGGCGGGGGGTGAGGGGGGAGCAGCTCCACCGTTGTTTTCTGTAGACACTGAGCAGAATTAAACGTGGTTCCCACATGCAAACATCTGTCTGTGCGAGTCTCTCGGGGCTGGGCAGATCCTGCTGCCGGCTTTCCTGCCCAGGTGTTGGGATCAGCAAGGAGCCAGGAAGAGCTGGAGCCTCAGCCAGGTCTCTGTGAGGATGTCCAGGGGTGAATGGGGCCAAACAAACCCATGAGGGCTTTGGGGAAGCACCAGAGGGACAACGAGCCTGGGAGGAGAGGCTTCCTGTGCTCCTCACCCACCATCCTAATTAACAGCCCAAATCCTATCAGGGATGCCTGGGACAGCCCAAAATCCCAGGGTGCCACCAGAAAACGTGATGGGCGCTGTGACAGTGGCAGAGCCACCACGATGAGCAGCCAGCAATGGGTGACGGAGTGACACCCGGGGACAAGCCCGGCCACCACGGAGCCACACACCCCAGAGCAAGGAGAGGCCTCACAGCCAATGGCGAGGGCTGATCTTTGCACAGGAACTGGCAAGTGTGAGCATCATCCTGTGCTGTCTGCTGGTGGCCACAACCCAGCCCAAAATAGACGCCCAGCCCCAGCATCACCACTGCTCCCACACTTTCCAGCAGCCCTCAGGTGTCACGGTAGCCCAAGGGGCTGCCAGAAGGAATTTCCCTTTGCCACTCACCCCTCAGGGGGAGATCCAAGCGGTTCTTTCCACGGGGAGGGTCCAGAGCTGTCATGGAAAGCCTGGCAGGGGTTGTTATAAATCACACAGGGCTGCACAGGAGGGCACACAGCTCTTGGTGGCCTCAGTGGAATCAGAGCTGCTGGTGCTGCAGAGCCTCGGGATGGACATGAAGATCTCAGTCCTGCTGCTCCTGCTGCTGGCTGCTGCCTGGACTGGAAGCCAGGGCAAGTCCTGTAAGTACCAACAGGGAGATTTTCCCCCCTGAGCTGTCCCAGCTCCTCCTCTGATGGGATTTGGGGCTGGGGAAGGGGAGGAGAGTGCAGCTCCTGATGGGGTTATAGGGCATCACCTGCCTGAGCATGAGGCTGTCCTGGATTTGTTCAGAATGAGTAAAAACTGGGTTGGTTCAGCCCCAGAGTCGCAGCTGGGGAGCTCCATGGGCTCCTACCCTGGGGCAGAACATCACCCTGGGGCTGCAAGATGTTCCCTTTGTGGGATGAGGGAGCAGGAGCAGAACCCACAGCCCTGGGGCCAGGAGTGGGGGAGCACTGAGCTTCCTCCTGCTCTCAGTCCGCAGCTCCAAATCTGACTGCTGCTCCAAGGAGATGCTCACACGCAAGAAAATCCACGAGTCCATGATCCAGGGCTACCGGTACACGTCTCCCAGCTGCACCCACAAGGCTGTTCTGTGAGTAACCCCAGCTCCCACGCAGCCTTCCTCCCCCCAGCCCATCCTCACCTCGCTCACCCTCCTTCCCCACCAGCTGCTCTGCTTTTGGGGAGTCCCCAAAAACGAGTCCCCCTGCCCAGGGTGCTGTGGGTGGGGCTGTCCTCACCTGGCTGCTCACTCTCACCTGCCTCCCTGCTTAACCCAACAGCCCCAAATCCACTTCTGCTGCCAGCACTTGCAGGGAAAGGGGGGCAGGAGGCTGCAGGAATCCCTGTGGGATCCTCACTCCAGGGCTGACTCGGGATATTCTTTACCCCAAAGTGTGGAGCTGATGACGGGGACGATCTGTGTGGATCCAGAGGAGAAATGGTTCCAGAAGTACCTAAGGAAGCAGGAGAAGCAGAAGAAGCCAAACAGCACCTCCATGTGAAGCTGCCTTCCTCCCCAAGCTCTATTTATTTGTATCTCCGAATTCTCTGTATTTTCCTGTCACTCATTAATGTATGGAGCTGGCTCCATCCCCTCCCCTGCCCCGCACATGAACTCAATAAACCCTCTTGTGGTCACCTGGAGCGAGATTTAATCCCGGGGACAAAACGGGGCCCATCCAGGCTCAGCCTTCCCAGTGAGAGGAATGATGGATTTGTCTTTACAAACAAGCCGTGGGTCTGCTGGGAGATAAAACCAGCACTGAAAGATAAAAAACAATGGGAAGGATTCCACTGATTGATGAATGGAAAAAGATATTTGCCTTTACAAATCAACTGTAGGTTTGCTGATAAATGAAATTGGATATTGAAAGATGAAAGAAACTATGGTGGAAAACCATGAATTCTGTAAGAATTAAAAATTAAAAGGAAGGGTTGTACATTAGAGGGTAATCTCAGGTATCAGGTGTTCTGGGAAGTCTGAGCCTCTCAAGTACCTCAGCCCATGGGGAAACAGAGAGGGAAATGCAGCTGGGAAATGAGGATTAAAATGAGGCTGCATCCTCCAAACATTGGAGAGATCCCAGGGGAATGCCCCATGGCCTCTCCCTGTATTCCAATAAAGTTACAGGACTCCTCTGTCTCATTTTTGGACATAAACCTCTGGTGTTTGTGGGTTAATTTTCCTGACACCAGGAATAGTCCAGGAGCCCCTGGGAGCACAGGGAAACCCAAAGGGCCCAGTTTCCTCCAAGGTGAAGCAGCCCCTGCCCAGCTGTGGGGTTTAAGGATGGATGGGGGTGGAGGCAAGGCAATGGGAAAAAGATTCCTTTGGGATGTTTGAGGGGGTTTGGGGTTGGCTCTGTCCTTTGGGAACACCACTGGGTGTCACTCCTTCCCACCACTCCCTGGGCCATTGGCCAGTTTGTCACCCAAACTGGGCACCCATCCAAGCCATGGGCAGCCCGTTTATTCAGAAAATGCATTATGCATTTCCTGTTAGTTTGTGACTCAACTGAATCATCTTTTTGATGAGTTAGAACATGCCCCACTCTTAAAGACACCTTTATACACACTGCCAGATTTGTTGCCATTTATCTTCCCCCATTTAGGGCATTTTTTGTACAAATCAATGACCTCGGGCCAATGAATCTACCACAATACCCACAGGACTACATCACCTGGAACTGGAAGGAATATTCTTGCCTAGGACTGTGTAACTGCAATTCTCAATCAAAGGCAGAGAAATTTTTGCAGAGAAAATGAGAGTCAACAAAACTTTTCCAGTTGCTCTTTGGTGCTGGAAATCCCAGGATCCAGCAGAATACTGGGATGTGTGAAGGATAGGGCAGGAATTGATTCCCTAAATCATAGAAATGTTAAGGAAGACCTTTAAGACCTTGAAGGTCAAATCCAACCATTAAGCCAGCAGCAAACCACATTTTTGGAACACCTCCCGGGGTGGGGATCCCACTCCAAAGGCCACGCTCACCCCGAGAATTCTGACTCAGACATGGAGCCCACGCAGAGGTGCCAGATGATGAAAGCTTTGCACGACTTGGAGATGAAAGGTTGCCAAGGGTGGGGCTGAGGGCCACCAGCTCAGTGTCCCTGTGGCTGTGGGTGGCAGGAGGGTGGCAGGCAGTGCCAAATCACCCCCTTTGTTGCTGGATATCATCCCCCCACTAATCCCTTTGGGATTTTCTGGAATGCCAGGTGTGCTGCAGCCTCCTACCTGGGAGAGGTGGTTCTTTTCCTTACCATTCTTCCTCTCAGCCTGGTGCAAAAGCCACTCTGCCTTTGATGCAGGACCACAGAAAACCTGGGCTGGGTTGGGGGGGTTTTACCACAGGATGCTCAGGGATGGAAGCAACATTTGGAAATCAGAATTACAAATCCATCAGTGGGGCCTGGTGTAGGAGCTCTGCTTTGAATGCAGAGTTACTCCCAGAAAACCACACACACCAGGGTCAGGGACAGCTCATGAGCTGCCCTGTGTTCTCCTTGGAACCTCAGGCCCCCTTTGAATCATTTTTATCAATGAGTGTCACTTCCCAGAGGAGTGTTACATAACCCCAGTGGCTTCCTCTGCACTTGCACGGGGTCGAGGTGCTGGAAGTGGCTTTCATTTCTTCCTGCTGTGGGTTCCTGCAGCCCGGGGAAGGCAGAGGTTGCTTTGATCCCTTTGGTGCTGCAAAGTGTGGGGTCCCTCTCCTGAAAGGGGTGCCCAGAGCATCCCTCTGCCTCAGGGTCAGCAGCTGGACTGGATTGTCCTTGTGGATCCCTGCCAGCCCAAGAATGTTCTGTGATTCTTCTCTTAGCCCTTGTTTCTGGGATAAGAGCCCTAAGGGAGATGTTCCTCACCCCAGGGCTGAGCAAATTTGGGGTCTGCTCTGGCCCCACACTGTCCCTGCTGCTCCTGGCTGCTCCCCCTTGTCCTGCCCTCAGTCAGGGATGGTCCCTCTGCACAGCCCCAGGGGGTGAGGGGGTTTTAGACTTAATTCCCTCCTTTTCTTTGGGATGCTTATGCAAGGCAGTGCCAAAATCATCCGATTATGCAAGACCAATGCCATGTTTGCTCTCCCACTCCGTGTGAGTTTGTCCTGCTGATGAGGTGGCCACGGCCTGGCTCAGGAGGAATTTATGGGAATCTTTGTGGCCTTTTTGTTTTGGCTGCACCTGCCTCAGCTGCCTCTTCCTTCTGTGTTTGTTCTCTTTTCCCTTTCTCTCCTGGGTGCACATAATTTTGGTGGTATCGAGCACTCCACCATAACCAGACAAGCCAAAAGGAAGTGGAACCTTTGGCTCTTTACTCCCCTCCCTAACCAAGGTGCTTTCTCTTCATTTAGTTTTTTCAAATTTACATTTGTAAAGCTGCAATTTCTCTTTCCCTGTGTTTCCTCCCTGCCAAATTTGTGTTCCTCTCCTGGATTCAAATGCCACTTGCTCACAGAGATCTTCCACGGCAGGAGAAATAAAACCACAAGTCATTGCTTTACTCTCTGTTTATATCAGTTCCTTTTATCTAATTCCTTAAACAGAATTAAACACATACTCCCTGCTTTTGCTGAGCTGCACTTTTATGCAATTCACTGTAATATCCTCGATTCCAGTCACAATGGAAAGTGTTTCATCAGCATCCAGTAAGAAGTCCCTTCCGGCCCTCAGCTGAATGGAGAACTGAAAGCTTGGCCAGTCACCTCTGCAGCAAAGAGGAAATCTTTTTGCCTTTTTTGTCAGAAATAGTCTATTAATTGTGAGATATTCTGTGCTTCCTGTCGGATGACAAGTCATCCTCTGGAAAGTGCAGCGTTCAGTGTCCTGATCTCGGTTTCCAGGTTTTTCTGGCTGTGGGATATTCCTGGTATTTGTTGTCCCCCAGTGCTGCTCTCTTGCCCACCCTGCCCCTTTTCCCTCTGTTTGGCACCCACTAAGCCAAGCTCAGCTCACCCCTGGCTCGGGGCTGCTCTCTCCATAAAAAATCCCAGCCCAGGGTTTGGATAGCTCAGGATCTCATTCCTGTGGTTGACCCAGACAGCAATTCCTGGTTTCCTTCATCCTGTCTGTGCCCACTGCCACTTCTCCTCCATGCACAAGCAAAGCTGGCCCTGGTGAGGGCAGGAGAGGAGCCAGAATTCCAGGGGTGTGGGGAAACCTCTGTGGGATTTATAGGCAGAGAGGGTCAGGAAAACACAAAAAACTTCCATTGGCGGGCCCTGAACTTGAGATTCCTCTGCACACAGAAGGTGCTTTGAGCTCTGGAGAAACCTCTGCAATCAGCAGAGCAGAAAAACAGAATAAATTCATGCAGATCTGCATTGCTCTGGGGAATTGAGTCCCTTCCTTCTGCCTTTGTGGATCCAGGGACGTGTGACAAGCAGGAGCATTTGCAGCAGGTGAATTTTCCAAGCCTTCCTGAACCACCACAGATGGAGACCCTGGCTATTGTTAAATCCAAAGGATTTATTCATTCTTTCATTTATTAATTTATTTATTTATTTGCTTGTTTGTTTGTTTATTCCTTTGTGGCTCCATGCACAGAGCAGCTGAAACAGAAAGAGCTAAAAATTGGGAGTTGGAGAAAGAGAAAGAGTTGGAATTGGAACAGCTGGACCTGTTCTTCCAGCACCCCAAGGGCAGATCAGCACTGCCCAGCTCCTCCTGACCCACCCCAGGAGATGATTTCCCATTCCCACCTCTGTCCCAGAGATGCTCACACCAGGCAGGGCCTGGTGGCTGGGGAAGCTTTGCTGGACCAGAGATGAGGCTGCCACAGGCCCTGCCATGGCTCAGCATTTTGGGCAGTTGGACTTTTCCCTTGAATCAGTCAGGAATTAGTCATAGCCGAGGCAGGGTCAGCAGCAAGGCCAGGGGAAGCTGGGGTTTGCATGGTAACTGCAAACTGTCTGTGGCAGCATCAGGAAAGGGCTGGGAAAAGCAAAAAAATTGGAGGAAGGGGTGATTTTGGCAGCTCACTCTGTCTGGGTGTGCAGCAGAGTAGGGGGTGTTTGGGAATTACCCTCTGGAATTGTAAATCCTGCCCTTTTTCAGTCACTCTCCGGTTTCTTGGAGATTTTACCTGCAATGAGCTGAGCCCAATAGGCACCAGCAGGATCCTCTCCACCCTCTGGCTCCAGCCCTTAACACTGTGTCCTGACACGGGAGTCTCTGCTTTTGGGGGCTAAATCAGGAGAGATTAAACTGGATTAAATGATCCTGCTTGGGAAGAAGTGGGCAAGCAGTTATTGCAACAATTTGAGCGTTGAGAGGGTGCAGCCAAAACTGAAAGTCTTGGGTGTGAATTCAGCCAGGGGTGAAGGAAGGGGGCAGGGCAGGCTGCAGCCAAAAATGAAATCCCTAGAGAGGTGTAAATTCAGCCAGGGCACAGGGAGGGTGGCAGGGCAGGCTGCTGGCCTGGACCAGGGCACCAGAATCCAGACCCTGCACCTGCACCTGCAGGGACTCCATGTCTTACTTTCCAGTAAGGAAATCATTCTTTGGACCATCCACCAGCAAAAATGTGAGACCCACAGTGACTTCCAGCTCAACACAACCTCATTCCCCGATGATTTGCCCTGTCCAAGCAGGAGCTGGTGTTATCAGTGGAGATGAGTGTGTGTGCAGTGGTTGTGGACCTCACTCTGGATCCCTGTGCTGGAGCAGGGTGAGAAGGGGCATTTGTGGCAAACCCAGGGAGAAGTTGCCATCTGTCTCCTGGCAGTGGTTTTCTGCCAGCAGCAGTGGCTGGGGCTGTCCTTGCCAGGGCACCTGAGCTGGGTTATTCCACTCCCAGAGCTGCTCCACAGCCCTGACAGAGTTTGGGAGCACCAGGCACCCAGAGAGCCTCTGGAAAGCTGCAGCCTCGTGGCCGGCACTTCCCCTTCTGCGGTTTCCTCGCCTTTTCCAGCTCAGCGGAACTGGATGATCCTGACATAATTTCCATGCTGTGATGCCCTGACTTTCTTTCTTTGAAACCCTGCACCCACCCCTCGGATGGGGATAAAAGGGGAGCACAGCCCCAAGGGCCACAGAGAGCTCTGCAGCCTCCCCAGCTCCTGCTCCTGCTCCTGCTCCAGCTCCTCTCCCAGCTCACAGCACCATGAATGTCCTGGCAGCCACCCTGGTCACTCTGCTCCTCCTGGCCCCCTGCTCGCCATCTGAGGGTCACCTCGGTGAGTCCAGCATTGCTGTGTCCTCCCTGGAGAGCCCCAGCCCTGCCAGGGGGACCCTGGTGGCTGTGGGGAGGATTGGGGGGTGGGTCTGTGTCACACCGGGGGATGCGGGTTTGGAGTGGGGGGTAAATCCCTGGAGGGGACAGAGGCTGTGCTGCAGCTGGGGACTCACCGGGGCTGTGTGTCTGTCCCCTGCCCTCACAGATGGCGTCCCCAGCGCCTGCTGCTTCAGCTACCAGAAGCAGCCCATCCCTCGGCGCCGTGTCAGCTCCGTCTTCGAAACCAGCAGCTCCTGCACCCAGCCGGGCGTGATGTGAGTAGCCAGCACTGCCAGCGGTGCCAGGGGAGCTGGGGACACGCTGGGACACTGGGGGGACTCAGATCCCACTGCCTCACCCAGCCCAGCAGCTCAATGCCAGTTTTTTTCCTGCAGTGTGGTCACCAGGAAGGAGAGGCAGGTGTGTGCAGATCCACGGGCACCATGGGTGCAGGAGCTCCTGAAGCACTTCCAGATCCTGAGAAACTGAGCCTTCCCTGCTGACAGCCACAACCCAACCCCTGCACAGCTTCCAGGGCACAACAGAGAGGATTTGACCCCCCAGCCTTCTTCAACGAGGAAAATTATTTTATTTAACTTATTTAAGTTAAACTAAATATTCTTTTTCTAAGCGCAACAATTATTTAAACTATGTCATAATAATACACTAAAATAAAGATAATTTCAATTGTATCCATGTGTCTGTTAATGAAAGGTCAGTGTTGATGTCTCCTTGCACTAAGGTGGGAGAAGGGACCACAGGGACCCCTGGGTTTGCTGTTCCCCAGCCTGGGTCCAGCTCCAGTGCCAGCCAGTTTGTCCCCACAGGTGACACCAATGTCTCACCTGGGGCTGCCAGTGGTGGCTCTTGTTTGGGGAATGTCCTGGAACCTGTGGTGCCACAGGAGAGTTGGGGTTTGATGTTCTATGGGATGGAACATCCTTTGGTCAGCGTGGATCACCTGTCCTGACTCTGCCCCCTCACAGCAGCCCCTGAGTCCTCCATGAAGGAAAACACCACTCAGGAACAGCTGAAACACCAGTGTGCTATCAACATGATTCTCATGCTGAACGCATCAGTAAATATCTAAAAAAAAAATAAAATTGAGCTGCAGATCCTTCCCCAGCTCCGTTGTCCCACAGCACTGGTGGCATCACCAGCCAGTTTGTCACCCAGCAAACAGGGCACCCATCCAGGACACAGGACATGGGGACAGCAGACACAAATTTCTGTGCCACCCAACTCTTCGTCAACACGTACGTTGATATAATTGAGAATATTCTTGTTTGAACTTGTTATCCTGACATATTTGAAATACCACACCTAATAGCTGCCTTTTGTAAGTTCAGAGGTATTTGTGGTGAAGGAAATGCAGTAGATTTCACTCATCTGGGCTTCAGGAAGACACTTGAATTAAGGCCAGATAGTAAATTAAGAGCAAAGGCAGAGAAGATGTGACTGGCATATGAAAAGTAAATTTGGTCAAGAGCTGCCTGAAAGGGCCATGGTAATTGCTTCAGCTGAAAGGGGCTGTGCCACACTGAGAGGGGCTTACCCACACAGTTCCTTGAGTTTCTGCCTCAAAAAATATCCTGCTTGACATTTGCATTAATGACCTTGGCACACAAAGCTGGAGAAGGCAGAGGGAATGTGCTGATGAGGCAAAACGAGATGGGATCATCAATCTAGAGCAGGCCAGGACATCACACAGAAGATTTCTAATGACCTTGAGGGATGGAGGAGGGATCCAAGGCAGCACTGCAGAGAGGGATCCTGCTGGTGGAGACAGGGATAACAGGAACAGCCACTCCAGTTTGGGAGCTGGGAATGTCTGGGGCAGGGAAAATCCCATGGCACACATCACAACACTGATGTTAAACGACATGAAAAGAGTTAAATGCTAAAGGTTTGGGTTAAAAAAATGAGGGATTGACCCATGTGAAGGCATCAGAGGTTCAAGACTGACATTAAACAACATGAAAAGAGTTAAATGCAAAAGGTTTGGGTTGAAAAATGAGGGACTGACCCATGTGAAGGCACCAGAGGTTGGAAGGAGGTGCAGAGTGTGAGGACAGGCTGGAAACTGCTGGGAATAGCAACAGAGGGGAAATCAGGTTTGCATAGGGACGTTGTAAGGTTCTCATGCAGGTTTCTGACCCAAGATAAAAACCAAGCACTGCTCTCATGGACACCAGTCCCACCAGCACCTTCCACAAACCATCCAGACTGGAGCTGAGATTCCTTCCAGGGTGGACTGCCTTGTCTTTACAAGGGTCTATTCCCAGAGCCCTGTTTTCCAAGGTGTCCCTCAAAGCAGCATTGCTGTGCAATCCATCATTCCCCAGGGCTGCCCAGCAAACTGCTCTCCTTCCCAGCAAACAAAACCCACATTCATTCATTCATTCATTCATTCATTCATTCATTCATTCATTCCCCTCCAGGCCTGGTTTTGGTATGAGCTGCCTCACCCTGAAACTGATTCATCTCAACCCTGCAGTCTGGAACCACAGGATAACAGCACTTCTGCCAAATTTCCTCCAGAATATCCTTTTTGGACACTCCTGCCTCTAACACCTCTCTTTCTGTGCCCTGAAGGAGCAGAGCTGAGGCAGCCTCTGGTGGTGCAGACACCCCCATTTCCTAAGCTGACCCCTTGCTGTTTCAGCTCCTCAGGGCTGAATTAATTTTGTGGTTCCAACCTTTTTCTCTCCACATTCCCTGTGTGTGCCCATCCCAGCCCGCTGGCCTTGCTGCCACATCCCCAGAGAAGTGTCACCATCACTGCAGTCCTTTAGCACACCAAATCTCCTTTGGGATCATTTGGGGTTTCTATTTCTTTCTCTCCTTTTGGTTTCCTCCACATCCTCATCTCTGATCAAGTCCCTCAGAGCTTCCTGGGCTACCTCACTGCTGAGCTGAAAGATTTTTATAGCACTATTTTAAATTTTCAGGCTTTTTCTATCGACTTCCTCTTTCTCTGGAATTTCTCTTTCGAATTTACTGGGACAAGACTAATCCTGGGGTCTGCTTGGATCCCTTTCCTTTGCAACCACAGGATGTGGGACTGACTCACGTTTTAGGGAGAATTATTTCTATCTCCCCTGTTCTGTGAATCCCAGCACCTGCAGCATTCCCTCACTCCCAAATCCCAGCCAAAGGTGTCTCTCTGGACACTCTCTCCTGCTTTTCTCCTGAATTTTCCTTCTGTGAATTCCCCAGCAGGACAGGCTGTCAAACCTTTGCTTTGCTTTTAGGACCAAGCCAGGAGTAATGGCAACCATCAGCCCTTTCCCATCCTTTTCAGAGCCACTTTTTTCCCTGCAGCCTCCATGCCTGGACCCTGCTGGGTGTAATTCAGCATGACAAAGCCTCTTCCTCCCAGGAGAGGCATCACTCCTGAATCAAAGTGCTTTTTGGTGTGAAAACTGCTTTTTACCCTGGGCTAAATGCCTCAGTGCAGTGCCAGGGTGGGCTCCCCTGTGTGCCCACAGCCCTTCCAAAGAGCTGACCCTGCTGCCCCCAAAAATGCCTTGCAGGAAGGTGGGAAAGAGTCCAGCCAGTGCAGAGAACCAGAAATAACAAAACACAGCCAGGTTTTGTGTCTGGGATTGCCTTTTGCCCATAGAGCCGAGTGAAAAAACTGATTTTGCAAGCAAGGACTCGTGACAGCTGTCCCCACACCAGGACTGTGTCCCCATCACCAAGAGCAGCGGGCTGGGAGCTCAGGTGACAATGACAAGTTACAGGTGCCAGCCTGGAGCTCCATGCACACTCCTGAGGCTGGGGCACGAGTGCCAGGGATGCTCTGGGAAGGACACAGCCTCCAGCAAATACCTTGGTGGCTCAGAGGGCACAAGGCTGGGGAGAAGCAGAGGAGCAGCCCAGCCCCAGGGATGTGTGCAAGGAGGAAGTGGAAGGAGTCTGCTCTGAGTGTGATTCTGCAACAGGCAAGATGTGAGCTCACCCTGCTGCTGGTAAATGGACCCCAGAGCAGCAGCACGGGCAGGAAAGGGTCAGGATGACTCAGGGCTCAGCCACAGGTGTGGTGGTGCCCAAATTCCAGGGCCAGGTCAACCCTGGATCATCCAAGAGGTGAAAATAATCTGGGTTTTGAGAGATAGGTCCCAGCAGAGGATGTGCTCTCTCCAAGGACTGAGCAGCACTTGCTGTTTTCCGTGGCTCAGGAGCAGCCTGAGGAGTTTCTCATCTGCACAGTTCCCATTTCAGGGTTTGGGAGGGAAAGGAGAGGCCCTTGGGGTTAGAGCACGTGGTTTCTCAGAGAAACAGAGAAAGCAGGGCTGGGGAGACTCAACTTCCACTCCCTGTGTCACTCTAGGAACAGACTTCCCCTCTCTCCAGGTGATCTCCCAGCACATCCTCACTGCTGCAGGATTTTTTTCTCCCATTTTTTCGCTGTTTGAGATCGGAACATGGTGTCCCTTCCAGCAGGAAAACAGGATGAAATTGTTCAGTGGCCCCTGTGACCTGTTCTCAGGGCTCCCTCACCCTCTTTGCACTGCACACCACGATTCTTCCACGCTCTGCAAATTTAACAAATCCGTGCTTGTTTCAAGCAGCATTAATAAAAATATCACATAGCACCAGAGCTGTGGGGTCCCACACACTCCTGGCAGTCAGGGGTGAAATCCACCCAGGCCATGACAATGACAATGAGGTGTCAGAAGGATTAGGGGATTTTTTAGCAATTTGGGGAGCTGGCTCATCCCCACGGGACCGAGCTGCTCATGCAATAATCCCTTCCCAGAGCACATTGCTCAGAGATTTTGAATCCCTGTCAAAAATGATGTCAGGTTAAACTCCAGGAAAAGAACAGGAGCTAGTGTGGGAACACAGGACTTGGCAGAGATTCCCAAGGATTTCCCAGCCAGGTCTTCCCGAGCTGGTGCAGAGCAGCACTGCAGCACCATCTGCTGCCTGCTGCTCCCCAGCTCCTCCCAGGAGCTGAGAAATGCCTCGCCCTCCAGGGTGACAAACCCTGCAGCCACTCATTGGAAAGCGGATCTCTCTTCTCTTCTTGGGGGAAATCAGCGGTCAGGCTCCTCAGGCTTCCCACAGTCTCATCCTGTGGTCAATACTGCAGGAGAGTGTGAACAGCAGAAGCACCAACCTACAAAATTTAGTTGCTGCAAATATTTACTCAGGGTTTAAGCAAATTAACACCCTGCTGGCATTTCTCTTTGCAGTGGCCTCCCTGCAAGGGCACAGCACATCTGACTCCACGTGGGGTTGTGCATTTCTCAAGGTGATCCCAGCTCCTCCTGACCCACCTCAAAGGTTCACAGGAGATCCCAGCTCCCTTTTCTCCATCTGAAAGGCTCACAGCAGATCCCAGCTCCCTTTTCTCCATCTAAAAGGCTCACAGCAGATCCCAGCTCCCTTTTCTCCATCTAAAAGGCTCACAGCAGATCCCAGCTCCCTTTTCTCCATCTAAAAGGCTCACACCAGACCCCAGCTCCCTTTTCTCCATCTAAAAGGCTCACAGCAGATCTCAGCTCCCTTTTCTCCATCTAAAAGGCTCACACCAGACCCCAGCTCCCTTTTCTCCATCTAAAAGGTTCACAGCAGATCCCAGCTCCCTTTTCTCCATCTAAAAGGTTCACAGCAGATCCCAGCTCCCTTTTCTCCATCTGAAAGGCTCACACCAGACCCCAGCTCCTTTTTCTCCACCTGAAAGACCCACAGCAGATCCCAGCCCCTCCTGCCCCATCTCAAAGCTTCCAATACCCATCCCAGCCTGCAGGAAGGTGGTGCTGCACAGGAGCAATGCACAGCAAGGACACAGCAGGCTGAGAACAGCTTGTAAAGGCAGGTTTTGCATTTGAGCTGGCAGGAGTGTGACCTTGTCCTTTTCTTCACTGGGATTTACAGGCCTAAGTCCAAAGAAATAAATCAAAGGTGCCCATGGAGCAGGGCTCCTCTGGGCTCTACTCCATGGTGCAGCTCAGACACACAAGCAGGAGGAAGGCCCAGCACGTGTGAAGGATGAGGGTACAAGCTCAGCTGGCTGTGGTAAGACACATGCCAGAAGAAAAGAGGGAACAGGAAAAGAAGAACCAGGGGAATCCCAGTGTTTCTCCTCACCCCCAAATCCGAGAATGCCACATTCAAAGCTGCTGCAGCATTTCCTGGCTAATACAGGAGATGGTTCACTGTCCCAAACCCTGGCCAGTGCCCCCTGGCCAGCCGTGGGACCATGACAGCATCTGCCTCATCATTCTGGCATCTCTGACAGCTTCTCCCTCTCACACACCAGGCTTCTGCAGACAGCTCAGAAATTGTGTGTAACAGCCAAGACTCTGCAAACATCTCGTGCCAGATTGAGCTGGGAGAGAGCTAACACAGCCCAAGCCACCCAGCCAAGTGCTCCCAGGGCTGGGGGCAGGCAGGGCAGGCCTGCAGAGCACTCCTGTCCTCTCCACAGGCAGCTGCCATCCCTCTGTGCTCAGCCTGCACAGATGTGTACAGAGGAGATTTGGGTGTTTGTTCTCCAAGCCTGCCTTGTTAATGCTGGAGGAATATTGACACAACATTCCCTTCAAAGCAAATGGAAATTGAAGCTTTTTATTGAACCTGGTTTTTTCTTTCATCTTAGCTTTTAGAACAAGACATTTAACAACATGACCGTTCATTTTCCCATCACATGTCACAAGTTCAGCTGGGCTCCTGCAGCTTTAGCTGCAGCTGAATGTTGTCTGCTTCCCCAGAAGTCCTCAGAGTGAAGATTGATGGAGAAGCAGGCACTTAAACACACACAAAACCAGAAATGCAATTGGGTTTTACTAATGAGGCAGGCTCTTTGCTGCATGCACCTCTTCACCAGAAACAAGCCCTACTTTAGCAGACACCAACAGCAGCTTTTGTCTTTGTCTAACTTGAGAGCTGTGTTGCACAGAAGTGGGAAGGCAGTTAATGTATGCAAAGTTTGCTCGAGCAGAAAATGCTTGATCTGGTCAGGGACTGGAAGAACAGAAGCTTTGCATTCCAAACAAAAGATTCCCCCAGGAATGGGAGGTATTTGAAGATGTCCACTTCTGCATCTGGAATTAAAAGCTGAGATTTCTCACAGAGAAATGCAAATCAATTAAGTGAACCAAGAAATGTTTGGGGAGGAGAAGGAAAATATTTGGCAGGCAAACACTAAAACGTCGAGCAGCTCTGTGGGAGTCATGTCCCAGGGACTGGACCAAAAACATAATTAGTCTGTTGTGGAGATAAACACCAAGCTTGTGTTCTGTTTTCTCATCCCAAACGCCTCCTGGGCACTTGCTGCCTCACATCCTTCCCCCAGCAGCAGAGCTCCAGGTGTGTGAAACACCGGGGTGGGGGGAGGAAGGGCTTTAGCAGAGTGTGAAGTGTTCCTTCCAAAGTGCACAAGTGGTAAACAACATTTCCTCTGGGTTTGCACTGCTCCCAGCCACACTGGGGCCACCTGTGGCATTCCCAGTTGATGTCACCTGCCTGGGAGCTGGATGGCAGCTCTGGATCCACAGTGCCTTGTCTCTCACACCTGGCAGCAGCCAGAGCTGCCCGAGTGTCCCCACAGAGGTAAAAAGGCCACCAGTCCCACCAGGCTGGCAAGGAAAAGAGAGGCTTCAAATGTAGATCACATCTGAGTCATGCTGCTGAACCTGCAGGTAAATCAAAGAGGGGGAATCAGTGCTGGCTTAAAGTAACTCCCTCTGGTCTGGGTCTTCCTTCCTCCAACTCTGGAGCCCTTTGCAAGATGCTCTGCAATAGCTTTTTCTTCCTTCTTTAAACGAATGTATTTGCCTCACCCCTGAGCTTAGTCTTAAAAGTTGCTTCTGTTTCCTCAGAAAGAGCTGCTCCCTCAGCTGTGTCCTTTAGCTCTAAGCACACCAGCCCTGAAGGAGGCACTGAATGTTATATTCAGGAGCTTTTAATTGATCCTAAACCCCTCCAGTTTTGTTCAGATAAACCACAGCGAATCCATCAGGCTTTCCCCATTCCCAATACCTTGCCCAATTAGCATTGCCTACAGACAGCTGATTTCCTTCCCACTGTTCCAGGCCACATTTCCTCACAGCTCTTCATTCTCCAGCCCAGTGACATCTCAAAGCAGGTGGTTTTCTCCTGACACCCAGCTCATTGCTCTTCAGGCCTCTTTGACAGGGAGCACATGGAAGAGAACTGAGCTGTTGGGAGCCTGGGTATTTATTGGTCTCTTCCTCCCTGCCTTTTAAAAGCAGAAGACAGGCACAGTATGTTTTAAGCTCTCTATACCTGGGAGCACATTTCTCATTTCCAAGTCTGGCTGGTACAAATAAAATTTAACACAGATCCTCCTACTGTGTACAGACATCTCTGCTTCATTTACCAAGGCTTACAGCTTTGCACTCCAGCTTAGATCAGAAGTGAGAAAAAACAGGCAGCCTCGAGTTATAAACATTCCCAAATGATGTGCCAGCACCAGGGGCTCCAAAACCCTGCAAAAGCCTTGTCAGCTGTGAGGCTGGGACAGAGCAGGACAAACCAGGTCCCTGCAGGCAGCCACCCTCTCTAAACTCTCAACTTTTAGGCAACATTTAGGAATTTACTTAGGAATCTGATCACCTTTATAATCTGTTTTCTGGTTCCTGTGCCCACACTGTTGGCAGCCATGGAATTGGCTTGGGAAGATGACTTTTCCACTGGCACCATGTGCTGAATTTTGTTGGTGCAGGGCCAGCTGCTTGCAGTGTTTAACAAGTAAGCAGGGAAAGGTCTTTGAAGATTTACATCCAATGAATCTCCAGTTTCGAAGATTTTCATCCACGATGGGGCCTTCAAAAGAAAAAAGCACATGGAAATTGAATGCCCTTTCTATATCAACACTCATTAAGCCAAAAAGAACATCAGATGAGTAGTCAGAAAATAAAGGCCATCATTTCCTCATCATTTTTCAAGCCTCCCTTCTGTCTCTGAAAAACCATTGACTCAGAGCCATTTTTGCTACATGAGGGACAACCTGCAGACAAAGCCAGCCCAATTCCTGCCCTGCTTCAGGAAGAAGCTGAAGAGTTTATTGGAATAACAAGCAACTTATGACAAAAATCTGGGTCCAGTTCCTCATTGCCTTCAAAAAAAAAAAAAATACACCAAGGATTTTATGACTTTCAGCAACCACAAAGCACATGAATGCAAATGTGATGCAAACTGTAAGAAACCACATTTAAATGTGTTAGTCACAACAATTTCATTTGCTCCAAGACCTTAAACCCTGACTGTGATTTCATAATCATCAAATAAGATGATTATTTTTTTGCTGATGGTCCTGGCATTCAGTGCAGGGAAAAGGCCTTAAGATTTTGTTTTGACATGAATTTTCCTCTAAAAGTGTTCATGCTTTTAATATTTTATCAAGGGTGCTAAAGGCTTGGACTGGAATACAGCAGCTGCCTTTGGCACACCCACACTGTTCCATTTTAGGGTTCATGCTGGAGAAAGGGGCAGGGATTTCAGGTTCTTACACTTCCTAAGGAGCGATCCAAGGAGCCCAGGACTTCATTCCAATGACTGCAAAGCCCAGCCTGTTTTTCCTCCAGTTTCAGAGCATGAATTTCAGACTTCAATTCTTTCAGTCGATCTTCAAATTTCCTGCTCTTTTCTAAGTAGTCCAGCCTGGATCCACACATTGGAGACAAAAAGTTTAGGGTGGCACAGTTTAACTCAAGAACAGGTGTTTGTGGAAGGAGGAGAATTGTTTTTTGTTTCATTTTATGTTTGACAAGTAAAATGAACTCTGGCAATGCCAGCCTGGCTCCCCTGACCCAACGATAAGAGAGTTCACTTCTTTCACTTTTGCTTCCTAACTTTTTACCAAGCATTTCCTTCCAGACTAAGGGATGTCTGATGGATCAGCTCCCAGCAATTCCACACTTTAGCACTAGAGGGAAACTTCTGTGCTGTTAGTTGAGCAAAGTGCTTTGTTCCTCCCCAAGACAGAAGGTTCTGGATTAATCATGACTTGATGCCACCAAAAAACCCTTCCCCTGTGTGAAAAGCCAGTCTGACACAGACATCACCCACACCAGCTCAGTAAAAGGCCTCCAGCCATATGCACATCCCAAATTATTAGAAGATGAACTGGGATTCCCAAAAATGTCATTGCCTTTCTCATTCCTCTGCACCACAAGCATGTTGATACCTCTCTCTCTCAATCTCAAAGGAAAGTCTCTTGAGGTCGATGTCCTTCAAATCCAGCTTGATGGATCCCTTGTCAAAGGTGGCATCTCTGCTGTCACCTGGGGAGTACTGGGGGTACTTGGCCATGTGCTGCAAGAGGCAACACAAGCACTGTCAGTCAGATCTGATGATTTGGGATTTATCTCCTCAGTTCTGCAAGAATGCCATGTAGAGCTATTTCCTACGTTTCTGAGACACACAGATGCTCCTGCAGCCCTTCCCCTGCACCAAGCTGAAGTCCACAACCCACAGATCCAAGAGCAGGGATTTATCCTGGCTGCAGTGTTTCTATTTCAGCAGAGAATGGAAACCCAGCCTCAGCAGGGCTGGAGCAGAAGAGAGAGTTGGGGCACAGAACTTCAGCAGTGATTTCTTGCTGGGGACAACTTCACCTGCCTTGCCTGAAGCCAGATGGATGTGCCAGGATGGCACAGCTGGCTCAGCTCAACCATGTCCACAAAAACTGCCTGGCTGAAATGGCACCATGACTTAGGCATGAAGGCAAGACAGCCTCTGTTTACTAAGTCCATCACCAGTTCTGGTTTTAACTTTTGCCTCACCTTTCTTGCCATGCTGAACAAACCCAACTTCCATCCTCACTACTCTGCTTTTCCACACCAGTTTGTGCCCAGCTGGATGCAGCCATGCCACTCCTCAGCTTGATGGGGGCTATAAAAATGTCATCAACACCTGAGTGTCCTTGAGGATGAAGAGGTGCCCAGTGGAGCAGAACTTACAGGATAATTAAGCCTGGTTATGTCTAAGAGCTTCTGCTTGGCTTTGCGCTCGGCCTCCCGGGCTTCGCGCAGGTCTTGTTTCAGGTGCTCTGCTTCCTTGGCTCTGCAAGACAAATACCCCGAGGGGAATGGCTGATGGTTCCAACCAGCACAAGGATTTCAGAGCTCAGCAACGTCCAGAGAACAAGTCCAGTACTGTGCTATCTTTACACCAAGGCACTCGTGGGAGGATGCTCACATGGAGAAGTGAGTGGGCACAGCAGGACAGACACTCCTGCACAAAGTGGCTGAATTAACATGATTTCCCTACTCCTCATTTCCATGGGCTCAGTTACAACTTGCTGATACAGATTCTCTCCAGGCCATCAGAGATCCTCCCTGAGGTGGGGAGAGGTTGCTCTTTATTTTGGCAAGCTTCTTGGCAATATCCTAAAACAAGTAGAAGGATTTCTTAACAGGATTAAAAATCCTCTGTCAACACTGGCCTGCTCTGCGTGTTCAGGGAACATGCAAACACTCAGAGTGGTTTCTATTGCACATGAGTTTACCTGGTTTTACACTTCTTAAAGATCTGAAAGGGAAACAAGAGACCATTCCCTTGGTACTAATGAGTGAAAACAGCCTCATATCTCGCAGGTTATAAAGAGTAAATTTAGATAGGAAGCCAGTGCTCATGTGACAACAATAAACAGAAGATGCTTCTGCATTCTGGATCCTTCTTGCTAAACATCTCTACAGCTTTGCACCTGATCCTCTGTAAACTTGACCTGCAATACAACAGCAGCACCCAGGTGGAACAAAGCAGGCACAAGGAGGCTTACTCCCTCTGAAGTGTCACTTCAGGAATAATTTCCCCCTCCTGGGCTCGGCTCTGAGGACGGCAGCGCTCTCTGCAGCCCAGCCGAGAGCTGACGGGGCCGGGGAAGCAAAGCCCACCTCCTGTCAGACTCCTTCACCAGCTTCACCGCGATCAGCTCCGCCTCCCGCATCTTCTGCTCCATCAGCCGCTTCTCCTCCTTGCTTTTCAGGGCTGTGATCTCCAGCCTCTGGCGTTCCTGCTCAGCCTCTGCAGCATTCTGGGCCAGCAGCTTGGCCTCTTCTTCTGCAATCTGGGCTTTCTCAGCCAGCAGCTCTGCTGCTTCCTGGGATCGGAGCTGGGGAAAAAGAATTTTTCCGAGTTCATTGTCTAGAACCTGGGAAATCACCCCTGCTGGCAGGCAGGCAGGCAGGAGACAGCTTTTACCAAGAGATCAAGTGATAAAATATTATTTCTTAAATAAAAAACAGACGCAATTTCAGGGTCTAATGTTCCTCCTCTGCTCCAGAATTTCCTGTGTCTCACTTCCACAAAGCAAGGAGAAAAATCTTGGAGCTGGACAAAGCTGAAGTCAGCCCCTTCAATTGCCTCTTTCTCCCAATTTCAGCTCCAAGATTGTTTCCTTTCCCCCCCTCTCAGCCTGAAGAGAGCACTGTGAGCCAAATTCAGGGAGGGAATGGCTCACAGATTATGGCAGATCAGGGTTTTCCCAGGGATTCCTGCATGCCCTTTCCACCAGTGATCAGAAACTCTCTCAGCCTTGTCTGAGCTACAATTCCTGGTATCAAAAAAATCCTGTTTCCAAACCAAGGAAGCCCATCAAGCACAAGAATCTTCAGTCTAACTCACCAGGGCCTCGTTGGCCTGCCTGGCTTCATCCTCCAGCTGGAAAAGGCGCCTCTCCAGCTCTTCCTTGGCTCTCTCAGCTTCTTCTCGGAGCTGCTTCTCCCTGGCCAGCCTCTGGTTCTCCATCTGGAAGTAGGATGAGCAAGAGTTGGTGGGATTGCAGCAGAATCTCACCTGGGCCTGAGTGAAGTGCATCTAAAGAAGAAGGGGCTGCTCTCCAGCTGGGATGCTCAGCAGAAATGCTGAAGCTGCCTGAACTTTGCAGCACTGAACTCCTCAGGCAGGCACTCCTGGTTATTTCAGGCTGCTGGGAGAGCCCTTGGATTGATCTGTTTTGTGCCCCAAATCTTTGGGGTCACCTCTCCACACAAACACCTCTGGCCTCCTCAGATGCCACAGAGCTGTTCCCACATCCAGTCCTGCTGCACTTCCTCCCCTCCCACACACACTGATGGGATACAGGAGCAGCAAGGGCACCAGCTGCAATAATAATCACTGTCTTCTACAAAAGGAGCAGGAAGGATCTACCTTTTTTCTAGCTTTTTCTTCCCTGGCTTGTGCTTTCATTTGCTGGATCTCTATGGAGTCCACTTTTCTCCTCCTCATAAATAGGTCGTGGTTTCCAATGCACAACTGGAAAATCTGGATAGGAAAGGCAAAGCAAATGGGGTTTTGATGGATTTGTGGCCCTGCCAGAGGGACAAAGAAGCCCACACTGGCTCACAGGACAATTCTGACTTCAGCACAAATGCTGGCAGCTCCACACAACAGTTCAGGTAGGTGAACATGATCAGAGGTTGCTCCTGTCCTTCATCTCCCCCTGATCCCATGGTCCTGAATTACACAGGCTGATCTAGGCTGAGATCCCAAGATCACAATTTTGTTTGCAAACAATATTTCTCAGTCAGGCTCATCTTTGAAGCAGGAAAGGAGTTCACTCACCAGTTTGTTCACTTTGAGCTGGGAGGAAAAGAACTTGAAGACTTCTGCTTTTTTGTCAAGGGGTTTAATAGTTAACTACACAGGCAAAAGAAAAAAAAATAAGAAAGGAAGCACAGTGAGGAGGAAAGTTAAGTTGAAACTATTAAAATCAAAGCAAACTTGAGCTCATCTCCACTTCTGAGGAAGCAGTGACTTATGTCACAAATAGGGGCAGAGTGATGTAAAACTGTTTTTCTCCACAGAATCAGGCTGTGTTGGAGGATAAACCCCCAGGCCAACCCCAGTGCCAGTGTGGATGGGGGCTGTCCTGAAGCCACCTGTGCATTGCCACTGTCCCCAGAGCTCTGCAACAAGCCCTGGTTATCAGAACAGAACACAGCAGCAATCCTGCCTTAAAGCCAGGGAAATGTTAAATACACCTCTCAGAACAGCAACAATTGAAGGGATAAACAAATGTGCCAAGGGCCTAAGGACTTGTTCTTCAGAGCAGCAGGTGAAAGTCCTGCAGATTTCCTCACTTTTCCAGTCCCAAGCTGTTCCCAGAGGCCAGGCAGGCTTTTCCTGCTGCCAGCTCTGTGCTTCACTCCATACCTTGTGCTCTGTTTAGCTGCAGAACAAAATATGGCCCCTTTTTTTTTTAGGGCCCTGTTTTCTGTGCCTCACAGGTTCCTTGGCACTCTATCCCTCTAATTTGTTTGCAAGGTAATTCCTGTATAATTCCAGGGCATCTGAGTCACCAGGATCATAAAATCCTAGAGCTCCTTTCACCCTGCAGGTAATGACTGGCAGCCTTTTGAGGAGCAAGGCTGTGATGTGTCACTGAATCAAGTGAAGCTTAAACACAGGGCTGCCCAACAGCAAACCTGTAGTCCCCTCTGATTTAATGGACATGAATCTAAAATTTCATCTCAATTTTAGATCTCCGTTTTCTGTGGGCTGTTTTACAAAAAGCCCACAGAAAATGGAACAGCCTGTGCTGCCCTTTGGCTGACAAATTCCAGGTATTCCAGTACCACTGTAGTTTTCCTGGTTTCTTTTTTCTGATTATAGCCTTCTTAAGATTTGGACTGAGAATAAATCTTCCCCACTCCTTCACTTTCTAGAAGCAAAAGCTGAGCTTCACAGTGAAATTGCAGTGGTGGGGAGTGAAATCATGTCCCAACAAAGTGAGAAGTGAGGCAGAAAACCATTAATATCTCCCTGCATGTCTCCTCTTGCCACTGGGCTCCAAGCCTCAGCCTCTGCGTGTGCAAACAGCATTAAGGTTTTATGGATCATGGGATTCCTGCTGGGATAACTGAGGAAGCCAGGCATGGTGGCATTCATAATATCTGTCTTTTTCAGAGATCAACACATTTGTTTTGCAAAGGCCAAGCAGCAGGGAAGGAGCCAGAACAGAGTCAGAGCTCAGAGCAGCCTCGGGGAACAGAGGTTTCGAGCTCATCTGCAAGGCAGAGATGTTATTTTTAGTTTCGTAACAAAGATCCCCAGGATTTTCCCCTGCTCCCCCAAAATTATTTCAACAGAGGAAGCATTCAGCCCGTTCCAAGAATCCCAGTCCACACCCATGCCCATGGAAAAAGAATAATACATCAAAGCCATCCTACCTCTTTCTCACTACAGGAAATGTTTCTGATCGAGCTCCACTCAAAGGATTTATTGGGTGAGAACCTATTATTAATGCTGTAGATATGAATACCTTTGGCATCAACTCCAAGCAGGAGATCTGTGTGGTTTTTATTTTGCTAAAAAACAAGAGAGATCAGTAAATGGCATTTTTGGTGACATTAAACAACCACGGACAAGAAGCACGTATTTTAATATATTGATATTTGTATTTGAGGAAACTGGTGTTTATATAAAATACTATGAATGCTGTCACTGGTAATAATAAGCTCAGTCCTCTCAAACTATTTATCCTTCCTCTTCCATACCTGGAGTTACTCAAAACTTTTGTCAGGTCTTAAAATATAAATCTTAACTGTTTTATTCACCTGCTCATTTAGCAGGCAAGAAAACCAAGTCAGAAGAAAAACCAGCAGCAGGGAAAAGCAGAAGTCAGGAGTCCCAATTCCAAACTCCCTGGAGGATTTTAAAAGAACAGCACCATTATCTGCAGCAAGTGAAAACTGCTAAAATAAGGCACTTACAGCAATTGGGAAATAATTGACACCGTACATTTCCAAGTCTTGGGCAATTTTCAGGTAGTTCATCTCAGCCTCATCCCTGGAGAATAAAGCCCTGATTATGAAATGCCTCTCCAGCCTTTCTCTCCTGGCTGACTCTCCATTTCCCACTTAGAAAAGAACAGACAATCTGGCCCTTTATACAATCTTACTTCAGTTTTGCCATCTTCCTCTTAATAATAGAAAAAAAAAAAAACGGATAATAAAAACAGCATCTGGACAGAATGAAGGCAGTAAAGTTGCACCTATTTAAAAAAGTGACTCATGCATAGTGTAATCTTCATTAAAATTCATTAAAAGTCTTACTCTTGTGTTAGTTTTGCCACTCCATGTCTTGGAAAACCATCCTTCCATTGTTTTCCATGAATATATTTCCTTCAGGAAATAGAGTTCATTGAGAAGTGAGTCTGGGACAGAGCTTTTGGCCAAGGCCAAAGAAAAGTGAGAATCTTCCACTCACTTTTCTTCTCCCTTCAAGGTAAATCAGTAAATCTTGAGGAAAATATTCCATAAAGATAATCCTAAGAAGCCTCCAGAACAGAGAGAAACAGAACCCATGTATTAGGAAAAGCTGCCTCTGGGTGCTAACAGATCCTATTTATTGTTTAATTGGATTTCCAGATGAGCTGAATTACACTGAAAACAACAAATCCCACAAATAAATGTATGGGGTTTGCAAGAAATGCAAAGGTTTCCTACCTGGCAATGCCCCTGTGCTCAGCATACCAGGCAGTGATCTTCTCTTCCCACATCTCTGCTGTCAGCTGGTACTGCCTGAGCACCTGCAGGGCAAGGAAGGAGGTTGGATTCCTGTGAAAATCCAAATCCAACTTCTGCCTCTCCCAAGCAAAGTGAATGCAGAGGTGCAGTTCACAGCTTGGGCATTTTGCAGAGTTTTTGATGCTCTGATTAACCCCCAGCAAAGGGGAGATTGAAAGATTTGGTTTGGTATAAAATTAACTCACCCTTTTAGGCAACAGCTCATCATGGGCTAGAAAGCCTGGCTCGTGGAAATTTGGGTCATAGTCACCATACTGTCCCAAAAAAGAAAAGTTATTGCAGTTTGTTAGAGGCAGAACGTTGAGGGAGTTTGGAGTGAAAGCTTGAGGCAGATTTTATTTTGGGTCCCCTGCACACATCCCCTCATCTGAGCAGGCCCCTGTGCCATGCAGGAGGCTCCAATTCAGCCACTGAGCCACTCACACATCATTCCCAACCTGGAAACCTCAATGCCAGCCTGGAAAACCCTTCAATGCCAGCCTGGAAAAACCTTCAATGCCAGCCTGGAAAACCCTTCAATGCCAGCCTGGAAAAACCTTCACCCCAACCTGGAAACCTCAATGCCAGCCTGGAAAAACCTCAATGCCAGCCTGGAAACCTCAATGCCAGCCTGGAAAAACCTTCAATGCCAGCCTGGAAAAACCTTCAATGCCAGCCTGGAAAACCCTTCAATGCCAACATGGAAACCTCAATGCCAGCCTGGAAAAACCTACAATGCCAACCTGGAAAAACCTTCAATGCCAGCCTGGAAAAAACCTTCAATGCCAGCCTGGAAAAACCTTCAATGCCAGCCTGGAAAACCCTTCAATGCCAGCCTGGAAACCTTCAATGCTAACCTGGAAAACCCTTCACCCCAACCTGGAAATCTTCAATGCCATCCTGGAAACTGCAGCTCTGAAGGAATCTCCCAGGAATTCACCCTCTGAAGCAGAGGAATGGGAGCTGCACACAAGGACAGCCCTGCTAAATAAATTGTGTTCACCTCCTGCCACTGGGTAAATCGGGCTCTTGGTGGCAAGAAGGGAACAGAGCTCTGAGAGACACAAAAAAATCTTCATGTCCTCCCATTGTGAGCTCTGTTTTGAGCACATTCTGCATCCATGATAATTTTTAAAACAAAATAAATCATTCTAGCCTGGAGAAAGATTACACTAAAATGCTAGGCCCAAATAAATCCCCTAAATTGCAGAAATATAGTACAAAAAAAATCTTTGTAGTGGCATTCAATGGGGTTTTTTTCTCCCCAGGATGACCAACTTTACCAGGAAATTTTAACCCTGTTGTATTTTACATACCACCATGTAGATGTGTTGGTTAAATCAGAGAAAGTCAATTTAAAAAGAGATTTTCTATGCACAAACCTTGGCCTGAACAGCATAAGAAGCCAGTAAAACTGTAGCTTCTGGTGAGCAATAGATTTCCTCATCCAGGATCTGCTTCTTAACCTAAACCAACAGAAAACAGGGAGCAAGTTCAAGAAGCCCCAAGTGAGGACTTAAGTCAGGCTTGAAATGGAAGCAGGCATGCCCAGACTATAACTTGGCACCAAATATCACCTTTAGGAGTTAATAACAGCAACAAGAAATTGGCATTCAGGATCACAGGAAGCCTTTAGTTAGCATTGCATTTAATGAGACCAAAAGTGCCAGTCAGCTCTCTGCACACACTTACATAAGGAGTCCTATAAAAGAATATCCTATAAAACATCAATTTTATTGGCTGTGCTTCATTTCTTTTAACAATCCTTTTTTTTTTTTCCTGCCTTCTTTGGAAAAGTCAGCTTTGCATCACGTCAGACATCAAATTTCAGGTGGGGAGGGAGCTCTGGAGGTCAGGTCCAAGCAGAGCAGACTCAGGGCTGTGCAGCTGCCATATGAAAACCATAAGAGATGTTCTCCAGCTTTCCAGAATGAGAGAATAAAAGAGATCCTCAAAAGAGAAGCTGAATAATAAAGCACTTAATTTATTCATTTGCAATGCTCTAAGTACAATCAGACAAAGCCAAAGTGTCTTTCTACATTCTTTTCATTTTAATAACCCGTGGTGCTACCAAGAGCAGAGGTGTAATAGTTTGTAAGGTGTTGTTTGATTTTAAATCAGTTGTGCAATTTCTGTTTGAAAACCTAAAGAGAGAAGGGGAAACTAATCTTCCCAAATCCTCCTCTCAGGTGTATTTAGCTTAGGAACAAGCACAAGACAACAAAATTTTGCATAGCTCACAGTCTTAAACATTTCCAAATAGAAAAATGACTTGAGCTAGCACAAGTTCTGTTTACAAACACCTCTGTAGGTGCTGGGGACTGAAATGAACCACCAAGAAAGTTTTTGCTTTTAAATTTAGTCCCTGGTGAGCACAATCTGTGAAGCTGAGTTACAGTGCAGGGAACATTCTTTCTAAGCTGTTAAAATGGAAAGAAAAGATTTTTTCTTCCAATTTGGAAAGCTCCAGCTTTCATTCTCCACAGTGAAAATCATGCTCCAGAATTTAGAACAATGTGGATAAATCCCCCATAAGTGTCTGGGTTGTTTTGGTTTTTGTTTTGGGTTTGTTTTTTTTTCTCTGATCAGTTTTTACAAGGACTTTTTGTTAAACTTCATGAAGAAGCAATAAATTACCTTATCTTTAAGCAGACAATATTTAGTTTTAGTCACTGACATTTATTCAGGCATTTATGCCACATTAATTTGCAAAGGTCTGAAGAGTCAGGAGAGCTGAAATCTTCAGGCATCCAGATGTCTGTACATGTTTTTCCTATTAGCATCCAGGTGTGAGCTGAAGTTCTTACAGTCAGGAAACTTTGCAAGTTCCAATTTGTTTTAGCCTTGTTTTCCTACTTTGGAATGAGAAGAATTTGCTAATTGCATATCTGCTAGTTAAGGCAGGTTCAAGGAGAAAAGGGGAAAAAAAGTGGAAAAATCAGGATTAAAAGAGTAGGAAGATTTCTGCTGTTCTCATTCCTTTCCAAAGTTAGTTGAAGAAATAAATTTCCCAGTGGTTAAAGGTTCTGGATGAAGTTCTGGGGGGTTTCTGACCCTCAGAGCTGCAGCATTTCCCCATTATTTCATTAGCACATCCTCCTCAGGGCACAAGGGAATTGACTGGGTTTATTTCCAGCTGCAGACTGAATTTATCTCAGCTACCTGCACAGACACATCCTGCTGGAATAAAGCAACAGAGGGACTCCACAGGAGTCAGGAGAGAATCTGGATGTTCCAGATATTGCAAGTGACCATCCCAAACTCAGCTATGGAACTTTTCCTGGTTGATCCATCTTTATTTTTGATAAAGCTCCAAGAATTTGCTCCTTCATCTGCTTTTTGATAGAGCTCAAATGGTGTCTGCTGCTCTGCTCCTCTTAAACCTCATCAGGTGAACAAACCTGGATGTCAGAATGCCTATCAAATTCCATGACCTTTCATCCCTACAATCCAAAATGAAGGTTTAGGGAGTCCTTGTTTTCTAGAAGTTTTGCTCTCCAGCATAAGATCTCCCCAAAAGCCTCACAGTTCATCCAGCAGTTCCAGCTTTGCATGAATTTTTATTTTTTTAAACACATATTAAGGAGCAAAACAAGCCTGGAATATTCAGGTTTGGAATTATCCCCTAAGTGCTGGGTGTAGAAGATGAAACATTCAGCTTACCTAGACACAAACCCACAGCAGGCAGCAGAGATGTTTATATTTCATAAAAATAATGTCTACAAAGTTCTTGCTACAGCTGAAGCAAGCAAAATTATCCTGAGCTGCCAACAAGATCAAAGACAATGCAAAAGGACTGGGGGAAATACAGAAGGAATTCATGGTTCAAAACTGTTCCTGACCTGAAGGAAGAATAAATGCTGGGTAATTTCCTGTAAGAGTTCCTCTTCTACCTTCTCTGGGTAGAATTTGGCCAAAAAATGAAAGCTAATGGGATCTTCTTTGGGAATTTCTTGATCTAAAACCTGTTTGGAGATAAAATCAAATCAGCAGCAAAAAGGATACATGAGTGTCTCAAGGTAATATTCCCGAGGAAAATCAGAAAGTACCCAATAATCCACTTAAAGCAGCTTTCCCATACTTTAGAGGGAAGGGTAATTCTGAGCTTTAATCTCACAGCAATCAGTGGTGATTAGTGTGGGATGCTCCAGGTCAAATGGGATAGAAGCAATCAGAGCAAAATAATCCTATTTTTGCTTTAAAGAAAGCTACCATGTCCAATTCTGAGTAGTCATGGAGCACATCCCTTTAGCTCCCCTGCTCCAGAAAGTCAATATTTATAGAAGTAAATAATTAATTCCCACCCATTTTGGCTCCTGTACCTTTTTGTCCATCTTTAACCACGTGCACATCCCTTTATTTGTGTACTGCAAGCCAAAGAACCAAGTCTCCCTCAAACCAAGGGCTCGGCACACCAGGTCAAACAAATCCTTTCCCTTCCACTTCATCTGAAAGAGAGGAAAATCAAGGGGAAAAAAAAAAAAAAAAGTATATCCTAAATGAATTTGCTCCATTTTAGCCCTTTCTCCTATGAAATCTTATTTCACCTTTAAGTTTTTAATGAAATATTCTTGCTGCTGTGTCAGAGTTGCTGTGTTCCATCTCCTCTCCTTCTCCAGACACATCCAGAGAGCAGCTGGAGTCATTTAAGCATCAAGCACTTGAGGGAATGAGGATTGTACCATTGATTTCCTGGGATGTGGCAAGTCTTTATTAATATTTGTCCAAAATTTTGACTCAATGGCTTATCCAAATTGGAGAGACCAAGTAGAAGCCAGGGGAAATCAAATCAGGACACGGGGTAGGAACGCTGAACAATGAGAGCAGATCCACCTTTCACACCCCTCAGGCATTTCAGTGGCACCAGGCCAAGCCTTTATCCTACTCTGATTTAAATGAGTTTTAAACGTTTTCATTTCAATTTAGCAGCCACAGAGGGCAAGCTTTGATTCAAGGTCCCAAATTCACACACATCTGATGACTTGTTCCTTCCACCAAAGAGGCTGCTCATCTGTCTCTTCTATTTGACCACAGTTCAGAAGGATGATTTTATCTAATTGCTAAAATTAAAAACTGAATGGCAAAAAAAAAAAAAAAAAAGTGAACTTTCAGGCAGTATTTGAGTGGAAAGCTGGAAATCATCTCAGCAAAAGATCAGTGTCTGGGGAGAAAGGAGAGGTAGCAAAGGAAGGAATACACAATTTGTTAACAGGGACTCTGATCTCTAAATCAAATTTTCCAAATCCTTTATTTTCACAACTCTGCCTGCAAGTACTCCAGAGAAGTCATACAAGATTAATCTATTCTGTTTCTGAAGGACCTAATAAATGATATTAAATGGCTCACAGAACAGTCAGGTCTCACTAAAACTGTCAGTCCCATTGGAAATGAGTTTTCTAACTCCCCAAAATACCTGTGTGTCTGGCTTTGCTTTTGCTGGATGATTAGGAGTTAATTAATCAGGGACAGTTCTGTCCCTTCAAAAGTGCAGCCCATATTCATTTAGCAATTGATCTTTTTTTTTTTTCTCCTGTCATGATTTCCCTAATCCATTTATCAGATAGCCTTAATTAATAGAACTGCCAGCTTTTTCATCAATCCTTTTTTCTCTACTGCCCAGAGATCCAAACACATTACAGGTAAAAAAAATGGAGTTTATAAATAGTTAATTAGAAGAGAATGTCCCAGACCAATAAAAGTACCAGTTTATTTTATAAGCAACATCTTAGCACCAGCTCTGACCAGTTTATCCAAGCTAGAAGTGTCTTAAAGAGTTGTGTCAGTTCCAAGAAAAAAAAAATTTAAAAAATCATGGAGAAGTACAAACAAATGGAATGCTTATGAAGAAAGCAGGTTTAGTGTTAATTTAGCTGTGTCAGTCAAATGGATTTCATGCAAACAGCTTTCAATTCTGAACAGAGTTAAGAGAAGAACACACCTGAGATTCAATAATCCATTATTTATAAAAATAACAGATCAGTTTTAAGACCATCCATGAGCTGATAATCTGAATTTTTCAAATTTCTTGCCAATACAAAGGGCACTCCCCAACTCCCCAGCATTTGCTGACACTCTCACCTCACAGCTGAACTCCATCTCAGCATCCACTGTTATAACCCTGACTTTAAAAGTTTTTGGTTGTTTCTTCTTCAGGCCTCTGATGGACATATTTTTCAGCTGATGAGGGCAGCCACACCTGAAATCAAACATTGAGGGATGGAAATTCAGCAGCATTTTCTTGGTTTGATTCCAAAGAAGGATGAGTCCAAACGTGCAGAATAAAGTCACCTTTAGAGATGCATTTTTTGTGTCTAATGAGGATGTTGAAAGAAAAAAACCTTGAAAATTAGGTTGCTCCTTAAAGTTAGTCAGAAAATGCTATTGCTGTCTTTCCTCAGATTTTGGGTATCACAAATAAAATTCTCTTTCTCAAGGGTCTCTGCAGCATCTCCACTCAGAACACCAGAAAATGCAGCTAAACTTTATGATGTCAAATCCAACACAATCCTTTTCCATCAGTTATGGCTCCTTCAGCAACTAAACTATTGGATTTCTTTATAACATGAGATTTTAATTCCCTGCAATTATACAAATGCCAAGAATATGTGCATTGAAATTCAGCTGAATTCACCACATTCTCTTGTGCTACTCACTCATGATGATAAAAGTTATTTAGGACAGGAATTGTCCCAGTGAAGTTCTTGTGAAATTAATTTAATTTTGCAGAAGCTGCCAGAAAATTCCATCAGAAATCTTCTATTTTAAACGTAATCACCTCCATGCCACCCAAAAATTGAGGAGATGCTGCTTCCAGAGGCACAAGGGAGTTTTGTGGAAATCAAATATTGAAAGCTGGAGTTAAATAATGGTGTGGATCTGCTCCAGACAGTTCTCAGCCATTTCTTTCTGAGCACAGGAAATCAGCCTGTAAAGGTTTCTGCTTCTTTTTACTTTATAAAATTAACAGGTCAGACTTGTATAATGTAGTGAGAATCTATGAACTGTACAGGGCAAGAGACTGAGGCATTCCTGGTTTCCTGCAATATAAGACTATTACAGTGTGGCACAATGCCAATCTCTCCTTGAGGAATTCCAAAATAAAGCCCTAGTTTCAACTGAAAATTTCCATTTGCCTGCACCTTCCAGGATTTTATAAAATATTTTGCTCTTTTTCTGCTGAGCTCTAAATTGCCTTGCAAATGTATTGATTTTCCACTTATTTTGTTTGTGCCCTTCACCCACAAGTTTTGAATGGTTTAGGAGGTGAAACAGATATGGAAGGTTTTTTTACAGATTCTAGGGAAGTTGAGGCAGGGAAGAGATAAAATATTTACCAAATCATAGGGACAGAGCTGAGAACAAATGATTGAGACAACTCAGAGAGGGGAAGATGAGCTCAGGAGGAAATTCATCCTTCTGACACCACTGGGACCAGTTGGGGAATCCTCTCCCTCCAGTTGGCTCTGGTGGAGCTTCTGCTGAAGTCTTGTTTGGATTTGGGCACCACTTCTGGAAATTCTGGGAAGAGAGAGTCCAAAGGAGAGGTCCAAGGGCTACAAAATCATCTGTGGTAGGATGAAAGCACTGGTTAGAACAGAGGAAGGACAAGTGCTGAGACATTGGAATGGCTGCTCCTCAGGACATGGAATAATGGGCTTCATGAAGTGGCACACTGAGGAAAATTCAAGAATAATCAGGATATTACAGTGCTGGAAAAGCACAGGGTGGAAGTTGTCTTTCTGAACTTCCTCCCAAAACAAGTGGCAGAATTATCCTTGAGACAGGAGGGACCTAAACCCTCAAAGCTGCCCCCCAAGCAGTGCCCAGCCCCAAAAACCAGTGAAACCAAGGAACAGCACAGCCAGAGCCCAAACCCCATCACCCCCAGGGTACCCTGCTCCTCAGGGATTCTATTTTACAGTGAAAAGCAGATCTTGCCATAAACTTTCCTCTATAATTTAGGCAGCTCAATGCACCCAACTGAGCAGAGCTCAGGTTCTTTCTATTTAGCACAACAAGGAGTTCTTAATTAAGGAAAAAGGGAATATTGAAAACCTCCAAAATGAACAAAGCAATATATGACAGGGAGAGCATCATGCAAGGGCATCCAAACCAGCAGTAAATTACCACAGGCATTTGTTGATCTCTAATCTGCTAAATTAAATTTTAACCTGTTGCATTCCAAAGCTCTTTTCCATCAATTTTCTTCAAAATTCTAAATAATTGTACCATTGGATATAGCATTTCTAGCCTGAGAACTACTGAGACTTCTACACAAAATTGGAAATAGTTTTATTAATAGTTTCTAGAAGAAACATCAATGGCTGAAAACCAAGGAGAAAAAAGCTTCATAATTCATTTTTAATATGTAACCTGAAGCAGCCAGCTGAGTTAAACAGGAACTTGGAGTTAGGGCCAGTACAGAACATTCTCAGAGTTTCATATGGAAAATTCTGAACAGATAAAATTGAGCAGCTGGAGAAAAATGTACTAATTTTCTCAAAATATGAGAAAAATACCAGAGCTTTTCATTTGGACTTTGAAGTTATTTCTCTTTTCTTATATAACCAGGTTGAAACGACAATATAATTTGTTCAACATTTCCAATAGCATTTTTTTTGTTCTTTCCATAATTTTTATTCCATGGAAAAGTACATTCTGACTCACAGCAAAAAGACATTTTTGAATATCAAATTTTCCCCAGAAAAGTAAACTGCATTTTAATCAATAGCACTGGTAAAGAAATTGGAAAGGGTTTTCACACTGAATAGCTGAAATGAATGTCAGATCCTGACAACAGAAGCAAGAGCATTTAGAAAGACGAGATTTTAGAAAAATAATTTTTTTCAAATGAGAGAAATCTTGCTGAAAAAAAAAGACAATCTGGATTGCAATTTTTTGTAAATACAAAAGGAATCCCTTCCCTAGATCCCGGCTACCAACAGCCTTTAAGTGGGAATCAATGCTCCAAGGCAGAGTTCCTGACACCCAGCTCCAGTGATTTATTCCTGCAGGTGCCACAGGGACCCAGAAGGAGCAAAACGTGATGGACCAGAGCGTGAATGCAAAATAGGGCAGGGTGATAAAAGATTCCTGCCCAGCCAGAACCTGGGAACAGAGAGTTCAGGAGCTGGGCAGGAGCACAGGGAGGTGATAAAAGCTTGGGGTGGGGAGGGGAACAGAAAGGCAGCGAGGGGGAATTAAATGTGAAAGAACAACACAGCCCCAATTCTCTTCATGGCCAGGATGAAAGGAGGAGCATCCAGCAGCTCCGGATTTGAGCGTTCTCCCTCCTGGACAATGAGAAAGCAGGAGCAAAGCGTGGGGGCGCAATGGGAACTGGGGAGAGCAGGAAGAACTGGCCAGGTGAGCGTTGCAGCAGCGATGCTGATCTGGGTCACAGCGCAGCTCTGCGCTTTGATCCACGCGGGGAGGAACCCACCCAGCACACAGCGCTCACTCACAGAGAGAGAAAGAGAAAAGTGAGATCAGCACCAGCACACGCTCACCGAGCTCAATAAATCCACCACAACTCAGCACCTTGTAGACAAATATCTCAAGCTGCCCAAGAGCGAGAGTGTAATTTATGCTCGGTTTAGCTTTTCCAAGGTGAATGGACGGGGCTCTGCAGGGTTCTCCACGGGGAGTAAAAACTTCCCTTCACGTGGCGCTGGCTCTCAGTGACAGCTATCCCCATCCATCACACTTGGGGCAGCCACACTCGAGTGAAAAATCATCTGTTTTCACACACACACAAAATCCAGCAGCACTTTCTAAGGTGAGAACTCAAGCGCAGACAGGCAAAGAATTAATGGCAATCGAGAGCCCTCTCTTACACCCCCAAAATTTATCTGTTCTTACGGATCAGCACCGTCCTTTTACAGGAGCTGCAAATATAAAACCTTTGGGAAAGCAATGAGCATTCAAGAGACAAGGCTTGGGAATTTCTTTCAGAGCCACCAGCAGAAGATGCTTGAAGCATGCACTGCAAAAGCACATTAACACAGCCACTACTACAGTTTGAAAGAGTGTCATCGCTGAAATATTTACTGCAACTCCGAATGGCAAATTCCCCTGACTCATTATGTTTCTCCCAGCTCCTGAATTTCCATACTCCAGCTCAGAAATTAATGCAAGCGATTTGAATGCAGACAACACAGGCGAGCGTCGTGGGCTTTGTGCAGTTGTTGACTCACGCTCCTGCCTGTGCTCCCTGCCCGAGGAACAATTTAAGCAAAGAATTCACTGCTTGAAAATGGGTCAGCAAGATAAAGGGTTTTCTTACCCCTCACTCTAAAAAAGAAGTTATCTAAAGTCAGCAGCTGGAATCGAGACTTACCTCACTGATCTTTTTTTGAATGACGGTAAGAAGGGGGAAAAAAATTCCCTTTTAATTCAAAAACTCAGTGTTTTCCCCGCAGACATCAATATCCAGCCCTCACAAGTTCTGCCACTGAGAATAAAATCCAAGAACAACTTTTCTACTTGATCCCCTTCCCTTTGTTTCCATGAACGGCAGCATGTTAGCGCCCTCTGAAAAATCAAAGGATTGCTTTCCCAGGTGATAGGAACGGCTCTTAACCATTTCCTGCCTGCACTAGAGCTCCTCCCAAATTCCCTGCTCTGGAATTCAATAACCAGGCACTAAAATAAGAGAAACCCACGAGTTTTGGCCTGGATAGCTGTAAAAATTGATAAGGAACTTTCGAATAACTCCTTGGATGGAATCTGATCAAATTATTTCAGCAGTGTCTCCTGGTCTCCACATATCAGCCACCTTAAAAGGGAAACTGCCTGGAGTTGTGCTGTTAATTAAATATGATTCCCTACCTGTCCTCTTCCTGTCCTGTGGGACACCCACACCAAAAAGAGAACAAGGCTCAAAACTGGGCAGCAGCCAAAATACCAGCAGAAAGTGGTGAGTGAGTATATTTAAATAAAAACACGGATGGCCTCAGCCTGAAGTCACAGGGAACGACCAGGAGCACTTTACCTCAAAGTCCAATAATTTTGCCATTATTCAGTTTCTAAGTGGTTTGGGTTTTTGGTTTTTTTTGTTAACCCTCCATTTTATATACAGATTTACAGACACTGATTATCAGCCAGGTTATGGATAGCAAGGACAGGCCAGCTCTGACTCTATATCTAGTATAATTATTCCAGATTTATATGGAAAACTGTCAAGATTTGGTCACTTAACAGCAGGAGGAAGAGTACAACACTTGTTGATGTGCAAAAACCTCCAAGAGGCTGCACTGAGAGTAGCTCCATCTCCAAAATTCCATGTCAAGGTGTCCCTCAACACCCACACCTGCATTTGTTTGGAAGAGGAGGCTCAGGGAGGAATCTCTTCACTCTCCACAATTACCTGAGAGGAGGCTGCAGTCAGGAAAAGTCACTCTTCTACAGTGCTTGTGTGAGAAGACAAGAAAAAACAACCTTAAACTGAGACGGGAGATCCAGATTAGATGTTAGAAAAAATGTTTTTGCTGTTTGGGTGGTCAGGCACAGGACTAGGTTGCCCAGGGAGGTGGTGGGGTTGGCATCCCTGGATAAATGTCTGGATTGGTGCTGGGTGATGTGGTTTGGGGTTATAGCAGCTGTGCTGGGTACACAGTTGGACTTGAGATGCAAGAATCACAGAATATCCTGAGTTACAACAGATCCATCAGGAACATCGAGCCCAGCTCCCGACAGTGCATAGAACATCCCAGGAACCCCATCGTGTATCTGAGTTCTTGAGCTCTGCGAGGTTTGGTGCCATAACCACTGCCCCAAGGAGCCTTTTCCAATACTCCACCATGCTCCGGGTGATAAACTTTCCCTGATATCCAACATAAATTTCTCCTGACTCAGTTCCAGCCATTTGCTGTAACACATGAGACAGAAGAGATCAGTATCTGCTTCACCCCTTCCCCTCATGAGAATATTGAAAACCACAACGAGGTCTAACCTCAATCCCATCTTCTCCAAGCTAAACAAACCAAGTGACCTCAGCCATTCCTCTTAAGGCTTCCCTTACAGACCCTCCACCATCCTTAAAGGATCTTTAAAGCGCTTTTAGGGATTCTCTTCCCACTTTAACAGCGCTTTAACCACAACCCCGCACGAGCTCCTCCCCCACAGCCTCTAAAGGGGCGGTGGCCGGCGGCCCCTTTAAATACGGTCGGGAAGCCCCGCCCCCTTTAGCCCCGCCCTTGGCCCCGCCCCTTCCCGCCGCGCGGCGTTTCCGTGCTCGGCACCGCCCGTTCCGGGCCCGTCTCTTTAAGGCCCCCGAGGCGCGGCGGCGGCAGCGGCGGTGAGAGGGGCCGGGGCTCCCGGGGCTGGCCTGTGGGGATCCCCCGTGCCGGGGCTGTGCCCTGGGTGCTGCATGAACCGCCCGGCTGAGCCCCGCCGCCTGCGCGGCCCTGCTGATGTGGCGGCTCCGGGGCAGGGCCTTGTGGGGAGCTGCGGTGGGGGGGGGGGGCTGAGGGCTCCTCTCAGTTTCCATTTCTTCTTTTATCTCTTTCTGCCCATGCTTAGTGCGTGTTGCTCTTGCTGCACAGCCATGTCTGTGTGGGATGTTTAGCCCTGGGGTGCAGGAGGGCTCCCCCACACTGAGTCCTTCCAGCCCTGAGCCCCCACAGCGCAGTCAGGCGAGGGAAAAGCAGCCCCCGAGTATTTGCTGAAGTGTTTCATCCTATGGCTGTGTCCCTGTATCCCTAAACTCTTCTTTTGATGTGTTGCGAAATCAAAGCAAGCGTCTTACAAATTGAGGGGCATTCAGGATTCGCAGGTCTCGGTTGTGCTTAACAACGTCTGAATGGGAGAGAAAATGGTCATTAATCTCTATCAATTTTAATATTGATTTTTCTGTTGTTTTTTTTCCCCTGACTCTTCCAAGAGTGGTACAGAAAGCTCTCCCTAACTAGACCAAGTAAGGTAATGGAGTATAATTTACTTGCAAAAAGCAAGTCCATGTGCTGTAGATCAGACAGCTCTTTGATGTGTCATCCATGGCTTTAGAAGCTCATTACCTTCCTTAGGTTTCATCAGCTCAGCTGATAATGAGAGGCACAGAAACAGATGACTTTGAACAAAAGCTGCAGGCTGCTCCCTTGTTTGGGTGCACTCTGTTCTGCTGAGCAGGTTTCCAGCCAAAACAGCTGCTGGAATGTGAGTTAAGTGAATAATTTCCACAGCTACACTTTTTCTCTGTTGTGTCTGTGACAACTGGGGTGATTCAAGGGATTTTGGTGGGGTAGGGTCCCATCCTCACGCTGTTCTGTCCACTTTTACTGATAGCAAGGACATGGTGGCATCCCTTCTATATTGTCAAAAATGCTGAGCTGGTGCAATAAATTTTTGTATAGAGTTCTGAGCTGTTCTTCTAACAAAGCGACCTAATGAAGCTGTTAATTTAAAAATAAGGAAAAATTCGGTATTAAGCAGAAAGCAGTTATGTTTTTTACTTTGTTACAATAACACATCTCCTTTTCTGCTGCCAGGCGCTGCATGACCATAACTGAACAATGTCTGTCCCACGTGGAGCTGTCCATGCAAAATGGATAGTGGGGAAAGTAATTGGGACCAAAATGCAGAAAACTGCCAAAGTGAGAGTGACAAGGCTCGTGCTGGATCCCTACTTGCTAAAGGTAACACCAGTGAACAACATCTCTTGTCTGCTGGGTTTTGTATTTTGTGCAGAAATGTTCTGCTGGTTTGACTCTGAAAAGTTTTGATGACTCTTTACAAATCAAACTCCCTAAGGATCTGGTTGTGGGGATGAGTGCAAAGGATGAAAAGCAGTGAGTGCTGAGGACTTACAAATTACCTGCTAAATGTATTTCTTTGAAGTGCCTTGTTAATGCACTTCATTTGATCTTTTTGGGAAGGGAAGCTTTTGTTGTTTCACACTTAGATTTAATTTTTCATGTCGATGTGGAGCATGCTTTGGGGACTTGACAGTTTATTAGTCACTTGTACAATAAATTTTATAGCTGTTTTTTTTCTGTATGCATAATTGTAACATTACTGTGATCTTGAATTTATCCCTTGTCTATGCACTTCAGACAGGAAGGTTAAAAACTGTATTTTTTCCATTTTAAATAGGGAAACGGTGGTACATGGAGGTAGAACAAGTTGCTTTTGGTGATCAGGAGGTTAAGGATAGAGTCAAGATTGGAAAATGGGTCTTGTGGAGTCCATTTCAATATTTTATCCAGTAGAAGAACCTTTATTTCTTAACCTAATTTATTTCTTAAAGGATTCTGAATTCTGCTGTTCCAATAAAAAAAAACAAGACTTTTTATGTGGGGAAAAAAAAAAATTCAGCAAGCAAATTCTCACATAAAAACTTCAAAATACAGATTTCAGAGCTTTTTCTTCCCTATCTCCTTTCCTCCAGGCTCAGTTGGCAACACTATCCTGACAAGAGATTGGGAAGGGCAGTGCTGTGCTTTCTGTGGAGAACCTGTAGAGTGCACAGTTGCATTACTCTTCATGATCCAAACTGAATCTCACTTTAAAAGTTACATAACACTTCAGTGAAATTTATTTGATATTAATTCTATATTTGCCCATTGTGTAATTTTGAAATATAATGCCAAGGTTTCTCTTTTTATTATTATTCTTTTTTTTGTTCCTTTTACAGTTCTTTAACAAAAGAAAAACCTATTTTGCCCATGACCCACTGCAGCAGTGTGTTGTTGGAGACATTGTTCTTCTGAAAGCTCTGCCCGAGCGAAGGAGCAAACACGTGAAACACGAACTGGCTGAAATTGTGTTCAAGGTTGGCAATGTCATAGATCCCATCACAGGAAAGCCCTGTGCAGGAACCAGATTCCTGGAAAACCTGTCAGATTCTGAAAGCCTGACCGAGGCAGATACTACTTATCTAAGTGAGAAACTTCAGGAACTTAAAGTTTGTTCAACAGATAAATAGTGGGGGAAATACTTTAAGCAGAGGGCTTCCAGCTTTTGTCTCCCTCTGTCAGGGATATTTGAGGCCCTGCTGTGATATGTTAAATGTTTCAGTGAAATCTGTAGTTAAAATAAATAGTAAATGTAGTTGCTTATGCAAAGAGGTGTTGCAGATTCATGGGTACCTGGAGCTTGGAATGAACATACAGAGAAGAAAGCAAGTTTAGTGTTCACACTTCATTTTGTTGTCTGTAGTTTTGCCCCAGTGACAGTTCCCAAAGGCAGCTGCCCTCCTGGAATGACCCCTCTGTGTTAAGACAAGACTACAACTGTTTGATGTTTAATTTTGGTGGGAGGGTCATTATATTTTTTGATTGTACTGTATTTCAGGCAGTCTTTTGTGGTTTGTAGGGTTACTGGAGATGCTATTAAAGCTTTTGAAAGGAAGTGTAGAATTTTAAAACCAGCTGCATGCTTGTGTCCTTATTTCCTCTTTCAGTGCCTTCTGACTTCCAAACTCTAACAAAAGCACAGCCCTTTGCCTTTATAGTGGCAGAGAGGTGAGAATCAAAGCTTTGGGCAGCTTAGTGTGGCTCTGTCACCTGTCCAAAGGCAGATTTCCTTCTGGGAGAGCTGGATCTCTTTGAGCTGCCAGCAGGACAGGGCAGCTGATGAGAATACAGAGCCAAAAAGTGAAAGTCAAGATGATTAGATTTAGTCTTATCAGAAAAACTAATTAAAATAACACATTTTGGGGAGATAGAGGCGCTGTTTTGCTGCATGATTTAATGTGGAGCTAAAGGCCAGAGCAGTTAATGATGAAAGATGACTTTATCCTGGTACAGCTCTGGGGATCTCATGTCCTCTCCTCCAGGGCATGCAGCAAGCTGAGAGCCTGCAGCTGTTGCAGCAGCCTCATGTTCCTGACTTTGGATCTAAAAGGGCATCTGCCTCAAAATTTGGCAGTGTGGGAGGGGAGAGTGGGATATGAGAGCTGTGAGAAATCCTTTCCAAAGTGTCTGTTGGTCTTTAGGATCAGAAGTAAAACAAGGTGTATCAGACCTAAAATCTTACCCTCTCACCTAAAATATCTTACTTTAAGTAACTGAGGAGCTTCCAGTTGTGTTCTCTGCTGTTGTCAGATTATTAAAGATCATTTACCCTTTATCTTCCTGCACAAATTCACTTCTGGCTGCCTAAAAAGCCTGACTGAACCCAGAAAATTATTTGGGATACAAGAAATGAGAAAATTAAAATTCCTCTGGTGCTTCAAAGCAAAAAATGCTGCTCTTTGAATGCCAGTGTTCATGTGGGATGTCAAGAAACCTTCACTGAAATGTCACTGTGTAAAATAGTGTGGGCACAGGCTCTGAGGTTGAGGAAGTGCCTTAAGCATGTGGCTGTAGGGTTTTTCTTGTTCTTTGTGGCAGAGATTTAGGTTTATGTAAATTCCTCAGGAACTGGAACTGGCTGATTAAAGCCAAGGAAAAACCTGAGCTCTGACTCCTGCCCAGGTGAATGTAAAATGTGAAACTTCATCCAAGCAGAGATTGAGAGAACTTGGATATGGGGTAGAACTTGGCCCTGGGCTGTAGGAAATGCACTGAAGTTGTATCCAAGCAGAACTTGACCCTCAATATATGGGATATGAGTGTTTTAATAACTAGATAATTATAAAAAATAAGAAAATGTTTCCTGTTTGCTTAATAGGTTGCATCTACATCTAATTAGGGGAGTGAATATTTTCTTGTCTTTGTGATTTCCCTTGAGTAGTTGTGAAAATGCTATATTTTTTCCTATAAGATTGATTCATCATAGGAGGTTATAATTTTTCCAGTGTAGGCACTGGGAGGGTTGCTCAAGAACTTGCCACACTGTCAGATCAAAATGTGACTAAAACCAAATTACAGACCAGACTGTGTTATTTAATGGTAAATGGCAATTGTAGGTTAAATTGTTTTAAAGCACAAAGATTGTACTTTTGTGATGTTAAAGCACATCATGTGTGTTATCTTCTGGATTAGTCTCAGAGAGTGCTAATAGAAAAATCTTCAAATGGGAAGGGAAAGTTTATAGGGCCAAGATAGAATCATTATAGGTGTTATGTGGAATGATAAGGATTAGTCACTAACTGCTTTATGTGTTTATTGGCTGGTTGCTTTTAGAGCTGCCCTTTAATTATTATGCTCATTATCACTTTATCCTTAATTTTGAAGTGGTTTAAGGATTCGATGCCAGCACACACCTCCTCCTCAGCCAAAATCCCTCAGAGTACAGCGGAGCAGAGTGTGAGGGAAAAACCCTTCAGTGCCAAGGAGTGAAAAATGTACTGGGAGAACAACAAACCGGGGCTGGGGGTCCCCTAAATCCAACTGGGTCTCCTAAAACCAGGGATGGGATTCCCAAAATTGGGGCTACACTTCCTCTAAATGTGACTGTGTGACTCCAAACTGGGCCCAGGGTCCCCCCAAATGGGGGCTGGAGGTTCTCAAAAATGGGGTTTGGGGGGTCTCGCTAAATCCAAGTGGGTCCCTCCCCAAACCACGGCTTGGGTACCCCTAAACCAGGCTGGGAATCCCCCAAAACTAGGGCTAGAGTCACCCCAAATGCAGCTAGATCTCCCCTAGACCAGGCTAAATTTGACAGAGTCCCCCCAAACTGGGGTTGGGGATCTCCAAAACTAGAGCTGGGGTCCCCTAGGTCTCAGTCGGTGTCCCCACACCGGGGCTGGGCTCTCCCCTCAGTCCTGCTCGGTGTCCCCACACCGGGGCTGGGGTCTCCCCTCAGTCCTGCTCGGTGTCCCCACACCGGGGCTGGGCTCTCCCCTCAGTCCTGCTCGGTGTCCCCACACCGGGGCTGGGCTCTCCCCTCAGTCCTGTTCGGTGTCCCCACACCGGGCGGGGCTCTCCCCTCAGTCCTGCTCGGTGTCCCCTCACCGGGGCTGGGCTCTCCCCTCAGTCCTGCTCGGTGTCCCCACACCGGGGCTGGGCTCTCCCCTCAGTCCTGCTCGGTGTCCCCACACCGGGGCTGGGCTCTCCCCTCAGTCCTGCTCGGTGTCCCCACACCGGGCGGGGCTCTCCCCTCAGTCCTGCTCGGTGTCCCCACACCGGGGCGGGGCTCTCCCCTCAGCTCAGGGGCCGTGAGGGGGTCCCGGCGCCGCCACGGCCGCGCATGCGCAGGCGGCGCTGCCCGCCAGGGGGCGTGGCCGCAGCCCCCGGCCCAGGAGGGAGGCGGCGGGAGCAAGATGGCGGCGCGAGTGCTGCTGCGGGGGAGCCTGGCGGGAGCGCCCGCCGTGCCGCGCCTGCAGCCCGGCGCCGGGCTGGCCCTCAGGTGAGCCCTGAGGGGGCGAGGCGGGCGGGACGGGGCCGCCGAGGGGAGGCTGCACGCGGAGCCGGCGCCGCCCGAGCCACCCGGCGCCCCGGCGCACACAGCGTCCCCTTCCCAGGCTGGAAATGGCCGCCCCGCTCACGGGGCAGCGGCCGGGCCTGGGGCGGGGAGTGTGAGGCGGCGGGGTGGCCCTCAAGGTCACGGGCCGCAAGGCCGGCCCCTTCCTTGCCGAGTCCGCCCCTGGGTGGGAGCATGGCCGCGCCGCCGAGAGCGGGCGGCCGCCGCTGCCCGGGCTGAGGGGACACCCAGAGCCCTTTCCTGCACCGAGCCCTCGTCCCTCACGGCCCCCGCCCTGCATGGACACCGCCGCACGGAACAGGTGGAGCAGGGCACCCCACAGACACGGCTTTTGGGGTGCCCTGCGCACGTGTGTTCCGGGGTTTAAATAGCTGGATGCTCCCTCCGGGATCAGGGCGTGCAGCTGCTCCGGATCCCAACTCTTCCGAGCAACAGGGTGCACAGCCCAAAATCCGTGTTTCCACAGGGCTGGGCTGCACTTCCCGAGATCTTCCTGCCTTCAGCATTCATTCGTGGAATCCCCTTGGCAGTCAGGGCTGATGTGTCCATTCCTTCCCACGGGGGCTGGGATGTGCTCCCCTCTCCCGGTGCCAGGGCACACAGACGGGCACATCCCTCAAGGTTTTTGCATTTCTGTGTCCAGGGCTGCAATTCCCACACACCGAGAGCTCCTGGGCACCTCTCGGGTGTAGGAAGCAGGCACAGGGTGATGGAAACACAGGAATTCCTAAGCTGGGATGGATCTACTCGGTTTTTCCTCCCTTTCTTTGAAACAGGGAAAGCTGCTGCCTCAAGCTTCAGAATAGGCAGGACTAAAAGCATCCCTGGCTGTTCAGGGAATATGTTGTGAGGTTTTACATGCATGCTTTGGGGTTATTTTAGTTTCAAATAAACTTTGTTTAGATCACATATCAAAATCTGTTAAACTATAGACAAGTTGTTTTTCTTGCTCTTCCAGGCAGATTTGGGTTACTACAAAATCTAAATACTTGACCTGATGTGTTCCACTCGGGTTATATTTTGTACTAAACCAGGAGCTAAGTGTCAAGAAGTGTTTTCCCTGATATTTTTAATCTAATCTAAGGAAGCTATTCAGTGTTAGCCTTTTGTGTTCAGAGCCCAACCTTTGTAAGAAAGAAAGCAAAGCCCACAGTTAATATTTGCAGGTTGAGAACTTGACACCAATGACAAGTTGATGCTCACAGCTGTTAAAGACCTGAATTCAGTCCCTGCTCCTGCAGAGCTCCAGTGATCAGTTCAGGGCTTCTTGGTTCATGGGAGTCTGGGGTGGCATTGGTATTTTAGGATATTGATTAAAAATCAGACCTTTGAATCTTAGTTTGGTTGCAGTGAACATCTGCTTTAATAAACTTAGCCTTTTACCTTTATTCTATATGAGGTATGTATTTAGTTGTGATTTGTTAGTTAGTGCTCATGAGGAGCTTTGCAGCTGCTAGGGAAAAGATTTTCCATAAATGTAAAATATTACTCTTTTCATTGTTTTGAAAATTAACCATACCTCCAGTTTTAGGTGCACTTTAACATCCAAATCATGAGATTCTCCTAAGAGCAAAGAAATCTGCTTTTCAGAGTTATCCCTGTAGCTCTAGCTTACTCCTGCTGCTGCTGAAGTTCACAAAAATCCAAAGTTTGCTGCAAACAATGATCCTTGTAGATGAGTTTTCTAAATATTGCTTTGCTGAATTTGTTTAATAAAGGAGAGGGAATGGTGTGAGTTTACAGGTCTGGGAGTGGGCTTGACTTCTGCCTCCTGGAGCCAGGGAGGGCTTCATTTGAGGGAAGTTTTTAAAACAAAAGTTGAATTTCTGGGGTGGGGTTCACACCCGTGCTCTGAGCTTGGACAAAGCACCACTCCAGCAGCAGCCTTATCATGGAATGCCCTTCAAATGGCTGCCCTCAGGAATAGCTGCTTGGCTTCCAGCACAGCCACATGTTTGTGTGTGTGCCCAGGGCAAGGAAGGCACCATTTTCAATAAACACACCAAGATTTATACGTTATTTCTTGGTGCTGAAGGTCATCTCAGCTGTGGTCGTTGTTTCTCTGCTGTGCAATACTTTCCCTCTCCTCCATCCTGCTCCCATGGGCAGAACCAGGTCGTTATGTTCTTTTCTGACACTGGGATTAAAAGGTGGATTGCTGTAAAAAAACTGCTTTTGTGTAATACAGGTGTGTCTAGGGGACTGTTTTCTCAAAGGAAATTGAGATTTTTTTTTTCCCCTGTTTTTTTTTTTTTCCTGGAAGAAAGCTTTTAGCTGGAAATCCAGCTGTCTTCTCAAGTCAGTACTAAGGGTGAAGAGTTAACATCTGAGGCAGAAAAAGGCTGAAATTTCCAGCTTAGAATTAAATATATGTGGTATAAATAACCACATTTAATATTTTAGTATTTCAGGAGAAGCTTGTAACAGAATTCATTTTCTTCACTGTGGCTACTATTGGGCTGTCAAAAAAATGCAAATTGAAGGAAGAGAAAGCAGCAAAAACGTTTAAGCTTGTCAGACATTGTAGAGGATCAGTTGAATGCATCAGATTCCTTGTCCTGATCATCTGGAAAAGAGGAATAATTCCTTTAACACATCACTTTAAAAACCACACTTATCACTTGGTCTGTGTGCTGTGATGTAAAGGGAGGTGACACTATTTTGAAAGTGGAAAAGCTGAATAAAGATGAGATAAGAAAGGACAGTGCAAACCTTGTGTTTTGAGGCAAGGGGAACGTGGATGTTGTACAGAGAGCCTGGCTCTGTGTCCCTGTGTGATACACTTGCCAGAATCTGCAGTTGAAATATTTCCTGGCTGGTTATTTCCTACCACTCATCTCTATTTCCCAAATTAGTCTTTCATGCTATTTTTCCTCTTGAAAGACATTTCCCTTTCCCTTTTGTCGAGCTGTTTTTAAGCAGCACAGCAGCATATGGCAATTCCCTTCCCTTTTACACTTTTCCTACTGCACGTTTTTTACTCTTATTCACTCCTGACTGTTTACACCATGCCAGACCCAGCCCTGGGTTAAAAAGAGACTAAAAAGGCGGCAGAAGCTGGGAATAACCATGGATAACGTGGATAACTGTATCTGGTGAAATGATCAATGTCAGTGACGGAGCTGCCTTTGCCTTGCTGGGAGAGGCTGGGTGGGAAGTTTTAGCCGTGTGTACGTTGTGCTGCTGTAATTGCAATGATTTCCTTGGCTGCCTGGCGGGCACTGCGGGGGCTCAGTGTTGTTGTGTGCTGGTTCCTGCAGGGGGCTGGGCTCCTCGGCCCGCAGTGCCCGTGAGGACAGCTGGCTAAAATCGCTGTTCGTGCGTAAGGTGGATCCCAGGAAAGACGCCCACTCCAACCTCCTGGCCAAAAGAGAGACCAGCAGCCTGTACAAACTGCAGTGTGAGTGATGGCTGTGTGTCAGCAGCACCCTTCCCTCCCCCTGTCCCTGCCCACCTCACCCTCTTGTTGTTGTTGTTGTTGTAGTTCACAATGTCAAACCTGAATGTCTAGAGGCCTACAACAAGCTCTGGTAAGTGTGTGAGTTCTCTTCACCTTTTAGACATGTTGATTGGATCTGAAAATTGGCAGATATCATAGTTATGTAGAGGGGAGGTGACAAAAATCTGCTGGTTTAGGATTTGGTATTAAATCCTATGAAAGAGCAAAAAGTCCTGTACTCAGTTCATCCCACTTCCCTCTTGGCATTGTCATTTGCTAAGCTGCAGTTGAGGATGATTCCTGTCCTGAGAGCTTTGGTGACATTTGCTGGAGCAGCTCTCCCAATTCCCTGAGTGGTCTTAAAGTTCCTGATCCCTGCAGGAAAAAGTGGGATGTTGGCATTCCCACTGCAGCTGCCAGATTGGGGATGGGTTTGTCTGCACACTGGAAGGAAAGAGAAATCACTGGTAAATAAAACTACACCAGGGTTCACCTCAGGTAGAGCTCAGAGATGTTAAAAACCCGGGGGTTGATTTCCTCTCAGCTCATTGATCTCCCTCTGCACAAGTCCTGTTGCTGAGCTGCTCCCAGGAGTTATACCAGCCCTTGGTGGGGTCTGTGCTTTGGGGTGATTCCCTCCAAAGGGAGCAGTACTGGGACAGCTTTCCCAAAAAGTTACAGCTTTAGACCATGTAGGAGTTACCCCCATTTGAAATGGACTGCTTCAAGGGTAAAACTGCAGAAATATTACTTCTTTTCTCCTCCATAATCCTCCCTCTGGAGCCCTGAAAGAATTGTGTGTTTAAATTTGGGGATGGAGTGAGCCTCACAGCCAGCAGTGCTGTTCCAACTGACAATAAAAAAACCATTCTCAGCACAAAGACACTTTTCCACAACCAGCTTTGAAGTGTGAGCACAGCAGCTGGGCTGGAGGGAGGAGAGCAAGTCCCAGCTCCCAGTTCATGTCCTCAGCTGTTACTGGGTGGCCTCACAGCTCATCTGTCACCTCTGTGTTGAGCTGGATAACCCAGAACTGTTTTCCCTGCTATAGAAGCATTAAAAGCCACTAGAATAACATTCAATCGAGGTATTTTTAGCTTTTTTTTTGTTTAAAAAAAATAGATGCACACTAAAGGACAATTAGCATTCAGCCAGCTTGCTGTTTAAAAGTTGAATATAAACATGTCCAATTATGCAAGACAGGGAATCACTTCTCTGCAATATTTCATGAGCTGCCTGAATGTTGAGTGAGAGCAGAGATTTCTGTTTTCAAGGAAAGAGACAAACAGCAAAGAAAGAAACTGCTGACAGCAGTCAGATGAAATATCTGTGGTTAGATTGATTCTTTCCAAAGCAAATTGAAGTATTTCAGGCAAGGAGACAACTTGAATAAAGTAATAAACAAAATTATGCCTCTCTGAACTTCCCTCCTGCCTCTCCCTAAAGAAGAAAAAAAAAAGAACAGGTTAATTGTGTATCAAATCAAAGTGAGGATTAGTCATCAGGTATTAATAAATAATGTAATGAAGACACAAGGATATTTAATGAATCGCTGGGGTTAAGGAGCCCTTCTGAGGAATTAGGGAGAGGTTTTTTTAAAAGGTATTCTGTGAGCATTTTTTCACTAATTTGCAACAATATATGGCAGAATTATGCAATAATTTCCCATTCCTCTTCAAAGCTGCCTTTCCAGGATCTCATTCTGCTTTGCAAAAATGAACTGGTGGTGAAACATCCTTGGGAATGTCCTTGGAGAGTCATTTTATCATATTATTTACTCTGGCTAGTGAGAAAACGTCGAGGTACAAATTAGTAATGAGGTTTGCTCAAGGTTGTCTGGAAAGTCAGTGGCAGAATCCAGAGGAAAACTCATTTCTAATGACTCCCAGCCCAGCCTGCTTTTTATTCCTTGATACTGTGCAGAGACTCATTGCCTGTGAGCCAAACTGAGGAAGAAGAGGAATTATTCAGGGAAAAATAGAAAAGGCAGAGTTCAGCCAGACTAATTGTCTTACTCATCAAGACACAGTGCAGGGAAAGCTGTCTTGGCAATCAGCAAAACTTAATTTCCTCCTGCTAATATGGGCCACTTCTAAAGTTTGAAAGTGTTAGAAATCCTGGGAAGAGTCAGGCAGAAATTTTGTGTTGGAGGTAATTTTAAGGCAGTCCCACTGTTCATTAGTGAGTGAGTTGCCTCAAGGGAAGATCACTTTCTGAAATCAAAAAAACAATACTCTGAGGTACAGCCATTATTTCATTTATCAAATTATTTTATTCATTCAGCTCAGCAATTGTAACTGGTTTAGAAGAGTGTGCTTTCACATTTCTGTACATTTTCTCTTCCTCGAGGGGAGCTTTTCCTCAAGCAAAAAGAAAAACTTTTCTCAAGAAAAGAAAAGCTTTTCCTCAAGCAAATCTCCCATGTAGGATGAATTTTCAGTGAGCTATCCTGATATTTTTTTCCCTGCTGTGTTGGATAACCTTTTCGATAGACAGAATTATTTAGATACACCTAATTTACTGCATCCAAAGAATCCTTTATTAAAGATTTCTGAAAAAATGGTAACACTCACCTCAATTCTTCATGGGCGTGTAGCCACCTTCTCCCTGCATAGCAGAACTTGATTATTTCAGCTTTCTCCTCTGCAGAATAAAGTTGTGAATGTTCCTAGCATGATGCTGTGTTATACATTTATCAACTGTGGCCTCCCTGAAGGCAATGCAACCCAGTGTCTGTGTGTTCCTTGTTTTCAAGTCAAGAGGTGCTGCCAAAGATTCATGAAGAAAAACACTACCCTTGTGCTCTGGTGGGGACTTGGAACACGTGGTACGGAGAGCAGGATCAGGCTGGTAGGAGATAGAAGTACAACCCAATGTAAACCCGTGTGCTTGGCAGGTTTCTTCTTTTTAAATCATTTCTGTTGACACTCAAACCCCCTGGGGAAATGTGTCCAGTGAGGGGGTTGTGTGCATCGTTTCTCAGCTGTCTTAAATGTGCACTGCTTGCTTTTTGTCCTGCTGGGTTGGACAGCAGAGCCTTCATCCCTTCGGTTTTGTCTCGTTGTTGATGTATTGTCATGTTTTCCAGGTTGTTAAAATTCACAGGTTTTGGGGATATATTTGTAAAGTACAGTCCTGTGGGCACAGCTCTTGAATATTTATGGGTAACTCCTGCAAAGCCAGAGTTTGTCCCTCCTTGGGCAATATAAAAGCTTTGCTCAGCCTTTCAGGCTGTAATTGCTGTGTGATAATAAATTGCAAATCATTCCAATCCATCTGCATTGTAAACTTAACATTCAACTTTACTGGGGGAAAATAAAAATCTTTCTGTTCATGTTCATACAAGGATACTGCCTAACTATGAAAACAAACTGGAACTAGACATGACTGAAGAGCTGCTACAGAGGTAACTCCAAAGAGCCCAGTGTAGAGAGAAAACCTGAAAAATGCCCTGGGAATTGGAAGGAATGGGAAGCCACAGATCCCAATCCATAGAGGTTCTGTGAAAGCTGTGCCAGGATTGGTGCTGTTGCTTCCTAATTAAAAAATAAACTCCTGCACACATCAATTCTCCCTGCACTGCCAGCATATTGCAATATTGACACTGAACAAATGCAGAGAATTAACAGCACATGAACCAAACAATGTCTGAGAGCCAACCCTGGAAGTTGAAGGGGAATTGGGGAATGAGGACAATTGAAATGAGAATTCTCAGGCAAGTCCCAGTGGCAGCTTTTGGAACAGATTAACACAGGCTGGATCTGCCACTGCATCCCCAGCCTGCCTTGGAAATGTTCTTGCAACACTGGAAGAAAGCAGATTGTGGGGTTTGACTTGTTCATATCAGGTGGATCCATCAAATCTGCCCTGGGGGTGAGGCAGCAGGAGCAGAAATCTGCTCTCACAGGGAAGGGCCTCCCATCAGCCTCCTCTGCTCTTGGAAAAGGCACAGAGCAGCTTAAGAGGGGAGAAAAGAGATTTTATTTCTCTGTGAGGTGAAATGATTGCCTTGCTATACTAAATGCTTGTAAATACATCTTTCTGTCATTTATTAAAGGGGTTTCTTCTGATTTATTAAAGAGGGAATGCTTTGGAAAAAAATGAGATAAAAGCATAAATAACTGGAATTGTTTTTATGGGGGAAATCCCAGCAAATGTTCTGTTTTCTTCTGCTTTTATTAATGTTGAGCTCAGAAATAACATTTGCATTGTTTTTCATGTCCTACAGAAAGTGTCTTGCTTTTGTGCTGGAGTAATTACTGAAAATCTGCCCCTCTACTGCTATTAATGAAATTGGTACAAAGCACATTTTTGGAATTAAGTCATCCACTTCAGCTGAATCTTAATTTCAATAACATGTCATGACAAGTCCTCACATCTTACTAGCATGGCACAAAAAGTCCTTTCAGAAATTCCCCTGTTACCCTCAGAGTAAATTGCAAAATTTTCCAAGAGAAGCCCTTTCAAAAAACAGATGATTCCATTATCCCTAAAATATTCCAATGTGTAGTGCTTTCATTAATGAAAATCTGTTCTCAAACCTGCTGCCTGGTTTCTATTTGTTGTGTAATTTGTAGTGTGAAGAGTGATTATAATGTGATTTTTCCCTAAGATTTACCACTAGTCTGGGACATCCCTGAAAAAACCGAAAATTTTCTCTGTTTCAGTTCATTTGTGGAGATATGAGGGAGGTTACCCAGCTCTCAATGAGGTCATGAGCAAACTTCGCCAAAATAAGGTAAAAAAATACTGATTTTGTTAAAAAGAACAGGCAGAGCAAATTTAAAAAATGCGGATTTAGATACCAAAGTGTCTCATCCCTTCCTGCACAAGCCCAGAAACCTCTTTGAGAGAGGATTTATTGTCACATTCACATTTAATTCCTGAATATTTCACGTGTAAATCCTTGGAATTCTCAGATTCACCAGGGAAAATTCAGATTCCTTTCAGGATTTCACTGCCCCACAACCCCTGACAACATTAAAAAACCCCAACCTAAGCCAGCCTGTGGTGTCCTGCTGTTTGTTGTTGCAGAATTTGACCCATTTCCCACGTGGTTTTTTAGGAATTCACAGAATTCCGTAAGGAGAGGGGTAACATGCTCCTCTCCCGTAAGAACCAGCTGCTGCTGGAGTTCAGCTTCTGGAATGAACCTGTTCCCAGAGATGGCCCCAATATTTATGAACTGAGATCCTACCAACTCAGAGTAAGTCACAATTTTATTGCTTTCTGATTTTTGAAGCTCTGTGCTTTCCTAAAACCTTTGGAGAGTTGTTTTTTTTTTTTTTATGGCAAGCAGAGCTTGTCTGAAAAATCTGCTTTTTATCCAAGCTGATTTCTGAGTCGGGGCTGCTCTCAGATGTGGGGTCTGAGGTGAAGGCAGGCTCCAACAAGATCTGCTGTCTGCAGGGCTGAAACTCTGTGGTTGCTTTGAGGGATGCTTCAGAGATGACTAAGAGGTGGTAAACAGAGCAATTAGAGATGATTTTAATATTCTTATCACTCAGAGGGAGGCAGTGTGTTCATACAGGGTGGTTTCCAGACAGAAACGGTCTGAAAATTGTATAATTTGATTTTTTTAAACTGCAGCTTTAACAGTGTGTTTTATTCCTGCAGCCTGGAACAATGATTGAATGGGGCAATTACTGGTGAGTGTTGCCTTCAGCCCTGGGGTGCTCCTGCTTCAGAGGTGCAGGAGTAGAAAGAGCAGGACAGGAGGTGCCAGGGTGGCACCAGAGCCTCAGGACAGGAGGTGCCAGGGTGGCACCAGAGCCACCAAACCCCCACTTAAGGAGCTGCTGCTGCACTTGCCCCCTTGCTCAGACAGTCCTGTGACCCCCTGAGGGAAAAAAAAAAGGAATTTTGTGCACAAACAGCCTTCTGTGGTTTGGCTTTGCTTCCCAGAACCATTTCAGTTTGCTGCAAAAAAACCTTTTTTTTCAGCAGAAGGCTGCATGGGAAGAGTGGCACTTCTTCTGGGAGACCTGGTTCATCTTTCCCAAAACCATTGCAGCTTCAATCTTGGCTCTTTAAGCTTTCAAAGTCAAGTTGCTTCTTGAAAAGCTGCTGAGCAGCACATTTGTATTTTAATCTATAGGTTAGAAGTATTTCAGATAGTTTCCTATTGATTATATGCTTCTGCTTTTGTTTTATTTTTAACCACTGTAAGCTTATTTCAATTTACACTCACTGTCCTTGCAATTCTAGTGATTGATAGTTAAACAATTTGGAGTATTTTCAATTATTTGGACAAAGGTGAGGACTTAGATATTCAAACTTGTCATTGATATCATTTTTTCAATTACAGTCATTTGAACAAATTGAATTTAGAATTTTTTTTATAAAATAGGCACATCTCTGCTGAAAACCTGTTCTATAAGATACAACAAGAGAAATATTTATCTTAATGATCCATGTGAATAAAAAGTTGTATTCCAGTACCACAAAATCTGTGCAAAATTGATGTGGCAAAGCTGACATGACTAAAACTTCAGGATTTAGTCATGAAACCTGCTATAAAAAGGCCACTTTACACTATCCCAGCAATTACCTTTATCCTGAATTTGGTTGAAAAATGATTAATGCCAACTTTAGTGAAAATGTAACCTCCAATTTTAAAAAGCATCCTAACAACACACAGAGGTAAATGTTAATTCCTTAGTGCTGAAAACAAGCACGGTGCAGATTTTTTTCTCACTTTGAAATTGCTGCAGATGCAGTTTTAACATTCCAGCTTCCCTTGCACTCTGTTTTTTCCCGTTTTCCCTGATTTCCTGCCCTCTTGTGCAGCCTCTGATGTGTCTGTGCTCCCCCTGCAGGGCTCGTGCAATTCGGTTCCGACAGGACAGTAATGAAGCAGTTGGGGGATTTTTCTCCCAGATTGGACAGCTCTACATGGTCCATCACCTTTGGGGTAAATCAATTCCTCCTCTTCTCTGTTTTTTTTTTTTTTTTTTTTCTCTCACTGAGTCAGTCCAGTCACTTTGCCCAGGAGGAAATATTTTTACAAAAGGCAAAGGAAATGTCTTACAAGTTGGGGTTTCAAGATCTGTTATTTTCCTACTTTTTAAAATTTATTAATTAGTTGTCTAGGCAAATTTATTCTTCACCAAACAAGAAATGAACATTTGCTGTTTTGTGCTGTTTCTCTCACAATTTCTGCTGTCCCTTTCTCATTAGGAGCTCAATGTTTGCTCTCCCACAACCATGACCCTGCCATCCCAGCTCGTGCTGAAATCACTTTTTTAGTTTCATTTCAAGCCTCACATTCACCACACCTGCAGAAAGGAAAGTCAGACATTTATTTCCATTCCTGCATGGAGGTGTTTTGGCTTTCTCTGTGCATTCATATTCATAAACACCTTAGGAGTGTTTCAACTTGAAAAACAATAATTTGTTAGAAATTACTCCGTTTTTTTCTTCACATCCCAACAATCCAGAATTTTATATTTCAGCAATCTGGCAGCCCTCATGCAGAGCTGTGCCCCTGCATTATCTTACCTGTGCCCAGGCATTCTCTGTCTTCCCCAGTTCCTTGTGCTGCTCTGGGAGCTTTTCCTTCTGGCAGAAAACTCCTGATTTTATATTTTTTTTTTTCCTTCCCGCTGTTCCCAGCCTCCTAATTCCTCCTTGGAATTCTTTCAAGGGATCTCTTCCTGTGCAGAAGGGAAAGGAATCACTTTGTGCTTGTTTTCCCAGCTTACAAAGACCTGCAAACCAGGGAAGATATAAGGAATGCAGCGTGGCATAAACCTGGCTGGGATGAACTGGTTTATTACACAGGTAACCCATTAACTTCTCTGGAATGCTGGGGGCAGACTTTGGGCTGTGCCACCCTCTCTGCTCCTCAGCTCATCCCACTGGGAGAAAAACTTTTGTACTTCAGGGAGAAATGGGTGTCTGTGTGTCAGTTTTTAGTCTATAAAAGAGCAGAGGGACATTGAGCTGTAAAAATTTTGCAGCTGGTTGTACGTGGAAAAGTTGCCCAAAACTTGCTGTATTAATACTGAATTTTTATAGCAGCACTTCTGTGGAAGAACATATTTATGTAAATGCTTGTCCAAAGATTTAGGGAGCCAGGAGTGAAATTTACCTTTATATTAAATGATTACTTTGAGTATTTCATGGAATACAGGAGCCTTGTTAAATGCATTGCTGGGAAAAGGGAATTTAGACTTTGGAACGAAAAGCCAGGAGATCTTTGAGATCAAAGAAAGCTGTCACAACAAAACTCCCAGAAGTGTGCCAAGCATGTCAGGTTTGGGGTCCACAGGGTACATTTCAAAGGAAGTTACAGCAGAAAAATGTAGGATCACTTCCATTTTGGTGAAAAGAATGGAAATATTTGTCTTCAAACGAGAGAGATTATATTAAAATAATTTTTTTCCCAAAACCACTGTGGTAGAGGGATGATTACTGAATGTGCTGAACTCTTGTCAGTGAAATTAAAACCTTTCTCCTTTTTTTTCAGTGCCCCTTATTCAGGAGATGGAGTCCAGAATCATGATACCCTTGAAGATTTCTCCACTTCAGTAAAGTCACTGATTTTCTTGTGCCTAATAGATGAAGTGACAAGTATTTGTCTTAATTTATGGTATACACTGTATATCATAGTCTGAAATATAAAAGTACTGTATTGAGCTTATAAAAGAGACCTCTTTTCTTCAGAACCCACAACCTTCTGCTCTTAGGGGGGGAGAAAAAAACGACAGGACTGTGGTTCAAAGGTTGGTGAATTGAAAACAAGTCCAAAGCTGTGGGCCAGGTCCCCAGGTAATGTGTGACCTCCAGGATTTGAAATCTCCTGCTCCACAGGCACTGGCCAGGGCTCAGTAACAGCCTTGCTCTGAGCAGTTCATTTACTGCAGCTTTCCAAAACAAACGTGGGAGTGAAGTGAGAAGCTCTGGAGAAACGAGGATTTCGTGTCACATTGTGAAAGGAGCAGCTCTGGGGTTGCTGTGGGATCGCCCCTGGCTGGTGGAGCAGGCCTGAAATGAGCACATCTCCATTTCCAAGCAGGCAGTCATTAATTTGGGATAATCCTGTGTGGCAGGGGATGGGTTCTGGGCAGCAAGGGCCATTGCAGGGTCTCTGAGCACAGCTTTGTGTGCAGCCTCCCCCTGGAACGAATCCCACGCAGGGTGAGCCACCCTTCCCCCACAGACACTGCCTGAACACCCTGCAGGGAATCAATCCACCCCAAAGCATTTCCCTCCCCAAACTGCTCCAAAATCTGGGAAAAGGGGTTGAATTTCATAAGCAGTGCTGGTTCAGACTCACAGGGGGCTGCAGTCCCCGTGGCTGGGTTGGTGTGTGAGGCTGGGGTTGGCATTTCCGTGTACCATGGTGTCCAGTTCTGTTTTGGTTTCACTTTTAGACTAGAATGTATCCACACTTTTTGGTGTCTGCAACGATGTGAACATCCTGTAAGTGACAATAATATTCTCTCTCTCTCTCTCTCAAGTGGCTCCAAGAATCAGTGTAACATACTGAATGTACAAAGCACTTCTGAATGTCCAGTTTGTACATTTCAAGAAGTTTTCAGGAAGAACATATCAGTCAATAAAATCCTTTTAATTTTCACTTCTTGCTGGCATCTCCTATGTGTTGCACCACTTGTGTTTTCTCTCCTCTTGCAGTGTTTGGTATGGAAAATTCAGAATATTTCAGCTCAATTAACCAATATCACGTCTCTGGGTCGGGGACAGCATTTCCCATTTTCTGCTTTCCTTCTCCAAAGGGAATTTACAATCTCTCCATCACATCCCATTTTGCTGAGTGTTCTAGAGGTTCTAATAAATACAGAACACTTTTCCTTTTGATTTTTCTCCACAAATTATGCTTCATTTTTCAGGTGTAGCTTCTGCTTTCATGAAATACACTGCATTCGTTCCTCCCCTTGAATTTCTTCTTGAGCAAAGTCTGTATTTGATCTGGTTCTTGTCTGGTTTTTTATTTTCCTCCTGTTGTCAAGTGATGATGGGATTTTGCTGATCAAATTCTGTGCTGTATCAGCTTTAAATTGCTCAGTGGACCAAGGATGTCATTTGAGCTGATCCTCCTTGTAAATCAGCCCTGAGCAGTGATATCACCTGGGGCTGCCATTTCCGAGGCTTTTGGGGCTGCTCTTCAGCTGCAGAAGGAAAAAAGGGGTGCCAGTATCACCTTCCAGTCCTTTTCATCTCTCCCAGCATCCTCCCAGATTTTTTTTCCCTGGAGAATTGTCCTTGTAACTCTTAACCAGCAATCTCAGCAAAAACCATTTTAGGAGCTACAGGATTTTTTGTGTTCTGATGCAATCCATGGGTTTATTTACCTTCCTCAGGAGTTAAATTCTGCCTGGCACAGCTCTTGCTGTTCAAAGGCCACAAAGTTTTGCCTGAATAGGAATCAGAGGAGAAGCTGGGTGTCCTGTGGGGTGACATCACAGAGTGCAGGTCCCTTACCCTCTGCCGGGATCTGAATCCCCCCTGGAATTCTGAATTCCCCCTGCCCTGATGTGTTATGGATGTGCCTCCCCTCATTCTGAGCTTCCTGCTCTGGCTGCCCTCTGGGACAGGTTCATTCCTGTTACTTTACCTGCACATAAAACAGTTCTGTTATTTTCCTTACAGATGACAATGTAAATGGGTAATGCCAATCTTTCCTGGCTTCCCTTTGCCTGAACTTATTTTTCCCTGGTTCTGTGAACACTGTTGGGATTTTTCCTCTTAATTCCATGGCTGAGTTCAAGTTTTCCTTAGAGGAGCAATCCCTCAGCATTTCTTACAGCAGAACTGATGGAGTTCAGAACTGAAGTCACTTCTCAAAGGTTGAAAAGTGAGGGACAGTGCCTGGAAGGGCCTCTGGCAACTCTCAACTCTTGTTCCACTGCAATGACACAATTAAAACTCAGTTTAATTGTCCTGGAGAAGGCTGCAAACTGTCCCTCAAGCAAATGCATAATTTAAAGCAATTCTGCCTCAATGAATAATCACATTTAAAGGCTTTATATGAAGGCTGATGGTCCAAAGACCCACCTGGAGCCCAGGTGCTCCCTGGGTGACCTGTGCTGCTCCCCAGACTTTGCCCCTCTGTGCTGGGATGTGTCCAGGCAAACCTGTGACACTGAAACTTTCCTCACCCTGCCCTATTCCCTGCTGGGAATTTTCCACTATTTCACAGAAAAAACAGCTGAGCCTCTCCCTGAGCTCAGCAATCCTCCTGCTGCCTCCTGGGCTAGAGGTCAGCCTCGATATTTGCCCAGTGGAAGGGGAGGGGGGCTTTTTTTTTTTTTTTTTTTTTTTCCAAGCCAGTCTGACCTAAAGAGCTGTTGTGAAATCCCTGGCACAGCCCCACAGTTTCCATAGTGCCCCGACTGGCAGAAGCTCCTGCTGTGAATGTTAACATCCCTTCCAGGGCTCCTGGCAGGGGCACTGGGGGAATTGCAGAGCCCTGAGCTGTGTCCCAGTGCCTGCAGCTCCAGCTGATCAGCTCCACGTCAGATTTCTTTCCTTTGTGGCTTTTTAATGCCATAAAAAACAACAAACAAACTCCTGAACTTCCTAACTGTGCCACTGCACAGGGAACCAGTGGGAGCAGAAACACTTCAGACGTGCCCTGCTCGTGCAGCCTTGCCTGAACAAAAGCAGGATTGTCCTGGGGGCTGGCTGGGACTTTCCTCAGGAAGAATTTCAAAGAGCCCATCTTTAACACTCCCAGAATTTGTGGGGAGTGCTGCCAGCCATTGTCTGCTTGGTTTTTGTGGGGTTTGCTAAAGGCTCTGCAGATCTGGGCCTCTTGTGTCTGCCTTGCTCCAAAAGGCACCACAAGTTTAGCTCTGGATTTGTTTTCTTTTAACCCTTCTCTACTATTTAAATGCTGTTGTAACTTCAAGCCAAAAACATTTGACAGCATCACTGAGAGCTGCACTCCTCACTCTGGGCTGTGTTAACTCCTCTGTCCCCCATCTCCTCCTCAGTGATGGCACAGAATGAACTGTGAAAAACAGTATTTGCTTTAATTGTTGGTGATGCTTTAACAATTGGACAGCAGCTGTCTCGTGGCACCTTGGTTTTACATCATAAATTAAGGACATCAAGTACTAATTGTGAAAAGCAGTGATTATTATGAGAAAATGTGAAATTTTGGAGGGTAGGGACATCACTTGTTTCTGTTCCACCCAGAGTTTTACCAGAGTTTTCTGGAAAAATACTGGGGCTCTTTGCAAGAACTTAGAAGATAAAAACCTCTGCAGATATGACATTTTTTTAACACTAAATCATATTTACCCATCTTTCTCCTGTATTGTGGGGATTGAAGGGAGGGGCAGGTGTGATGTGTTTTAACATTGGTAAAGCTTTTCACATCCTCCCAGGTGAGATTCTTACAAGTCAGGGAAGTCCCACAATGTGACAAACTGCCACACTCAGGAGAGCTGTCAGCATTTACCAGGTGTGTTCTCTTGGATCAGACACCAAAGAGACTCCTTAAAACACCAGGAGCCATCAGCTGGAGCTCAGAGGAGTTCTTAGAACAGGCCAGGCTTAACTCTGGCAGAGTTTAGGGGTGGTTAATCCACGTTGGAGGCAGAGGAAGGGACTGAAGGCTCCCAGAATTTCCTTTAAAGGTTGATGAATTCACTCTCATCCCATTACAGCTGATGGGGGTGGGTTGGTAAATGAATAAAACAATTCCATAAACACTGGGACCACTTTCCAAAATCAGCAGTTTGGAGTTTGATTGCAGTATTTTGATGAAGGATGGGATCTATCCCTCACCTGAAAATGTTTCTTGGCCAGGGATGAACATTGGATGTGTCTCAGTTTTCCATGCAGCTCCTGCCCCAGACAGGTTGAGTAACTGGTGTTGAGTAACAGATGACACCTCAGGTTCTCTGTAGCCATAATTTTAATGAAATCAGAGATATTTAGTGATGTTTTGCACCTGTTCACTGATTCTCTGCTGCTGAGATTCTGTGCAGTGAAAGGTACTTGCCAAACTGTGGCCTGAATTACATTACTATTACTATTGTTATTAATAATAACAAGGAAAAGTTCTTGTTTGTTGCCTTGTTCTTTTTTTGTCACCCAAAATAAGTAGAGGCATTACTGGTGAAATAACAGATGTGCAATACTGACCAGCAGATAATCCCTTAAGGTATTTTTAATTTATTCTTTTCTATGTTTGGTCTTCACTTGGAAGTAAATTACCAATTCATCTCTTCCACCATAGGAATTTTATAAAAATCTGACCCATTTTCATTACAACCCTTTTGAACACAACAGTGCCATTTGCCACAAGAGCCAGAGTGGAAAGTCCCCAACTCCCAGAATCATTAAGAACTCCAGCCCACAAGTTTGCAAACAAATAAATGTTTAATGGCATTGTATAATGGATTTACAGGTGTTAAATAGATTATTTTACACGAGGGTTTATCGCTCTTCCAGCTCCTTTAGCAATTCATCAAAGTGGGTGATGTACCATTTTGCTTTCTCCTTTACTTGCTTTCTGACTACATTGCCCCCAAATCCAATGAAGCAATCCTGGAAAAACACAAGGAATGGGCACATGGATTATTGCATGGAAGGAATGGAGCTCTCAGTAATTAAGTTTGTTTTTGAGATTGGATTTTAAAATCATGGAATTCCTCCCTGCCCTGTTTTCCTTTGCATGTCCATTTTTCAGATTTATTAACTGTTAATTGTGGAGCATTCTGGTTATTGGGGTTTTATTCAGTGCCTTGTAGCTTCCAGTTTGTTCAGATGTGAGATTTTACTGAGAATCTGATGTAAATGTGATGCAATTCCATTCAAGAGCAAGTAAACATTGGCTCATGCACGAGCATCCCACAATTACCCCTCTCTTGTTGATCTTACCTCTGTTTACCTCATCTCAGAGATACCAAAAGCAAACATTAACCCTGTCCTCAATCATTAACCAGAGCAATCATCTTTCTACATCTCACAAAACCCCCTGCAGTGAAAGTGCAGGGTTAAAAATTTCCACTGCAGCTTTTTTTTTTTTTTTTTTTTTCCTTGAGGTGGGAAACATTAAACAAATCCTGAGCTGCTTTGGGGTATTGAGGGATTTTTGTGTGAGGAAAGGAGCTGAAGGGGAGATGGAATTAAAATCTCTCCCTGGGACATGACCATTTATAAAAGTTGTCTTCCTGGTAATTTTTTTATTAAAGAATCCAAACTTCACTCTTCTTTTTCCCCCAAGGATTTGCTCAGAAGGAGTTCAGGATTTCTGTAATACTCACTCCAGGGGGGCAGGCTTCCATGTCTGTAGCTCCATCTCCAATCATAACCACTTTCTTGAAATGGAACTGTTCTTTCAGATGAGTGATAACCTTTCCTTTCCCACCTGATTCAGCTGTTGGTTGTGTTTCATCAAATCCTGCATATTCTCCTAGAAAAATGGAAGGACAAGTTGGAAATACAGATATTTTCTGCCTGTGGTCTTGACTTCATTGCATGCAGTCCTGTAAAACTCACAGCATCAGCATCCCAAATAAATCATTCCAAGGAGAGTTTAAGACTGGGATTTCACCCAAGTCTTCAGTGGGGGGATTTTCCAAAGACAAATAGAGACATTTTCAGAGAAAACCAGGAACTTGTATGGGCAGTGCTACCAACCCATTCGCAGCCACTCTGGTGTGAACATCCCAGGAAACCCTGAGTAAGGAACAACCTCAGCACCTACAGCTCTGCTGGGCCACTCCAGCTTAAAACCCAGAGCAGCTCTGCTCCCCTGAAAGGGACGTTTGGGAGAGCAGCTCAGGTCATGAACTCTTCAGCTTGAAGGAGCAGCAGAAAATGAAACTCTGCTCTCAGCAGCTGTAACAAGTTTTACCTTTGGCACAGCTTGCGATTAAAAAGTAACCGCAGCTCTATTTCTTACATTGAGCGTGCCCTGAGCTGGTTTTTGGTAAGGTTTTGTGATTTTCCTCCATGGAGTTAGCTGGATTGGCAACAGGACAGTGCCTGCTCAGTATCTGCCAGCTGAAACCAGGAAAGTGCCACGGATTAGCAGAGAAGGGAGATGGGAGGGGGCTCTCACCGTTGAAGTAAAACTTGAGCCTGTTGGCGAAGACGTTTGCTGTGGGAATGTTCAGCTGCAGGGCCACGTGTTCCACAATGCTCTGAAACCCCCCAGACACCAAGAACACCTGAACCCCTCGTTGGTGGAGTCTGCTCACCAGCTCCCTGGGAAGAGACAGCACAAAGGTCAAGTAAATCCTCCCTAAAGCAGGCTTTGTGCTATTCCAGCTTAGTTTGGGTGTGTGCTGCTTTCCAGCTCCATCCATCTCTGCTGCCCAAGGTTTTTCCTGCTTTCCCTTTGTTTGGGCACACACCTGGCTCTGAAGAGCTGGACAAAACCATAATTCCATTCCTCAAAAACAAGCACTCCCTAAAACTGTTTTCTTTCCACTTTCACATTAATTCCCTTGAGCAAGTGAGAGCAGATCCAGTTCAGGTTTTTTTCTGAAGTGAAACAATGGCAAGAAAATGAATCTGGAATGCAGCAAAAAGCAGGGAAGGAGATTAAACCACTGCTCCAAAATGTTCAGTGGGGTGAAAAGTGCAAAGTGCAAATGTTTTCTAGCTCAGATTTGGTTCACCACATGCTGGACATCGATGCCATCTTTAGAAGAAGGCACCAGATACAGAAAAGGAATCAAAAAAGAAGTTGGAGAGCCCAGTTCATGTCAGCAGGACTTGAAGGCAGTGAAAAGTTTCGATAATTTGGCTCTGGAGGCAGGAAAATCAGCCTGCAGCAAGGGGAGCAGGGGAAGGGGTAGCAGGAGCAGCAGAAACACTAAAGACTGAAAAGCAAAGCAGAGGCTTAAAGCAGGATCCAGAAAAGGGGAAAGAAAGGGAAGGACTGAAAAGGAGGAAGAAAAGGAAGGACTGAAAAGGAGGAAGAAAAGGAAGGACTGAAAAGAAAAATCATGTGATCCTGAACAAGGAAACAATGATCTCTTTGTAGTTATCTCTGTCTTCTACAGAAAAAAGATAAAATACAAGCACAGGATCATCTAAAACTCCTTTTATATGCTAAAAATATTTTAGACTTGAAACTTTGGTCAGATTTTGTAGTAAAGAAATTCTTTTCAATTGTTAGAAACTATTTGAATAGGGAAAAAAATCCCCAGAGCTTTTCAGTTTAAATAGCTCATGTTCATTCCAAACCTAAAGATGAATGAATACACATGTTTATGTGTGTTTGTTTAATGAGTATTTTAATTTTTAGAGACTTCAGAAGGGGTAGCTCTGAGCAGTGGATCCCCTAAACTGAGCCAGGGATGTGACAACACTGAGCAGAGTCACAGGGAGGTAACAGAGCTGCAGAATACACCAGATTTAAGGAGGTATTAAATCTCCTCCCAGTCTCACCACCCCTGAGAAAACAGTGGTTGAACAGATTCTTTTCCATGCCCATTTAATCCTCAAGCCAGGGTTTGAGCTTGGCAGCCAAGGTGCCAGTTAATATCTAAGAATCTTTTCTTTTTCCATGGATGCTTAACCACTTGCCATGGAGTCAGGCTCCTGATCCAAGCTCTGCACACACCCAGCATGGAGATGGAGCAGGAAGGCAACACAAACCAGCTCTGTGGCCTTACAGCATCACTGATGGCACAGAATTTGGTTTATGAATTCCATCTGCTTCCTGAATACTTAAAAAAAAAAAAAAAAATCAATTTTTCTTACCTTATTCCTGGAGTTAGCTGAGGTGGGTTGTCAGATATTAATTTCTGCACTTGTTCATAGGAGGGCCGGATGAGACCTAACCGTGCTGTGAGAGCTGCCTTGAATGTCACAGTGCCACCCATTGCTCTGCGGGTCCTGAGGGACAGCCAAAAGCCACATCAGCGACACTGCACCAGCTGAGCCTTCTCCCAACAGCACAGCATCAACAGGGGATGCCAGGGAGCCAGGTAAGAGAGGTGGTACTGAAGGCAAAGACTGGGGGTGTCCACTGCTAGGTCTCCATGGATGGGAGAACCAGTGGAGCAAAGGAAAATGGCTCCATTCCCTCTGTGCTGCCATACTGGGACCACATTCCTGAGCTGAATCTAACAAAGCTTCTGCTAAAAGCTCCAGTTTGTGCTTTCCCCAGCCTCAGCAATGGGCTGGGAGTGCTGTCCCCTCTCCTCCAGCTCATGGGAAGGTTTCCTCATTCAGGACAGGCTTTGGTAGTGCTTAGCCAAGTTTACTCATGGGGGCTGCTCTTAGTCTATCCAGATTACCATTAGAGAACTTATGCCAGGATAGTTTTGTCGGGTGGCCTCACAATTCCCAAGCCAAGTCACTTCACCCCGCATTAACCCCACTGATTACCCCAACCCCTTTATAAACTGCAATAACCTACAGCAGAGTCGAGTGACCATAAAGGACAAATTCACGATCCCAGATCCACCTCACCCACAGCTAATCCTGCCTGGCACTGTGAGCTGCCCCAGCCATACGTACATCTCTGCCACAGCGTCCCCAACCCCGCAGAACTTGGCGAGCTCGTCGATGCCCTCCTCCCTGATGACCGTGCTGTCCACGTCGAAGCACACGGCGTCGGCGCTGCGGAAGATCTCCTTCAGCTCCATCAGGGACGCCATCCTTTTGGGAGCCTTCTTACTGTGAGGGGACAAGATGAAGTCTTTCTCTGAGTGAGAGTAGTGCAGTGTTTCCTGAGCCATGAGTGCTGCTGCTCTGGTGCGTGTGGGAAGGGCCGAGCAGAGCCTGCTCACAGCTTTTATCCCGGCCACGATGGTGGTGGAGGTCTGCCCCAGCTGCTGATTTGCTCCTGCCTGTTGCTGCCTACTGATGGTCACCTCGTGCTCCAGGTGGGCTGTGGAGCCCTGGGCTGCTGCTGATTTGCTCCCTGTTGCCTCAGCCCATTGATGTTCGTGGGTTCAAGGTTGTAATCCTTGGCATTGGCTGAGGCACCAGGCTGCCAAGAGCTGTGTGGGATTGCAGGGCTCTGTTTCATTCCAGGGGGGGTCTGGATTTCTCATCTCTCCCAGGCTGGGGTGTTACAGTTCCTGCAGGACACCCAGGCCCTAAGGATTGATTGCAAGCTATCCTAAAACTACCAGTGAGTGGTTGTCCCTGAATCAGGAAGGTTTAGATCTTTTTCTACATCCTCACTAATAAAAGATTGGATCATTAACATTGGGGATTAGTCTTTTATAGATCCATCAAATCCTTGGCCTTTGAGAACTTCACTCAACCTATCAAGACATCACATTTTCTATAACAATCCCTGACAAAAGTTTATTATCTACCTTTTTAGGTCTGCCCACTTCAATATTTTGAGCACTTCTGCAGATCAGAGTTAATCAGGAGTTAAATATCTTCTTACTCATCCCTATTCACCTTGTGCTTTCATTGGGGAATTAATTCAGCGTGGATTTTACTATTTACTACTCTATAATTTAGACACAGACAACACCTTCCTATTTATCTTACTTCTCAGATTTTTGTAGAAGTTTTTGTTTCTTCTAATCTCTCAGACATCTCTCAGGACATGTCTTGTACGATTGATCTGGGTTGCAGGTTCTTTTCCTGGGATAGGGGAAAAACACCATCAAACAGCACATTCTTAAGAATTATGGATGTCTTTATAACCTTTCATCTTTTGTTTTCCTCTCACTAATGGCCAAAGCAGGAACAAGAACCTTTGAGTTTATTCCCAGGACGTGGTGAATATCAGGATACAAAAGGCTTTATGAAAAATTCCCATCATCACTACAAATGTAGAACACACACCTCTCTTATCTGCTCTTGTGCATGGAATCAAAGAGAATGCTCCAATCTATTGTTGGAAGGTGGAAATCTGTCTGAAGGAAAGCAGCCAGCCTGAGTGGTGAAACCTGGTGTGAACAGCCAGGAGCTGTGTCTGACAAACAGGGAGATGCCAACGAGCAAGGGACAGACAAGAAGTGACATGAGAGGTACAGGCAGCCCTCAGCCAGACTTTTTTTGTGAGTTTTTTTCTGCTACCTTTGAGGGGAGTGGGTGGCAGTAGAGGAGATATCCCAGAAAAGAGCTTTTACAGAGCCCCTCAACTGCAGCTTGGCAGAACTCTGCCCTTGGTGCATGGGCACACCGAAAAACTCCAGTCTAGCCTTAGGATCATGACTAAAGGATACTTTTCTGCAGGCTATGTGGGGTTTTATCTTTTTCTGTGCTGGACATGTAAGAAAAATAGTTATAAGCCATCTCAGCATATAAAAGTGACCATGGACATCCAAACTTCATTCTGCCAGAGGTAAGGCTTCATTCTCTGAGGTAAGGCTGGGTGGCCAGGGGCCAGTTCTGAGGTCAGACTTGGCACTGGCTGGGCAGGGACACGTGAATTTCACATTTACTTTGCTTCAGCCTTGACTTGCCCTGGAGTGCAGAGCACCGAGCCTGTGTTTGCAGTGACATATGCCAGCACAGGGCTGTGATTGCAGGGCAGGTGTGACACTGGCGTCACCGTGTTCCAGCACCGAGCCCCGCTTGTGCAAAGCCACCATTGCCTCACCTGGGGCTGCACTGCAACACTGCCACAGCGTGAGGCAATGGCACCATGTGGGGACACTGCTCTGTGACGTGACTGCTCGGGGACAACCTGGGATTTCAGCCTGGATCCACGGCTTTCATCTGTCCCACAAAAACGTTATCTCAGCGAGCGCCTGCTGGGGGAGGCAGTGACGAAATGTTCACGTTTCCTTCTCTCTCATACCCACATTTCCCGTGCTCCTTTCCCTGCTGGAAGGTTCTTACAGTGATGCCATGAAAGCTGTGCTGGACTTTGCACTTTGATGGATAAATCAAGAAGAATTATTGTGGAGTCATAGTTGGGATTAACCCTGTCCTCTCTCTATTCCAGGCAATAACTCTTTGAAAATAGTTTCAGACTGTGGCTTATGTTGTCTAAAAATGACAAATTGGAAGGGAAAAATTGCAAAAATCATCAGTAGCACATCAGAGCAAAAAGAATTGAAGTTGTCTAAAACCCTTCTATGGACAAATCTCAGCTGCAGTCAGGGAAAAGCAATTTTGTATTCCAGAGTGGTCCAGGCCTGTGTAAGTGGAAGAGATTAATGATTCCAAAAAACAGAGCATGTGATTGCTTAAAAGTGTAAATTTTTTAATGAGATGGGAAGAAGAAATAAATTCTCACAAATAATGGGTTCTGTTTCCATATGAAAAATGCTGATATGGAATCTCTGATCTTCCTACCACTGAATGTCAAGTAGGTAATCAATGCCTAGCCTGAAAAGCATCCAAGCAGCAAACACTTCAACAGGTCTGATAGAAAATATCAAGGGGGAAAGCTGGAAAGAAGAATATGGGGAAGAGAAGAGCAATGGGCAAAGAAGTGGCTAAAGAAGATAAAAGAGTGACAGAGAGAGAGAGGTAGGGTGAAACTTGACATAAAGATGGAAAAAAGGAAATCACAAGGGAATTCCTGTGAGATCTCCTTGCCTCCAGACTATGAAGTGTTTCATTAGGCTGTTCCAAAAACAAAAATAAAGGAGACATTTTCACAAGAAATAATTCTCTTGCATAATAGACAGGGTGGAGTCACGAACAGGGGAATTATGTAAGATCACATGGGAAAGGAAAACAACTGAAATCCTCTCTGTTTGCTGTCCCTTCAAAGAAGGGCACTTGCCTCACAGGGAAAACCTGCACCATCCTCTGTATCCACATGTAGTGCAAATGGAAGCAGCAAGTGGTGCTCAGAAATGCAGGTGTTCTGGGGCTGCAAGGTTTTGATGAGATCTCAAACCCCTCATTGTGACTAGACCTCCCTTGTTGTCATATTTCAGCTTTCAGAAGTGCTGCCACGCTGCTGCTTTGCATGATGATCACATTTATTGCTGTTAAAAATGAAGATTAAGTGATTCTTAATGAAATATTACCCAGCACTCAGGAATATCCTTGTTTGCAAACAATTTCTGATTCACTTCTTCATTTAACATTGTATTGAACATTAAGAGAAGTTCAACCACATTAAACTCTTTCTTTTGCCTTGAAGGGAAACTGCTGCTCAGAGCAAAGGATTTGGAGAAAACAGTTCTTGAAACTTTTTTCAGGACCTGTTCCTCCTACAGCTTCTAAGAACTTCCCCAGGAGTGTTTCCATGGTATGAGTTTAAACAAACCCCTTAATCCTCATTGTTTCCAGTCCTGTGTCTGTAAAATGGGGATAATAGAGTGACACAGCTTTTCTGTACTGAGCTTTCATCCTCAGAATTAGCAACGTTTTGAAAGCTTTAGAGGAAAGCTGATACATTTAAGCAGATTAGTTATATTTAAGCAAATTGTGTTTGTGTTTTATATAAGTTTTAGAAGTTCAAGCATTCCACCCATAACTTTCTGTGGTTTGCAGAGTGAGAATAGGAAGATTCAGTCCTTAATCTCCTGGGTTTTCTTCTCTTTTTTCAGGTTTCTGTTAAACCTCCCGGATTTTCTATTTCATTTTAGGTTTTTCTTTAGCCTTCTGCTCAGTTTGCAAAGGCAGTGGCACAAAGCTGTCTGCGAGTGAGGAGATGAACTAACTGCCTGCAGCTCCACACGATTATCTGCACAGCAGTGCCTCACAGCGAACTCATTTAAGCACCTCGTGAAAAGCAGGTGAAAAAGGGCAGAAGGAACCTGTTGGATGTTGACATCCACCTCCCAACTCTCCAATCCCCTCTCGCCTGTCCTGCCAAAATGCTGCTGCTCCCCCCGTGCCCGATTGCATCATTCATTCACGCTGCTGTTATAAAGCAGTGCCGGCCAGCACAGGCACAAGATCCTACTCATTTTCCCTGCTGGAAAAAAAAAAAAAAAAAACAAAAAACAACAAAACTCCGGTGTGTTATGGATCTGCAAGCCAAACGCCAACCCCTTCCGACCTGCGAGAAAAGCACGGTGACTTACAGAGCCGAGCTGGCCGTGCTGCCGCTGGGAAGCTCCGGGCTGCGCCAGGCGGGGAGGGACCAGCGGAGCCCTTCAGGGACACAAACCCCACGCACGGGCTGCGCTGGACGAGAGCCGCATTTTGCCGCTCAGGCGCTGATAAAGCGCTGAGTCAGGCAGCCCGGGGGGTTTGTTTGAGGTGCTTGCACACATGGGAGCGGAGCAGGGCAGCTGTTCGCTGCCAGCGCAGGCAGCGGAGCTGTGACCGCCCCGCGTCAGGGGAGGAGCCGCTGCGGGCCGGGCTGGGAGCGGCGGGCGAGGGGAGCGAGCGAGGGGCCAGCGAGGGCCCCCTGGGCAAGGGGAGATCGGGACCAGCTCGGGGATGAGGCCGGGAAAAGCTCCGATAAGCAGCAATCGGGATTTCTCCTGGCAGAAATCAGAAGTCAGAGGCGAGGCAGGGACTCTCTTTTCGGGAGAGAGGAAAGGATTTGTGAGCTGAGATCATAGAATCGCAGAATCACACAATCGCAGAATCACACAATCACATAATCATACAATCACAGAATGACACAATCGCACAATCATACAATCACACACAATCACACAATGACAGAATCATACAATCACACACACACAAAATCACACGCAATCACACAATGACAGAATCACACAATCCCAAAATCACCAGGTTGGAAGAGACCTTTAAGAGTCCAACCCAGCCCCAACACCTCAACTAAACCCTGGCACCGAGTGTCACATCCAAGCTTTTTTTAAACACATCCAGGGATGGTGACTCCACCACCTCTCCAGGCAGACCATTCCAGCACTTGATTTCCTTTCCAGTAAAAAACTTCTTCCTAACATCCAACCTAGATTTCCCTTGGTGTATCTTAGTCCTCTCATTCTGTCAGTGCTGCCTGGAGAAGGAGACCGACCCCCACCTGACCACGAGCACCTTTCAGGAATTGAAGATTGCAATATTTCCTCTTGGCCTGAGCTGTCAGTGCATCCCTGAGTGAAGTTACACACACAAATCACATCCCAAGCCAGCAAAAGCTCGGCAGCAAAGGGAAAAGGCTTTGTGTTTTTTCCCCAACTGCAGTGTTGTCAAAAGCTGTGGAAAAATTGCCAAAGCTGCCCGTTCTTGTATCCCATGGAAGAGCTTCCCTCACACACTGCTGCGGGTTGGAAAATGGGACAGTGCCAGCCCAGGAGTTGTGTGGTTCAAGGTCAAGAAAAGCTGATTTAGCTGATTTAGCTGCTTTTGTTCACTTGTGCCAGGAGTCCTGTGACTGCTGCCCGTCTGTTCTGCACCGCTGGGTGCTCCAGACACGCTCCATGCATGACCTCCTCTGCCATCCTGGCACTGTTACCCCTCAAAATTCCATTTATTCATTAAAACCGAGCAACTTTTGTGCCCCTCCTCCCTTTATGTTTTTTCAAAATTTCCCAGTACGCCACCAGATGCTGACAGGATCATCTCTCAGTAAGTTCTTGAGTCAGGAGATGGGACCAAGCCCCTGTGCTGCCAAACTGGTGCCAGGGATCAGCAGCCTGGTGCTGTTTGTCAGCTTTATCATGGCAGGACAGGATGTTGTTTAAAGCAGATTTAGAAATCATTTCTGTGAATAAGGTTAAAGGAAAACCCATCTTGATAAAGATGAAAGAAAATGGCTTTTACTGAGAATCTCAGAGGGGTTTTTGCCAAGATAAGCAGTGCCTGGCTTGACTGAGAGAATTGCTGCTGAATATTTCATGAAGGATATTGCCTTTATTTGGCTTAGTTTAATGGACATGTAGGCTTTAATTTAGTTAAATATTTTGATTCTAACCTGGAGTAATCCATTGAATTCACAGGGCAATTTAAGTGTGGTGGGCATTTACCCTTTATTTTTATTACACATAAAAAACAAATACACAGAACAATTCTACAGCCAAGACTGAAAAATAAAAAAGGACAAAAAGCTTGTCTTGATGGCTGAAAAATGCTGCAAAATGGGAATTTAATGTGAAGATGCTCGTGAGAAATGTTACTATAACACAAAATAACTATCCTGAGGAACGTGAGCCAGCATAGAAACACAGAGAGCTCTGCCTGGGAGCTGTAGGAGGATGCTTAGGAGTGAAAATATAAACTTGATAAAAACACAGCATCCAACTCTTGTACATCAAACCTTTCCATTTGTACAAAAAAAAAAAAAAAACCAGCAGAAACCACCTGCATGGAGGATTAGGATGTCTTTGAAAGCAGCTTTTCCTTTTTTCCCCTCTTCTCCTAAAAAACCATCTCAAGATTAAATTTTCCTTTTATTTTCCTGCAGAAATAATTCCTCTCACAAACCTGAACCTGACCCACATCACTGCCAGCCCCACACAACACAGGTGTTTTAGGATGGGCAATTCCTGCCTTTCCATAGGCATCAGCAAGGAAAACATAAAATATTTAACAAGCCTGCAGAGATGGGTTTGACAAGGCTGCCCTCTGCTGAGAACAGCCCTGAGAGGAACAGGGAAAAAAAACAACAAAGCAGAGAAGCAAGAGCAACAAAATATTTGACTTGGGAGTTCCAGAATCCAGGCCAGAGCTGGGGATCCAGGTGTTTTAACTGGACATTGCTGTTTGCACAGCAGCCTCTCGGGCCAGGTTTGGTGTTTTGTTTTGTTATGGTTTCAGCATCCCAACAAAGTGCAGACAACATTTCAACAGCGTTCCAGAGCCAATATCGAAATGGCAGGTGTGAATCCCTGCATTTTGCAATGTTTATTTAATATTTATTCCTAATGATTGCAATCACAGAGGAGAAAGCCCAGCCACTCCACTGGAGTCAGCATCAAAATATTTCACAAGACACTGCTCAGCTAAACAAAAGGGCTCCAAACTAGCAGGATGTCCAAACACCACCTAAAACATTAAAAAACCAGAATCCCAAGGATATCAGCAGCTGACCCTTCCAGGGAGACAGACAGGCCACATGTGGGAGTTCTCCTCTCATGCACAGCGTGGCATTTTGCCCAGAAACCTGAGATCCTCACCCAAAGCAGGTGCCACAGCCTGCAGCCAAACCCAGCCAGGCTGCCCTGACACCTGACACTGACTTGTCCCACCAAGCTCCCCCAAAACTCCTGTGCAGCAAAACTGCACCCAAGAGCAGGCTCAGACTTTACTCCTGGAGGTGGTGTGGAAATATGTCCAGCTCGTTGCATTGCTGAAGTAATGCAGGGCTGCATCCAGAGCTCCCTGCTGCAAAAAGTGGGATGGAGAGGGAGAGATATTATCGAATTCACAGGTTTGGTTGGAAGGGAACTTAAAGAACATTTTGGCAGGGACACTTGCCACCGTCCCAGGTTGCTCCAAGCCCAGTCCAACCTGGATTTGGACACTTCCAGCTTCTCTGGGAATCTTCATGCCGGGTGGGTTTGTGCTGGGGAAGGGTCTCTGCCTTCCCTCTATCAAATACTGACAAAATCCTGGCCTCAGGGCTGGTTGTCTCTGTGGGCAGCACCCTCTGGGCTGCAGAACACCGGGGATTATTCTGGGGATTATTCTGGGGATTATTGTGAGGCTGGGCACCTGCCTCATGCAACACTAAAATAAGATGAGGGTTGTGTCACACCTGGTGTTGCCATGAGCTCCAGTGGGTGTCAGGAATGAGCCCTGACAGGCCACGTAGGGCAAACATTTCAGCACCCATCGAGGTTGTCTTGACAATATTTCTGGTTTTATTCTACACAAAAACCTCTGGATGGCCTTGGGAGGGACCATCCCCATCCTTAGAACTCCTGGGAGAGATTCATTGCAGGAAAGCCCCGGCTAGAGAGCGTGCACTGGGGGCTATGGAGGCCCTGGAGCCTCACATATCAACTTGTGTGTTATAAGAAGATGAGTTTTGATCAACCTCAACCCCGAATTGAACCAAGAACTAATGATTATTAATCCAGTCCAATTAACTATGAATTCTATCCATCTAATGTGAAATCATCATGTTTAATTATTTATTCACATGGTTCTGCGTGTGTCTGTGACATGAGCGGGGGGATTAAGCACCGACCATCCCGGCCCGTTCACAGACCCGCACCCGCCCCGCGCTCCCCTCACAGCCCACTCTGAGGGCGGCGCCGCGCCCGCGCCTCAGCGGCACTGCGGGGGCGGGACGGAGCGGAGCGACAGGCGCCGCAGCCAATAGAAGCGCGGCTGGCGCGCCAATGAACCAATGAGAAGCTGGAGTGCCGCAGCGGCGGGAGCTCTGGGGATGAGTGACAGGCGCTGTAACCAATAGAAATGCCGCACCGTGCCGGGGGACCAATGGACGAGCCCGGAGTGTTCTAGAAGGGGCGGGCGGGAGGTGGGGCCTCAGTGCCCCGCCCGGTGCGGCCCAGAGCGGAGCGCAGTCATGGCGGTGAAGGCGCTCAACCCCAAGGCCGAGGTTGCCCGTGCCCAGGCCGCGCTGGCCGTCAACATCAGCGCGGCCCGCGGGCTGCAGGATGTGCTGAGGACCAACCTGGGGCCCAAGGGCACCATGAAGATGTGAGGGAGCCCCCGCGCCTCTCGCCGCGGGTGGGGTTGGGGGGGAGCACGGCCTGAGGGGAGGCGTGAGGGGAAGCGGCGGGGGCCGGGATGTGCGGAGGGGAGCGGAGGCGGGAGGGCTGAGCGGCTGAGGGATGGAGGGATGGGGGGAGCGGCGCGGGCCCGCACGTGTTTTGGGGCCGAGGATCAGTGGATGAGTGGATGGATGGACGGATGGATGGATGAATGGGTGGGGAAGGAGCGCTCAGCCTCACACGTGTGCTGAGGCCGGGGCGCTGCTCACCCGCCCCGTGCCGTCCGCAGGCTCGTGTCGGGGTCCGGGGACATCAAGCTGACCAAAGATGGCAACGTGCTGCTGCAGGAAATGGTGAGCTGGGGCTGCTCCTCGCAGGGGGATTTAGGAAGGGATTTACGAGAGCCTTTGGGTGAGGGAGAATCCCCCGCTGCCCCACCCGCCTTTATCCATTGAAAACAGAATGCCCCTGGGGAGGAGGGTAAAGAAGTAAGTGCAGATTAAGGCAGTACTGTAAAGAAAATAATGTTAAAAATATAAACGGCATCATAAGAATGAGTGAAATAACCAACCAAAGGACTAGCAAACCAATTAGGGTAAACCATTAGGACATCACCTTCAGTTCTTTCTTAGCTGATCTCAGATTTTTGTTTGCTGTACCACTGCAGTGAAACTTAACTGCTCAGCTTCTTATTTTTGTCTAGCAAATCCAACACCCTACGGCCTCCTTGATAGCAAAAGTAGCGACAGCACAAGATGACATCACTGGAGACGGCACCACCTCGAACGTCCTCATCATTGGAGAGCTCCTAAAGCAGGCAGATCTTTATATTTCTGAGGTTTGTATGCAGTGTTTCATTTGTAGGTGAGCAAGATAAAACCTTCACTGAGATCCCTCAGTGTTTTGGGGTTTTTTTAGTTAAATGTTTAATAGGAGTGGAACATAAATACATTGTTCTGCTTAAAATGAAAAGTTTTAAAAAGGGGGAAAAGCTAGAGGAGAGGACTTAAAACTTGTTCAGAATCAAACCCACTTATTGTGGATACTGTAGCTTTTAAGGTTTTGTGTGAGTCCAAACACTTCTCGAGTGTTAAAAAGGAGCTCCTCCCTGGAGCCAGGTAAACACGAATGTTGCACAGCGAACACCCAAGTGTGCTTTGTAGTTCCCTTGGTTTCAGTTCTGTGCTAAATTAATCTGTACTTTTCCTCTGCATTGGAAGGATTTGCATTCCTTTTATATGTATTCAGAAGGACAGAACACGTGGCCTGTGTAGCATGTTCCCTGTGCTTTGCCATTCCATGGAATGTTGGAACCAGGGGTTCTGTTTGTGGAAAAAGGACCATTTTGTCTTCCACTGTCCAATGATTTCTCTTCCCTTGCCTTAGGGTTTGCACCCTAGAATAGTAGCAGAAGGATTTGAGATTGCCAAGGAAAAAGCACTTGAGGTTTTGGAGCAGGTCAAAGTGTCCAAGGAGATGGACAGGGAGACCCTCATCGATGTTGCCAGGACATCCCTCCGCACTAAAGTCCACGCTGAGCTTGCTGACATCCTGACAGAGGTGAGTGTCCCTGCCACCTCTGCCTCTTGGTGTGAAAAGATCCAGCTTTGAAAGTGCTGGCATTACAATTAGAAGTGTGAAAGATGTGAAGTTGCACTCTGGAAGAGTGATGGTCATTTTGGGATGTTTCCCTCCCCTGTTGCAGGCTGTGGTAGATTCTGTCCTGACAGTCAGAAAACCAGGTGAGCCCATTGACCTGTACATGGTGGAAATCATGGAGATGAAGCACAAATCAGAAACAGACACAACGTAAGTCAGGAGGATCCTTGACCTTCAGTTCAGTGGGGCCCTGAGCTTTGAGGAGCCCGGGGGGTTGGGTTGCTCTTCAGGATGTCCTAAAGCTACCAGTGGAAGAGCTGAAATACAGATTTCAGCCATAAATACCTTGGCAGAAGTTTCTCAGTCACTGAGCTTGATTCCTCGATGAAATTATCAAAGAGCAGCATTGGCTTTATAATGTTGGATAAATACTCTTTTTTCTTAGTGTCTGTGGCTTGATGATGCTTTAGGTTGTCTGGCATCTGTTAAATGCAAAGCATCATTTGATACATGGAAACTGGGTTGTGGATTGGATATTCCATAGGATTTCCATTTCCCTGAGTGCATGGATGAATTCTGCACTAGCTTTCCTCAGTAGCTGATGCAGTCAGACACCATGCCAGAGCAAATTCCTTTTTTTCCACTGTCCTGGTGTGCTTTTTGATGGGATTGGGCATGCCCTTGGAAGGGGAATACATTATCTTTGTTCACTGCCAACATGAGGCAGTTTGGGTTGGACCAGTTCAATTCTCTGCACTCCATCAAATCCAGGTTTTGTGTCCATTGACACTCAGAATGATTTTAATCTTGCAGACTGATCAGGGGGCTGGTTCTGGATCATGGAGCTCGCCACCCTGACATGAAGAAAAGAGTGGAAGATGCTTTTGTTCTTACCTGCAATGTGTCTCTGGAGTATGAGAAAACGTGAGTGCACAGCAAATGCTTGTGTCCTAAGGACTTTTACTCAAAGTGTGCTTAAATACCAGCCAAGACTGTGAAGGTGAAAGGTGATGCCCCTTCTGCAGCCCTTTTGGGAAAGGTGGTGGGCGAAAAAATCTCTGTGAGAGGCAGAAATTCACAGTGGTTTTTATTTTGTTGTGTGATCACAGAAAGGCTGAAAGTCCTTCCTTTCTTGGGTATAATTTGATATTCTAGAGCAAACACATTCATGCACTTCAGAGTTCTCTCAGCTTCAATGTCTGCCTTATTTTTTGAAGTGGAAAAGCTCTGAACAAAGAGCAGGAACAGCAGTGTGGGTTGGGGGGACTGGGTTGGTTTGGGTTGATTTCTTTAGAATGTTACTGAAAGGCTCATTCCTGATGCTCAAGTTTATTTCTACAGCAGAGAGGAAGCTTTCTCACTGCTTTTTTGTTGGTTTTTTCCCCTTTAGAGAGGTGAGCTCTGGATTCTTCTACAAAAGTGCTGAGGAGAGGGAGAAGTTGGTGAAAGCAGAAAGAAAGTTCATTGAAGACAGAGTCAACAAAATCATAGAGTTGAAAAGAAAAGTCTGTGGTGACTCAGACAAAGGATTTGTTGTGATTAACCAGAAGGTGAGATGAAGAGAGTAACTAAAATTATTTGAAATGCTGGCTTCCTTGTGTGACTCACCTGGTACAGTTATTGAGCCAGAATTAGCTAAATTTAGGCTGATACTTCTGAATATCATGTACAGTTCCTACTTGAGATCTTCTTTGAGCCTTGAGGAAGAACTTTCGTGTCAGAGTGAGAGATGTTTTTAGCTTTGTCCTTATGCTCATGGTCACTTTGTGTTTCCAGGGAATTGACCCATTTTCCTTGGATGCCCTTGCCAAAGAAGGAATAGTTGCTTTGAGGAGAGCTAAAAGGAGGAACATGGAAAGGTCAGTTTTGGGGAGAGGATACAATAACCTGCTTTTCCAAACTCAGACAGTGAGTCAAGTGTGGCTTAAATTCATCTTTAAAGATCTGACTAAAAATGCCACTTCAATCTGTGCAGCTCTTCTGCATTCTTTAAATGCAGGCACCTACAGAGGAGCCTTAATTCTACAAGTTCGATTTTTAAAGAGCTCTTCCATGAACAAAACCAAACTGTTCCAAGCCTAGGATCTGCATGCTGAAATGCTGCACTTATTATCAGTGGCTTCGGGGTTTATTGAACATAAAGCTGAGCTGTGCCTGTTCTCTGTCAGACTGACCCTGGCCTGTGGTGGCACTGCCATGAACTCTGTGGAGGATCTCACCCCTGACTGCCTGGGACACGCAGGGCTTGTCTATGAGTACACCCTGGTGAGTGACTGAGTGTTTGAAGAGTAAAGCTGGAGTATTGAAATCAAATACTTCAAATCCACTTGGATGTGAACATCTGCCTGGATGTTTGCTCCTTTCATAGACTGACAAAACAGAAATAAAGTTCTGCTGCTTCTCATCACTTCTTGAAGTGCTGTCAGTGCAGAACTCAGCCTGAAAGCATCCAGTTTATGAATTTATGTACACATTGCTGAAGCAGGTGGCTGAGAGGCAAACATGGCTCTGTTTTGCACAGGGAGAGGAGAAGTACACCTTCATTGAGAAGTGTGAGAACCCCCGCTCCGTGACCCTGCTCATCAGGGGCCCCAACAAACACACGCTCACCCAGATCAAGGATGCAGTGAGGGATGGGCTGAGGGCTGTGAAAAACGCCATTGAGGATGGTGAGTCTCCTCCCTGTTTACCACGATAAGGACCTGGAGAAACTCTTCCCAGAATTAGGGAATGATGTATCAGCTCCTTTGGTTCCTGTGTGAGGTGATTTTATAGTTCTGTGATGATACCTGTGTAACTACTCACCTGTTCAGGTACAGGATATGGAGGGAAGAGATCAAACTGCACTAAAAATGAGGTGTTGAAGCTGAAACAGATGCTTTTCCCTTGCAGGATGTGTGGTGCCAGGAGCAGGGGCACTGGAGGTGGCAGTAGCCAATGCTCTTGTGAAACACAAACCCAGCGTGAAAGGAAGAGCTCAGCTCGGAGTTCAGGCTTTTGCTGATGCTCTGCTCATTATTCCTAAGGTAAAAGGATTTCTTGGGTGATAAAGTAGCTTTAAAGCACACACAGACTCACTGCTTTTTCTGTAATCAGCAAAATGAAGCCAATCCTTGTGTTCTCTGCCAGGTGCTTGCTCAGAACTCGGGATATGATCCCCAGGAGACGCTGGTGAAGGTCCAGGCAGAGCACGTGGAGTCAGGGCAGCTCACTGGGGTTGATCTCAACACTGGTAAGGACTCCCTGAGCCACAGGGTCGTGTTCCAGAAGGAACCTCAGCTCAGAACAAAGTGCTCTGAATGGAGAAAGTTTTACCTTTATTGATCAAAAGCTGCACAGAAGCCTTGGCAGTCAAGCTGCTGTAGTCGAGTGTGTTCTGATTTGAGGTTTTTAGAGGATAAAGCTCACGGTAACTGTTGGATACCGTGAGTGATATCAGCCAGCAGAAAGTGTCTGTGTGAACTGGTTATTTAAAGGCTGCCTCACTTCTCTTGCAGGGGAGCCCATGGTGGCTGCAGCAGCTGGAATCTGGGATAATTACAATGTCAAAAAGCAGCTGCTTCATTCATGGTAAGGCTGGCAGTATTCCACTTGTAACATTGTGTGTGTTTAAGTGATGTGAAACTGGGGATCCCATGTACAGGAAGATGTCTTGAAACACAAAAGTGAAGCTGAGTTTGGCAGTTGTAACTTTGTTTCCTGTTTCCCTGTTTCCAGCACGGTGATTGCCAGCAACATTCTCCTGGTGGATGAAATCATGAGAGCTGGGATGTCCTCCCTGAAAGGCTGAGTTGGAGCTGCTCCCTGAGGAATTTCTCCAAGGAATCCAGGCCAGGTTTCTGTCCTTGGCTGTGGTGAATGTCCCACTCTGCCATGAGGGGCAGCCCCTTTGGTGACACGGCCACTCAAAATCTCAGCAACTTAATCAAAGATTTGGCTCTAAAAAGGAGTTATTTATTTTTGATTTCACTGAAGTGTGTGGCTGCAGTTGCTTTTTCCATTTTTACCCAATAAACTGTTCTGTTCGGTGCTTTGGGTGTCTGTTCTTTAACCTTCACCCCCTCCAGAACATTCTGAGTCCTACTCTTGGGAATTTTGTGAAATTACTGCTGAAGACTCTGCTCTGGGAATGGGGGGGATCACGCCTGGAATTTGTTTAGTAAAAATTTTTTTAAAAGCTGGATTAATGCAATCACTTTAGTTTTGTACTTGCTTGTGAATAAAACTGAGTTCACTGACTGTAGAATGGGTGGAAGGGGGGTGAAGGAGCTGTCTTGGTTAGGGAGTGGATTTTTAACACTGGTTCTGCTGCATTAAAGTATTTATGGACAACAAATGCCAGAGCAGGTCAAGGCAGAGCTTTCAGTGCGTTCGTAGCAGGGGAACAGGCTCCTCCCCTCTGGAATGGTTTTCCCTAAAACCCAGCGGTGCTTTGTGGTAAGAGGAATCTCCCATCTCACAGGCGATGCTGAATGACCATAAATGAACCCTTACACAAACCCCTCAGCCACCCCAATCCACCTCCCTGCTGGGGAAGGGTTGCGGCCGGCCCCGGTGCGTGGCAGTGTGAACGCCGTGTGAGCCGGGGACTGACACAAATCCCTTTTCCTACAGAACTGATGCCCCGGAAGCGCTCCCGGATCCTGCAGCACCTCCGGGTCAGGCCCGCGGCTCCTCCGGGATGGGGACGGCGGCGGGGCTGGTCCTGCTGTGCTGCGGGGTGCTGGGTGAGAGCCCCCAAAATCCCCCCCCGGCATCCCCAAAATCCCCCAGGCAGGGCTCGCTCCCTTCCCGAAAACGGGACTTTGGGCTGCACTCACAGCAGTCGCTGCCAGCCCTTCCGGCACACGCAGGGACATCCCGGCAGCAGCTGCGCCTCGCTCGTGTTTAACAATGGAACCTGACTGAATTTCTCCTTTTCCAGCGCTCGGACAGGACGGGAGCATGGTGCAGCTGCCCGGGGGCACCTTCCAGATGGGATCCGTGCAGAGGAGGGGCGAGGAGGGGCCCGCCAGGGAGGTGACAGTGAAGCCGTTTGCTCTGGACAAACACCCGGTGACAAACAGGGAGTTCAGGTGAGCCCGCCGTGCCTCGGTGCCTGTGGGGACGGGCAGGTGTGGGGCCGGGTGTTCTGTGCTGGTTCCTGCGGGCTGGAAGCCAATGCTTGGGTGCTCATTGGAAAAAAACGTGTCTGTCAATAGGAAGTCACCCCCACAGCTGCAAGCTGAACCATCTTGGCAGTATAGCTTGCAAACATACTTTTATTTCCCTTTTTGTCCTTTTACCCCCTTTTTTCTTTCCTCTTTTTTCTTCTTCTCTTTTTCATCTCCTCCTCCTCTTCCTACTTCTCCTTTTTTTCTCCTCCTCTTCTTCTCCTCTCTTCTTCCTCTCTTTTTCTTCTCCTCCCCCTTTCCCTTTTGTCTCCCTATTCTTTCCCTCTCTTCTTCCACTTTTCTTCCTCCCTTCTTCTCCTTCTCCACTAACAGCAGCCACAGGTTTTATTGGCTTTTAAGGGATTTTTTTCTCTCTGCAGTTATGGAAACCTGAGTACAGGCTGAGTTTACCTGCACAGGTAACATAAAAAGTATCAAATCTGTGCAAAGATGCACACTGGACTGTTTTATGTGTTAAATCTAAATCAAATCATCTGGAGCTGGGGGGTCTGTAAGTTTTGTACCTTTTGCCTTGCTCTGAACTCGTTGCATGAGCAGATTTGTAAGGCAGACCTTGAAGAATTCTTACCCAAAGCATGTTGTATTTATGCCAGGGAGTTTGTTAGAGAAAAGAAATACAAAACAGAAGCAGAAGCATTTGGCTGGAGCTTTGTCTTTGAGGATTTCGTATCTGAAGAGCTGAAAAAAAAAGTCACCCAAAAACTGGAGGTAAATCTGAATCCTGTAATGGGTTTGGTGTTGCTTTTCCATTGAGGAGCAGCTGCCTCTTTGCAGAGCCTGGCTGCTCTCTGAGGTTTTTCTTTAGTGTGGGGTTGTTCTGCTTTTGAACCTCAGCAGGATTGAGCTGGGGTTGATTCATGTGCTCCTCTGTTTCCTTGCTCTGTGAGCTGTCAATCTGGACTCCAGGGAGCTGGGAGGAAGTAAAATGTGTTTCAAAGGACTTCAGTAATCCAACTTTAAAATAGAAAAACTGAACAGCATGAGCCTCTTGATCTATTTTCACTTTTAAAAGCAGATGCCTCTGCTCTGTGGGAAAGCAGCATCCAAATGTGTGTGATAACCCAGCTCAAACTGCAGCATTTCCCAGACTAACACACCCTGCTGTGGGACGGTGTCACCAGTCCAGGTGTCACCAGTTCACCTTCACACTGGTGTCATTTCTTTCCCCAGTCGGCCCCGTGGTGGCTGCCCATTGAGAAGGCATTTTGGAGACAGGTGAGTAAAATCCTGGTGTAATAAAATCCTGGTGTGGTACAATCCTGATGTGGTGACTCCTCCCCATGCTGAGAGCTCGTGTGTGTTGTGTGTGCTGAACCTTATTGACCAAAAACAGGTGAAAAAAACATTTTCCACCCTTTCATTTCTTCCACCCCTTATTCCCTTTGTAATGAAAATTGTATAAGATTAATTCAAATCTGCTTAAATCCCTGCCAGCCCTCAGGCCCTGGCTCCAGCATCAAGGACAGGCTGGATTACCCAGTGCTGCACGTGAGCTGGAACGATGCTCAGGCCTTCTGTGCCTGGAAGGGGAAGCGGCTCCCGTCGGAGGAGGAGTGGGAATTTGCTGCCAGGGGAGGACTGGAGAGTAGGTAGCACAAGCTCTGAGCTTTTCCCAAACCAGGCATGGAGTGGTGTTAGTTCCACCAGATCCAAACCTCCCTCCAGGGATGTTTGCAGATGATGCTTTGAACCACCTCTTTTGGCCTGAGAATGTAATAATATTAATAATTAATAAAATAAATGAATAAAACCTCAGTATCCCAAGCTGAGCAGAAAAGGACAATCCTAAAAGCCTGGTTGGAGTGACTGACCCAGGGCTAACAAGTGTCTTTTCCTCCCTGGCAGAAAGGATATATCCCTGGGGAAACAAGTTCCAGCCAAACCGTACAAACCTGTGGCAGGTAAGATCCTAAAAATCATCCCATGCACACTGGGCTCTCCTCAGCGTGGGATTTCACTCAGCCACTGAGTGAGGGTGTCCTGGGAAACACTGGGTACTGAAACTGAGCCCTTGGGGGGTTGTAAAAATCCCCTCAGAGGGAGCAGGCTCAGCCCATCTTCCCTGGGAAACCAGGATTTTCCCGCTTCTAAAAATTTGAAGAGGGAACCTGGGACAACTTCAGGTGCTTGATCTCTCTTGAGCAGCATGAACTGACAGCAGAGAGTTATTTGCCTATTTGAAGTGTACAGCCCCGTGAGGAGCAGGATTTGGGGTTGATTGTGGGGTGGTTCTTTGCTGGGAGTGATCTCTGTTCCCCCAGGGTGAGTTCCCTCGGGGGGACACAGCTGAGGACGGCTACCACGGCGTCTCCCCGGTGACAGCCTTCCCTGCCCAGAACAGCTACGGTACACAGCACCCTCACCCTGCTTTGGGGATGCCATCTGCTTCCTAAATTCATGTCAATTAGCAAATCCTGCAGTAGGGAAGAGTTCCAGATGAGTGGGATCTGGAGTAGAGTAAGCGAGCCCAGGAAAAGCATCCATGGTTGGTGCTGGAGTTGGCTGAGGTGCACCTGGCTGCACTTCAGGCACCAAACCACCTCCTTTTAAACTGGATTATTTTGCAGCTCAGTGGGATGTAACAAAAATTCTCAGGATATTGTTTGGTTGCCATGTTCTCATGCACATGGGAAATGATGACACACTGAAGTCTGAAATACAGTGAGGAATTTCTTCAGCCTCACCATGGAACCACACTCTTGAACGATGCTTTAAATGTTGTTCCCCCTCCCATACACCAAATTTACAGCTCTTGCACACTTGCTCTCCTAATTCTGGCACAAAACCATCTCAGGGCTCTATGACCTGCTGGGAAACACCTGGGAATGGACAGCATCAGAATTCCTGACTCCAGCGAGGGCATCCAGGGCTCAGAACATGCAGGTGCTGAGAGGAGCCTCGTGGATTGACACTGCAGATGGCTCTGCAAACCACAGAGCTCGTGTCACCACCAGGTAGGTCTGGCCAAAGCCCAGCTGCTGCTGCACAAGGGTTTTCTCTGGGTTGGTTTTATTTTAAAATATGTTTGTTTGTTCCTACACAATTTTTTTTTTGAGAAGCAGTTGGCAGAGCACACTACAAGTACGGCTAAAAAACACCCCTGCTATAAATCCCTTCCTAAATGCTTCTCAAATCATGTGTTTTCCAGCAGGTATTAATAATTAAATGCTTTTCTCTGAGTAATTCAGGGGAAGTGGAAGATGTTTCTAGGCTGTTCTAGCAGGTCACATTGAGGTTGTAACATATTAGGGATATGTGTAACTAGGAAGGATCCCTAATTTTGGATCTCTTTTTCCCTGTCAGGATGGGGAACACACCAGACTCTGCCTCTGACAACCTCAGCTTCCGCTGTGCTGCCGACATCCCGCCCGTCCCAGCCTGGAAAAGCCACAGCAAACCTGAGCTTAAACCTGAGCTCTGAGTGCAAACCTGAGCTCTGAGAGCAAACCTGAGCTCTGAGTGCAAACCTGAGCTCTGAGAGCAAACCTGAGCTCTGAGAACAAACCTGAGCTCTGAGTGCAAACCTGAGCTCTGAGAGCAAACCTGAGCTCTGAGGGCTCACTGGGAACACTGAGACATTTTCTCCTGTGGAGATGAACAGTAACCCCCAGCTGTCACTTCAATTAAACCCCAGTTGTTTTTCAAATTAAAAATAATGTCAACCTTTTCAGTGCTGGGATGTCTGAGTGGGAACAGTGATTGGGATGGCAGGAAGGGGGGTTTGTCTTTAGGATCCTTTTGGTGTGGGAGATCCTCCAGCTCTCCTGTTGTCCATGTAGAGCAGAGGGGTGCACGTGTAGGACTGGGCCAGAGCTGCTCACCCACAGCCCCCTGTGACCATCAGTGTGGGGCTGCCAGGGGAGAAGTGATGGGGGCACATCCCTGGAAGGGAGAGTCATAATCAGTCCCCATTCCCTTGGGAAATCCCAGCTTTGGAGCAATGCTGAGCCTTCCCAGAAGTAAAACAAGGCACCTTCATTGGCGTTTGAGCAGTGACAAAATGATGTGACAGATGAAACCAGTGCCCCACCTCTCCCAGGAGTTACAACCAGCACAAACTCTCTGTGCAGGAGCTCTGTGCCAAACCTGAGGGGACCAGGAGCCTTCACCACAAGAGTGGGCAAGAACACTGTTCAGGGATGCCTCATCCACCTTTACCTGTCCCACAACAGGCACTGGGATCCCTCATCCACCTTTACCTGTCCCACAACAGGCACTGCAGGTGCCTGAGGGCTGAGCCTTCCCCATGGGGAGCTGCAGCTGGTTCTGGCTCTGTTAAAAGGAGGTTTCTCCAAGCCCATTCCTCCAGTGCTACACACCCCAGGAACAAATTATTTGCTGTGTCTGTATTTGCACCAGTCCTGAGCCCAGTGAAAGAAAATTTAAAAACCCCCAGAAATCAGCATTTCGTTTTCCAAGATTTTACTCGCCTACTGTGAGCCAAAGCAGGGGCTGGGGCAGTGATCAGAAGAGCCCCTCCTCGGCTGCCAGGGTGAGCAGGATGGCCTTGCAGGTGTTCTCAAAGAGGGCAGCTCTGTTCTGGGCCTCGCCCTTCTTCACCCAGTGGCGGTAGGTGCGGAAGGCACAGGCGTCGATGAGTTTGCGGACGGGCTTGAGGGCGTACGGGTCCCTGACCACCAGCTCCCTGGTCACTGACTTCACCAGCCTGTACTGGTAATAAATCCTCACCGAGGCCAGCACGGTCAGGCAGATCACCTGGGGCACAGGGAACAGTCTGGTATTCATGGGAATTCCCCCACAACAGTCTGGCATTCAGAGGAATTCCCCTACAACAGCCTGGCATGCATGGGAATTCTCCCACAACAGCCTGGCATTCAGAGGAATTCCCCTACAACAGCCTGGCATTCAAGGAAATTCTCCCACCACAGCCTGGCATGCAGGGGAATCCCCACAATGGGGTGATCCCGGTGCATCCCTCCCTGTGGGGGAATCAGGACGGAGCTCAGTGCCTGGCACAGTTTAGTTCCTGTGGGGCTGGTGAAGGGCAGGGGTTCATGCCAGGGAATCACAGAATCACAGCATAGTTTGAGTTAAAAGGGAACTTAAAGCCCATTTTTCTCCACCCCTGTCATGGGCAGGGACATCTTCCTCGATCCCAGGTTGCTCCAAGTCCAAACCTGGCCTTGGACACCTCCAGGAATGGGGCAGCCACAGCTTCTCTGGGAAACCTCTGCCAGGGCCTCCCCACCCTTACAGCCAAGAATTTCTTCCCACTATGCCATCTACCCTGCCCTCTGGCAGTGGGAAGCTGCTCCCCCTTGCTCTGTCACTCCATCCTTTGCCCCAAGTCCCTCTCCAGCTCTCTTGGAGCCTCTAGGCAATGGAAGCGGCTCTAAGGTCTCGCTGGAGCCTTCTCTTCTCCAGGCTGAACTCTCCAGCTCTTTCAATGGTTGTTTTTTGAGGTAGGGGGCAGTTTCTCCCTTCTCCCTTAACTTTGCACCCAGGCTGCTACACCCTCCCAAACCCCACCCCCAGCTGGAAAACCCATGCCACTGCTGGCTCCTGCAGCTCCCAGCTCATCCCCACCTTGAATTTGCGGAAGGGGCTGAAGTGCCGGACCTCCTCCACGTCGTACTGCTGGAAGAAGGGGTGTGCCAGCGCCTCGCCCGCCGTGTACCGCTGCCGCGGGTCCACCACCAGGAACCGCGAGATCTGCACAGACCACCGCTCACTTTGGGGTATCCCAGGGGTCTGCAACACCCCCTCCGCTCCCAAGTTTTCCCAGCCCAAGCACCCACCAGGTCCTTGACGGTGTCGGAGCGGTCGTCCCACTCCGGGGAGCTGAACTGGTAATCGCCGTTCATGATCATGCGCAGCATCAGCATCTGCTTACGGTGCCAGAAGGGCGGCGAGCCGGCCAGCAGGGTGTACATGATCACCCCTGTGCTCCACCTGTGGGCAGCCACACCGAGCCTCCAGCACCCCTGTGCCACCCCCGGGCCACCCAGCTGGCTCTGCACCCCAGCGCTGGCCCAACCTGCCTTGGTCTCCCTGGAAAACCAGCAGGGAACTGCCCTGTGTGTGCCTGGGGAGGGGGGCTGAGCTCGCTTTGGGCTGAGCTGAGGGGGAGTTGCTCCCTGGATGCTGCAGGAAGATGCTTTGAGATGGAGTATTTGACCTTTGCAGAGTTTTTTAGGGAAGGGAGTGGGGCTTGGTGATGCCAGCCAGGCTGGATGCCCTCGGGCACAGCTCAGGCTGTGCAGTGCCAGATGTCCTGGCTCAAACTGGGAAGGGGATGAAATGCCCTGGTGTGTGTCACAACTCCGACCACTGCAGCCTGAAGACACCAGAGGTGATGGCAAAGTCCCTGCAGAGCTCTCCTGGGCTGCCCTGAGCTGGCTGCTTTCTCAGGGGCTGCACAAGGTGAATTTAAAACCCTCACGTCTTGGAGCTCAGCCTACATTGACTTCCATGAACAGAAAGTGTTGCTTTCCCTCTCACAATGGGGTGATGTGGGGAGATGGGCTTGTCCCCAGGCTGCATCTCCCCCTGCTCTGTGCCAGAGCCCCTGGTGACCCAGACAGCCACCAATATTGGCTTTTGGTGCATCATTTCATTCTTTCCAAACACTCACACAGGTCCCCATTGCCACAATTCTGGCTTCAAACCATATGTGTGTGTTTAGGGAACAGCTTCTCACTCACATATCCACCTCCTTCCCATAGCCTTGGTGCTCATCATCCATGGAGCACTGCAGGATCTCGGGGGCCAGGTAGCCAGGAGTGCCACAGATCTCTGTGGGGACAGGGACACAGGGCAGAGCATCAACCTAGGTGCCATTCCCACTTACCCTCTGGCAGCCCCTGGTGGGATCTCTGCAGGAATGGTGCTCACAGAGGAATTGCAACCTGTGTGCATCTCACTGGTGACTTTTTTGGTGAATTATTGTGGCTAAAAAGTGAGCAAAGAAGATTATATGGATGCTTGTGGGAGGGGATGCCTGTTGTTGGATATGTGGCTCTTTGAATGTAGGAACTGGGGGAAATAATGCTGGGCAGTAAGTGGATGAGGTAATTGGGATCAACTGGAGGAAAAAAGAAGTGGAACAGATTAGGATGGTTTGCCTAAAGAGCAGAAAGTCTGGAGAGGGGTGTGGAGGCTGTGTGCAGGCAGAATTGTGTGTGAGGACAGCAAAAGCAGCCAAACAGCACCAATGTGCACCCCCAGGTGACACTGGTGACAGGACAGGACAGAGTGGGGCTGGAAAAACTCACCAGCCCAGCATCCCCCCACCTCACCAGCCCCCTACCTTTGAGCTTCTCATTCTCATTCAGCTGGCAGGAGAAGCCAAAATCTGTCAGCTTGATGTTCATGTCATCATCCAGCAGGATGTTCTCTGGCTTCAGGTCCCGGTGGACGATGTTGATGGAGTGCAGGTATTGGATCACCTCCAGCAGAGCTCGCATGATCTTCCTGGGGATGGGGACAGCTCATTCCCTATCCCAAATATCCACTGGCACCACCATCCCAGGGATGGGGACAGGGACAGTGCACAGGACACAGCCCAGGGTGCTGTGCTGGCCGCAAGGTCTCCCCTCAAACCCACGCTCTGCTCTTGCAAGGTGATTTTCAGCCCTCTGCACCTGGCCTTACCTGGTTTCTTTCTCGCTCAAGGTGACTTTCTCAGTGAGGTAGTCAAAGAGCTCTCCTCTCTTCATCCTGCAGGAGGAAGGGGAAACAGAGTCAGGCAGAGGCTGAGCTGCAACAGCAAAGCAGCCCTGAATCCCTGGTGAGGATCAATCAGCCCAAAATAACTTCCATAAAAAGGGAAAAAAATGCCTTTATATATTTCAGTAAAATATCAGGCAGGAGGAGAAGAAGCTGTGCCTGGAGAGGGCAGGTTTTGGATAGAAACACAATTGTTAAGGTTTAAAAAGGTCTTTAGGATCACCAAGTCCAACTATCAGAGATGGGGCAGGGATGGGGCTCTCCCAGTGCCATCACACTCCTCTGACATCCACTGCACTGTCCTGGCTTGGGAATTGTGGCTTTGCAGACACCCTGGTCCCACTGAGCATATAAATAACCCTCAGGGATCCATGACAGCTCCCACCAAAGGTTACAGGGAAACCCGAGCAGCACGGAGCCGCTGACAGAGGGGAAACAGTGCTGGCAGCAGGGCTGCAATGAGCTTGCAGTAATTGTGGTTTGATTCTACCTTAAGGGCTGCTTGTCCCTCCACTTTGCCATTTTTGGGCCATAGAAAGCTGGGACCAATCTGCAGAGAGGGAGTGGGCCCAGGGGTGCTAAGCCAGCTGGTACTTACAGGTCAAATACCAAGAAGAAGAAGGTGCTGGATTCATAGCTGTCCTTCAGCTGGACTGCAACAAAGCACAGGGGCTGTGAGCACAGTGTTCCTGTCCATCAATGGACTAAAAATCTGATTAACCTAATTGAGTTAATGAGGAGCTGATCTTCACAGGTGTTGCGGCTGGGAGACAACATGGAGGGCACTGCAGGGGTGTGTGTGTGTGTGTGTGGAGGGAGAGCAAACAATGCTCTGAGCACGTGCCTGGCATCATCCAGGGATTTCACCCCAAAAACCCTTCCCGGGGACACCCTGAGGAGCAACCAGGGCAGAAATTCCCCTTGCCTGGATGCTCAGGGCCTGACTTACTGACGTTGGGGTGTCCCGAGACCTTGCGGAGGATGTCGATCTCCTTGGTGGTGGCTTCCCGCAGCTCCTGCACCTCCTTGGGGGAGATGTTCCCTGCTGTGATGTCGATGATCTTCACAGCATATTCCTGCCTCGTGGTTTTGTGGATGCACCTCCGGACCACGCTGCTCACCCCCCTGCCAGGGACAACAGGGACAAAAGGGGGGTTCCATCCCTGCCTGCCCAGCCACTGGCACCTGGGCCGGCTGGGATTTTCATGCACCAGCGGGTCTCACTCTGTCACCCTGTCTCGGTGGGACAGAAGGTTTTGAGCTGATGGAAAGTGCTGTTCCATGCTATTTTTAGCCCCATGCTGCTGTGGGCCCTGTTTGTATCAGATTCCCAGGGAACACTGTTCCTATCTGGCACTGGAGGACCTGAAACCAAAACAAGCCGCTTGCCAGAAATAAAGCTTTACCTGCCCAAAATTTCCTTCGGCTCATACTTCTCATAAAACTCCTTGGACGAGTTCCAATCTGGTAGATCTTCTTCCTTGGTCATCTCTGGCTCCTGTCAGGCAACACTCTGGGCAGAAAGGGGCTGCAAGGCAAAAAGAGCAAGGTTGGGCACTCACTGCCCCAGAGCTGGGATCACCAGTCCCTTACGGAAGAAAAAACATCGAGGAGGAAGGAAGGGAAGGAAGATCCTGGACCAACCAAAGAGGGTATTTTGCTGCTTGGAAAAAGCCAAGTTTTCCTCTTGGGATGCTGTGGAGATCCCACTGGGAATAGAAATACCACTGGATTCCCTCATAGCCTGGCTGTCCCCAGGGTAAAACCAGTCTGGCTGAGGCCAAGGCTTTGGGAAATGCTGCACACCCCAAAACCTCATCCCTTCCCTGTGCCCAGCCCACAGCAGCAGCCTCCAGAAACACCACCCCACACCAAGTGGAAGCTGGAATCTTCCCCTATTGCTTTTCTCTTTCTTTTCCTTATTATTTTTAAGATTATTATAATTCTGTGATTCTGGCTGAGAATAAGGAGGGAAAACAGCGTTTAAAGGGAAGAGAAAGAGACTGAGGAGGAAAAAGAGGCGGTGAGAGTCAGTGAAGCAGTGAGAGGGGCTGGGTGGGAAAGGGCTGCAGGTGGGGACGGGGGGACTGGGGACAGTGGGAGCTGAGCCAGCCTGAGGACAGCAGCTGAAAGAGCTCCCTGAGCCACTGCTGTGCAGCTGCCAGCAGCCGGCACAACTCCTGGAAGGCTCTTGTCCCACTTCTTTTTCCTATTTCAGGCTTGGAGGGGTTCTTATACAGCTTGTTTCTGTGCCCATACACGGAGTCCAAGCAGTTAGGGTGGAAAGCAGTTCTTACAAGCCTGGGCAGCAAAATTGTCCTTTTGAGATGTCAGTTTGTCGCTGGAGAAGGGACAGAGGTGGGCAGGAGATCCCCAGTTCTGTGAGCTTTCCTCTCAACAACTCCGCCAGGTCACTGGCAGCTCTAAGTACATTTAAATCTCATTAGCAACGTGTATCTGTCCTGACCTGGTTTTAAGGACCAAAGTGCTCTTTTGGGTGTCTGGCTGCTGCTGCCAGGCATGCCTAACACGGGCTGGAGCATTTCTCAACAGCCATGAGTTTAACTTAGAAAACTTTAGCTGTTGGAAATACTGTGAGTAATGCCCAAACCAAGCTGAAATTACAAAGGAGAGGCAGAACCAGGAAGTAGGGAAAATAAAATATCTCTGAGTTGGGGGGTGGGTAACGAAAAACTGATTATTTGTGAAAATCCACGTCCTGGGTGTTGCTGTTGTGGGGAAGGGCTGGAGGCTGGGGGACATCCACGGACACTGCCGGGGGGGAAGAACCCGGGAGTTTGTTTAAAATACCCAAGAATTATATAAGCAGCCGGTGCAGGGCTCTAATGGGGCACCCTGGGTTTATTACAGGAGTGCAAGGGGGTGGTGAGAGGATTTTCTGCCTGGAGAAACACTGAGGGTGGGGCGCTGGGCATGGCCCCCCGCCCGCGGCCGCCAAACGGGGAGGGAGGTCTCTGAGGAGGACAAAGATATTCAAATATCCATTAAGATAAACCCGCAAAGCTCAAGATAAAACCAAGCTTTTAGGCCAGCAGGGGAATGCGGCCCCTCTCCCTCAGCCCCGGAGACAAAGAACGCTGAGCACGGGAGTTTTCCGGGCCAGGACCCCCCCTCACACACACACCCTCCCCTCAGCGCCGCCGGCTCCTCACCTCGCTGAGGGCAGCGCCGGGCTGGGCCCGGGCCTGGCGCCGGGAGCACCGGGAGCCGCCGGGAACACCGGGAACACCGGGAACACCGGGAGCCGAGAGCTCAGGGCCGGCCGCCGCCGCCCGGCCCCGGAGAAAGCGCAGCGCGAGTTGGCAGCGGCGGGAGCCGGGCGGGCATGGCCGGGCAAGGGGCAAGGGGGGGGCCGGGGGCCGCCCCGGAGCTGCGGCACTTCCCCGGTTTAACCCTTCCGCCGCCGAGCCCCGGCGCGGCCCCGGCTCCTCCTCCCCGGGGGTGTTGCCGTGAGGCCGCCGGGAGCTGGGGCTGTCCCCGCAGAGCGGGGAGGCTCGGCCGGGATGGGCTGCGGGACGGGCGGGGAGAGCGGGGCCGGGGGATAGGGGAAGGTGGGAGGGAGCTTTAAGAGCGGCCGGTCGCAGCACTGCCGGCGTGACTCTGAGCCGCTCCATCGTCACCCAGCGCCTCCCGCACACCTCCACGGATGGTGACTGCGCAGCTTCTCCGGGAAACTGTTCCACTGCCTGACCACCCCAACACGTTTTTTTCCCCCTAATATCTAACTTATGTATCAGCTTAAGGCCATTTCCTCTTGTCACCACTCACTGGTTTTATTTCGGTTTCAGCAGGTCGGTGAAACAACCCAAAAATGAGATGGGATTTTGATCAGCAGAGGTGAAGCTGCTCCTGTCACCAGGACAGGCAGTTCTGCCCTCATTCCCCCTGTGTGAGGTGACTCCTGTCCCTTTTGAACATTGATTTAATCTATTTTCGCTTCCAGGAATTGCAGGTGAGAGGCGAAGTGCTTTAGGAACGGGCAAACATCCAACAGCGTAACAGGGAAAACTGGTCACGCCAGGGAAAGTATTTTTAACAAGAATTGCACTTTTCAGAGCAGGGTTATTCCCCACCACACTTCCTGGTGGGAGCACAGCTTATCCAGTGATATACAGGAAGGCGTTTACTTTATCAGCCCCAAGGATTTGAGCAAGGCATGATGTGGCTGCTCCCTCCGATGGATAAAGGAGGGTTTGCACTTCTCATCAGTAAATACTTTTAAAATTATTATTTTCTGTAGCAGCAGTGGCTTTGTGACTTGCCTGAGCCAGGCAGGACGGAAAGCCATAGAATCATCCTCTCATGGTTCAGCCCTACCACAGCATGAAAGAAACACCTGCAGAACACCCTGCCAAAATCAATTCTCACCTGCTCACCCTTCAACTCCAGCACCCAAACTCAACTAAAGCAAGGAACTTCTAAAGAGAGAAGTTTATTTATAGACCACATTACATACATTCAACACAACAATCAGCAAAACCAGTTAAACCCATGTTAGCTCATTCTGCTTTATTATTCACTCTTCCATTTTGTGCTAAATTAAATTGCGGCTGTGAAGTTGGATCACATCAGAGGCAGCTACGGCAGAAGCCACAGGGATGAAAGTGTGAATATATGGACTATAACAAGATACCAAAACAGCTTTAAACTTTATTACTGAAGCTTTTTTTGTTTTCATTCATAGGTCAGTTCTTGCAAGATGATCTTCAGCAGCTTCCTTGTGCAGGCTTAGGCCAAACCTGAAAGGGAAGAGTTATGGCAGTGAGTTTTGGATCCCTGAATAGAAGGTGTTTTCCTTGACCAAAGGCAGATTTGTCAGGGTGTTCCCCCTTCCCTCATGCATTTGCTGGGATATGCTGAGCTGCAGATACCAGCACTGGTGCCTCCTTCCTGCCAGCACACGATGGTTTTACCATCCTTAGAGCTCTGCTAATGCCCCAAATGTGCTGCTGCTACTTTTCCAGTCATCTTCAATCCATGCACCTGCACAAAGCATCAGGAATTCACCTCTCTCCACCCCAGCTACATGTACAGAACAGCAACTGCTTTACCTCATTTCAGAGCACCTTCATCACTCCACCAGCTGGATCAAACCCTCAGGACATCATTCCCACCACACTTTTACTGATTATCCCATTTAACAGCTGCCTGTCAGCACTGTGTACTTACCATTGGCAACCCTGCACTGCTTGAGCACCTCACTGAAGCCCTCGCACAGCTTGAGGTCAGTCTGGTTCTGGGCACACTCCAGGAATTGTTTAATCTCATACTGGCAAGGACCATACTGCTGCTGCTGGGCAGCCTGAGCAGCCTGGGGCTCCTGAAACATCAAATAGCACTGTAAGGACTCTTCCAACAAAGTCATACCACCCCCACACTTCTTGCTGAGTGTTCCTCCCTGCATTTCAGTCAAAATCTTAATTTTTTAAATGGAAAACAAGTAAAGGGTTGAAGTACAAAATAACTTTTCCAGTAGTGGAATACCACATTCAGAGGAGTTTTTAAAATTACAGACACTTGAGGTAACTCAGGTAACTCTGGATGGCACCTGAGTATATCAGACCTGGAACATGGAAGTCCTGCCTGAATCAGAGGAATAATACAGCAGAAAATAACACCAAGACCTTGCCACACATCACTCCTGCATCCCTCTGAACTCCTTTTAAGATGACTCATGATGAGTTACCTTGGAGATTCAGTCTGTAGCTACAGGCTATATGTGGTTTTATATAGTCTATAGACTCATGTGGTATTTAAGGCTCCAGCAACTCCCTCAGCCCACGTGGGGCTGAGCTGCCATAGTCGGTGTCCAGCTGTGCTTCCCCTCACCTGGTAAGTGATATCAGGCCTGGCAGCCTCGGAGCTGCCCCCTCCACTAAATCCTCCAGTGATGGCGTGGCCAATGGTGTGTCCCACAGCCGAGCCCACGGCCACCCCGGCAGCAGTTGTGGCCATCTGGGCCATCAGCCCTGGCTGTTTCGGAGCTGGGGTCGCCACGGCGGAAGGCGGAGCCGCTGCGGGGACAGAGGCCCGAGGAGCCGGTGCGGGAGATGCGGCTCTCATCGGGGGTGCCCGGCTGCAAGGACACAAAGAGAAACATCACTTCATCATCATCATCATCCCAAACCATGCCGGGCCGCGTGGCTGCAGGGCCAGGAATGCACCGTTCCTCCTGCGAGGCACAGAATGTCCCGAGCTGGAAAGGACACACAGGGACCGCCGAGTGCGACTCGTGGCGCTGCACAGGAGCGCCAAGGATCACGTTGGGATTACACAAACCCCTGTTACACGCTGAAGGAATGAACTCAGTGTTCGGGTAAGCGTCTTATGCAAGACACGGTCAGGATTGCAGGGTTTTTTTCTGCCTGGTTATTCCCCAGTTCACATAGAGCTGTGCTGTTTTGAGAAGAAATACAGTATGACCCAAAAGCGGTTGACTACCACAGTGCTGATGTCCAAGCCTGCGGCCAAGTAGACCCATTTCCATCCGCCAAAGCGCCCAAGCGCGCTCCGCTAACGCAGAGCCAGCCCAGCTCAAACCAGCCGGGCGCTGCCACCACCCCGGTGCGTCACCCGCCCTCACAATGGCGGCCAGGCCACTGCGGCCTGCACGGGGGAGAGGAGAGAAGGAGAGGGGTCCCCGGCAGCCCTCACCTGGCGGGGGGCGGCACACGGGACGTGCGGCTGCGGCTGCCCCTGGGCATGGCGGCGGGGAGCGGAACGGAGCGGCACGGAAGGAAGGAAAGCGCAGGAAAGCCCGAACGGAACGGCCTGACCCGACACTCGTTCCACCGCCTCTGAAGGTCACCGCGTGCTACGTCACTTCCGGAACGCCGCGCGGGGCGGGGCTTGTGTGGAGGCCACGCCCCCTTCGCCCGCCTGAGGCGGCGCGCGGGAGCGGACGGGATAACGGCGGGGCGGCGGGCCCGGGAGATAAATGAGCACTTAAAGTGCGGTTAAACCCGTGCTTGCGGAGCGTCGGTCACAATAAAGGCTTAAACAGCGATAAACCTGCGTCTGCGAGACCTTCAGCCAAAATAAGCGCCTGAATTGTGGTAAATAGGCGCGTGCAGGGTCTTTGGTCACAGTAAATAATTAAATCGTGATAAACCCGCCTTTGTAGGACCCTCAGCCACAATGAACACCTAAATAGTGATAAAACTCCGTCTTTGTGGGACTTTCAGCCACGATGAACACCTAAATAGCAATAAATCCGCTCTTGTAGGATCCTCAGCTAAAATAATCACTTAAATAGCGATAAATCCGCGTCTGTGCGGGACCGTCGGTCACAATAAACACCTAAACTACAATAAACCTGCACCCGTGGCACCTTCAGTCACAATAAACACCTAAATCACGATGAAAAGTGTTCCAGCCTTCAGGGAATCGTTCTCGGTGGAAAAGACGCCTCCAAAAGCCTCTCCGAATTCAGCCCTTCAGTAGAGTTACAGATTTAGGATTTCAGTCTGGAGCAGAGAGGAGATCCCATCCGTCGATAGAAACATCTCCAAGGGGTGCCAGAGGATGATCCCGGATTCTTTTTGGTGTTGCCCACTACAGCCTAAACTAAAACACAACGAGAATCAGAAAGAATTTCTTTACATTGAGGGTGGCAGAGCTCTGAAGCTGCAGTGTCCTTCTCTGGAGACATTCCAAGCCCACCTGGATGTGCTCCTGTGTCACCTGCTCCAGGTGACCCTGCCTTGGATGATCTCCAGAAGTCCCTTCCAACCCCAACCATTCTGTGATTCTGTGATTTTCATCCCAAAAAAGAAGCAAGGCTCCCTCCTGCCCCCTCATCCCCACCCAGGAGCTGAGTCTCTTTGCTTTAGAGACACTGTCGACTTGGAGAAATTAATTTTTAAATGAATTTATTAACTGTTGTATTAATTAAGCTGTTTCTATACACAGCAGCAAAGACAAGGGATAACACGGTCAACAGTTACGATAATTCATGACAAAAAAATTGCTTGTTCAGTTTCTTCACTTATAAAGGAGGTGAAATACCAGGCATTTCAACATCTTTTACATCAGGGGATGTAACTGTTGCCTGATGAAAGAAGTGCTAACATTGTGAGTCTATAGAGCAGAAGTACAGTTGAGAAAAGCAGTTGCTGGCTAGAGAATTATCAGGAGATAAAAGATAAAACGCGTTCAGAACAGGGACATCTGCAGAAGCTCAGACCACTGGTGTTGCTGCAAGAGCTCATCCCTGAGAGCTTCTTCTCCCTGGCTCTTGGCCTCTCTCCATCTCTGAGAGCAAATCGCTGCATAGAAAGCAGGAGGAGTTATCATTTTGCTTTTCTAGACTTCAAGCAATTAGTTTCTTAACGAGTGGTTTCTCAATGCTTTTTAATTAATAGTTTTCAATTTTCTCTTTTTTTTTTTTTTTCTTTTTTGCTGGCAGAGGGATTCTTGACGCTTGAAGTCACTTTGTGACCGCGTCCCTCTTGGCTTTGTTTTGTTTTGCAGGACAATGAGGGCAGGATGGCGGGATGAATGCTGCCATTGTGCTTTGTCCTCCTGCTTTCCTTGGGAAAACTCCAGAGCTCCCTTTTGTTCCAGCTCACCCTCGCATCTGCTGATGCCCACAGCGAGCAAGGATTTGGGAAAAGGGGATGAGAACGAGTAGCCATCCCAAAAATCAGCAATAATGGTGTTTTTGGTGATGTTTACAGCGAGCAAAGGTTGTTTCTTTTCAGCTGCCGTGACTTTTGTGTGGCTACACCACAGGGATTGAGTGGTTCTTTAACCACCAGCCAGGTGTTGATGCTGCTTTTGATAGAAACGTGTGAAAGAAAGAAGATCCGGCCCTGATTTTGGGTTGTGTCCGTGTGATTGTGAGGCAGTCTGGCAAAATGCGATCCCAGATTTGGGAAATAAGTGATGAAATGCCATCACTTAAGTGCAAGGCTGGGCGATCCCTGGGAGAATCCATCAGCAGCTGCTCCCGAGCCAAGTGAGCACAAGGCTGTGGTGTGCACTTGGAAAATCAAACTTTTAATAGATTTCTTCTATCGTCTGTCCAAATTACACATCCCAGACAACCTCGTGGTGAACTTTGGGAGTGTAACAGGCCCTCTGCACACCAGATGGGCTCTGTACGTCTGCAGGATGCGGGAGTTTGGCGCATTCTGCCCAAAAACATGGAAAAACACCTGGAGAACGGAGCTGAGGATCACGCCACCTCAGCTCCGGTGAAGTGACACATCATCCCTGAGGGTCAGGTCAGCCGTGAAGACTTTTTTTCGCGTTTTTTAGAACTGCCCAGTTTCTCCCGCGTCCCAGACCTGGAAAACGCGAGCAAAAGCCGATTTTCCTTCTGCCATCAGCCGGGGCGGGGGCGTCAGGGGACTCTGCCCTCACGGACTCCCGGCGGCCGCCAGGGGGCGCTGTGCCACGTTTCCCCCCCTCCCCGCCCAGGCCTGACGTGACGTCGTCGCGAGGCGCCACGTCCGGCGCGAGCGGAGAGGGGCGGGGCCAGCGCTGGAGGGGGGGAGGGGGTTGTGGCGAGCCCGCCCGGCCGGCCAATGAGGGGCGAGCGCGCGTGCGCGGCGGGCCAATGAGGAGCGCGCGCGTGCGCGGGGCGGGGCGGCGCTGGGCGCGCGTCGCGGGCTGAGGCGGAGGGACGGGGCCAAGATGGCGGCGCCCGTCCTGCTGCGGGTGTCGGTGCCGCGCTGGGAGCGAGTGGCGCGGTCCGCCGTGTGCGCCGCCGGCATCCTGCTGTCCCTGTACGCCTGCCACCTGGAGCGCGAGAAGGGCCACGACAGCCACTACCAGGCCCTGTGCGACCTCAGCGAGCGGGTGCGCTGCTCCGCCGCCATCACCTCCAGGTGAGGCGCGGGTGGGACCCGCCGCCGCCCCCGCGGGGGGAAGGGGCTGAGGGCTGCGGGAGCGCTGGGGACGGGTCCCGGAGCGCTGCCTCCGGTGCTTCGGGGGGTGCTGGGGGGCCGGGGCGGTGCTCGGAGGGGCTGCGGGCCGGGCGGGGACACGGAGGGGCCGGGGCAGCCCGGGAGGGGTCAGCGCTCCCGGTGTGGGGCAGCCCCAGCGCTGGAGGGCCGCTGTGCGAGCGGGGATTTTCGGGATCGTACGGCCTGGAGGGTGAGGCACCCGCAATGGCTGTGTTGTAATCAATGGCAATTAGGTGGAGTGACAGGCGTTTTAGTGGTAAAAGCTCGTCAGAGTGAAGTGCTGTAGCTGTGAGTAGTGGTTAAGGAGAACATAAACAAGTACAATTGCAGGTGGTTTGCTTTGTTAGTTTTAATTGCAGTATCTGTATTGCGTTTTCATTGGGACGTCTCCTGGCAGCACAGGAGATGCTTTGGTGACACAGAAGAAATGCTTCATTCAAAGCAGACTTGGATGCCTCTGCAGCACAAACCCAGTCCAAATCCAGACTGACTGTCAGACGTCCAGCCAGTTTAGCAGTTGTTTCCTTAAGGCCAAGGGCTCTTATATCTGTTAGGAGAGTCATTGTATAAATCTGCTTCTTGAGCAAATCTGTGTATTAAATCTTTTCTCTTTATTTTAATGAGAATTTTGTTATTATTGTGTTGATGCCTTCAGCTGAATGAGTACTTGAGATTTACTTTTCCCCCCTCTCAGTGTTACCTGTGCAAAAGCTGTCACAGTTTTTATAGAGGTACCTGCTGTATCATCATAACAAGCCAGTTTGAGGGAATATTCCCATCCTCTGTCAAGCTGGGAGATGGGAGATTATTGAGGCAAAACATCCAGGGAGCTCTTTTTCCTAAAACCTCTTCTGTGGTGACAGAAGTGAGATTGTGTGACAGAGATCTGTATCTCTGGCCACCTGATATTGTCATTGAGTGAAGGCTTTAACTGTGCTTTTCTGTCTGCCTCAGGTCATCTTTAGTTTGTGAAGGTGCTTGTTCATGTCTCTGCTTGGAAAGTGTCCTGAAATGAGAAGTTTGGATCTAAGTAGGGAGGACACTTCAATAAACTCAGCAGATAAAATCAAATAATATAAATTAAATTATTCTTAGGCTACTGAGATTAAACCACGTGAGTCTCATCCGTAATTTAACTTTGATCACAGATACAGGGGTAAAAAGAGAATAACAGAGATTTAAGCATTAAGTAGCCTGTTCTTGAATAGAATTGCTCCTCCAACAGCTTTTTGTTGTTGCAGCAAATGCTGCTGTTGTGACAGGGAATTGGATGTCACAGTTTTGATGCTGTTTACTGATCACTCGGGTGAAGGAAATTACCTGAAGATATAATCAGAATTATTTCTAATTATGGAATCAAGCTCGGTAATTGCAGCGTTCATTAGCAATGCTGCAGCTGACACGTTGAGTAAGACCTGGAAATCCTTTGCTGTAGGAATTCTATATGATAATGTGAAGAGTTAGGGATAAAATGCACTCAGATCTCCCAGCAGTTGCTATGGAGTGAAGAATTGCAAATGCCAGGAGAGCTCGTGATCGTTGGAGCAGGTGGTAAAAGGAGTTTGTGCAAAAGGAACGTGCAAGTTCTGTTCACTCCAACCATATTTGGAGAAGAATTTGCTTTCCAGCCTGTGCAGGACACAGAGGGGGAGTTCTGCTTTAGAAGTAAAGGAGGGCAGGGCATTAAAGCTGGAAAGAAATTAATCTTATTTTCCGTGTTGCCACAGCTCCCCATCCATCCTTGTCTCTCACTCTCTCCAGCTGAGTGTTCCTTGTTCCTGCATCACCAAAGTTTCTCAGAAACTTCATTTCTAAAAGGAATTTTTAACCACACTTTACATTTTACTGGGGTTGTAGAGTTTCAATTTTGTATTCCAGCTTTTTCACAGGTAATTCAGATTTAACTGTCACATTTCTTTTCTCATTAATCTGTTACACTGACAGTCAGAAATTAATTGATTAGCTAATTATTAGAGTTTACTCTGCAGAGTAAACTGGATGAGAAACTTCTGTTCCTGCTTAGGCTTTTAGATGGTTCATTGGGTTATGGGACTTTTTATTTAAGCTGGATTTGCTGATGGAACTTGGAATGTTGCAATCTTCACATCTTGAGTTTTGACTCCAAGAGTGGGCTGAACTTTAAAAAGCACTTAATGCTGTTAGGATCAATTTTAAATGCATTGAATAATTAGAATAAATTAGTTTATTCTTTCCTGAGCTGACTTTCTGGTATTTTGGGCGGAGTTTTTTTCACCAGCTGTTGGTATTTCCAAGTCTTGGCTTTTAAGCCAGATCTGGCATTGGCACAACAACAAGACCAGAAATGTAAAGACTGCCAGCATGCAGAGGGAGGAGCACAGAAAATCTCCTATCAGAGCCTGACTCATGCAGAAGATTATGTTGGAGAGATCCCTTCCCAGTATCCCTTACCCAAAACATGAATGGTCAGCATATTTCAAGTTTTTATCAAGGGGAAAGTTCATGAAATAGTTTAAAAATAAAAACTGCTAAGGAGTGGCTAATAAGGGCAGGTATTAGGGCAATACCTCACATCTCCATTGGCATTGCTGAATTTATTTTAAATTAATTGTTGTCTTATAATTGAAAATAATTAAGTGTTAAGAATGGCTTTGTTTATAATGAAACTGGCTAATAGCAGTTCCTGAAAAATATTTTTGGTGTTGCTGTAGTATCACAGAGGGAATTAAAGTAATAAAACACTTTTCAAGTCATACAGGTCATGCTCCAGCTTGAAATAAAATGTGACCTTTAAGTGGTAATGCAGAGACCCAGAGCCTTTGGCTTTTGTCTCTTCCACGCCCTGAGAGATTCTGGGGTCTTCTAATACATTTCTGCTTTGTGTCTCGATGAATTGGAGATTCCTGCAGGATAAATCAGTGGTTTTTGAATGACTTATGTAGCCTGGCATGCATTAATTAACGCTGTACCCTGTGTAGGAGAGCCTCAAGACAGCAGCACAGATGAGCAAAGGGCACATGTCGTGTATATCTTTAGCAATATTTGCAGCTGCGTCACTCAAGAGGTTTGGCAATAGTCAATATTGATCTTTGCCTGCTTGCTGAAGGAGTTCTAGAGTCAAAATAGCATTTGGAGAATCTCATGGCATTGATATTTTAGCAATTCCCTGTTCTCTTAATGGGCAAAGTCTTGGATTGGTGTCTTGTGTTTGAGGCAGTTTGAAAAGTTCTGAAAAAGTCTGACATGGCAGAATGGTTTGGGTTGGAAGGGACCTTCAGGTCCATCCTGTTCCAGCCCCGTGCCATGGGCAGGGACACCTTCCTCCAGAGCAGGCTGCACATCCACCTTGTGTTTTCTGGGGGGTGCACCAAAATACCCACCTGGTAGCTCCTGAAAATGCCTTTAAATTTGGGGTGTGTGGAAGGGAGTGACAGCTGTAGTATTATTGTATGGTTCATAAATGGCTTTAAACACTGAATTTGCACCCGTGTTGTTGTGTTTGGTTGGTTGTGCTGGTGTAGAGCTGTTCCTCTGCAGAGTGGGTGTGAATTGTTCCAAGAACTGCAGGTGGAACTGCCCCGTGCTGGTTCCTCAGCAGAGCACACCTTGCTAGAACTGTTCCCGTGCATCTTTACAGGGATCAAAGTGACAACACCACCCCCATTGTCCAAGGAAATGGGATGTGGAGGAAACGTCCCAGACCTCCCTAAGCTGATGTTTAAACAGCCACTGAGCTCTGTTGTGGGATAGTTCCTGGAAACCCATCTGTCAAGTTTGCTTAATTCTGAGTAAAGAACATTATGTAGCATAATTATCATTCATATTTATAATAATAAATTAATGATACTCCAGGAATTTATTTTTTCATTGCTGTACCTGCAAGCAAATATCCAGATATGTTTGAGGTTTTCAGCTGCGAGTGTTAGAGATTGGTGTAACAGAGCTTCTTCAGGGATTCACCGGGTTTGCTGCCTCAGGGAAGATCTCTGGTTTGGAATTGGGCAGGGAGAAATTGGAGGAGCCAAATTCAGTGGCACAGGGGAAGGGAGGGAAAGCCACAGTCACTCCTGCAGAAGGGAAGCCCTGCCCTGGGAGCCAGGGTTCTCTGTTCTGGGGGCTCAGCTGGGAGGATCCAGAGCTTGTTCCATGTGCTGGGCAGGGGACGTGTTCAGGAATGCTGGTAGAAACCAGCCTGGAGTTTTAAAGTTGCTCTAAAACTGCAGAAACTGATTACTCAAGTGCTTTGGGGTTTTTTTTTCCCCATCTTTCTAGTAGAAAATGGATTATTTAATACTGGTACAACACTTATTGACTGAAGCACATCTTTTATAAAACACAGCTGTACCCCTGCTGTGGGAATCTTTTATTTTCCATCCTTACAGTGCTCACACAAACACATTAATTTTTGCTTTTCATAAATACATCATTTCCAGCTTGACTGGAATTTGTAATAGGGCTAAGAATTATTTTGCCTGGTGTAAAGTAAATTTAACAAAGTGCTTATAATTCAGACTTAGGCTTCATTTGTGGTATCTTAATATAAAAGATTATGTGGAAGGAATCAGTGCTGTTGGCTTGTATCTTGAATAGCCAGTGCTTCTGTAAAGGCTGCTATAAAATAATTATCCACTGTCTGCTTAATATATTTTGCTGATCTAGACACTGAGAGTTTTTACAGACTTTCTGAAGTAGAGCTGGAGGATATATAGAAGAAAACTTCATTTGGTTGTGCTAACTGCTGCTAATAGATTTAAACATGAAATTAGATGTATTGACATTTTTGAGCACTGCTGGCAAGTTTACAAATGGAAATTTTTAATCTCCTTTTTTGTGGCTTCTAATTGAAGGCTTTTACTTAATTTATTAAAACTGTTAGAGTGGCCTTGAAACCATGAATTAGGTTTAATCCAAAATCCTCTGGGTGAAGCTGGAAAAAAGTTGCAACCAAAGTTTCTTAACATGCTGCAGATCCTTTGACCTTTATATGAGCTTTTCCCTGGAGGCAGAGGGTGAGCCCTGCTCCCCTCTGAGAACCTAAACTCTGGACAAGAAATTAAGGAAATGTTCACGTCACTTATCAAGTGTAGCCTTTATAAATTTCTTTTTTGTTTCCTTTTTTTTTTAGAAAATCTGAATTTTGTTTCCTCAGGGTTACGAAGTGGTAAGGGGTACTTACTGTTGGTAACAAAATAATGCTCATAGGATGATAAATAATCCTGAAATAAGAGGCTTTGAGTAAACTCCTACTACCCAAAAACCACCCAAACTTGAGTTCTTTTCTTGCAGTGTGAGTACAGAATCTTTTTTATTGTTTGCCCTTTTTATTGCACCAAACCCAACAACTGGGAGAGAATGATGTTGGCAGAGCTGCTGCTGCACAAATGCAGAGATTTGGGACCAGACATGCCTTTGAATATTCTGGTCCCCTGAAGGATTTGATTGCATTTCCAAGCAGTCCTTGGGGACACTGGGATGTGACCTGGGAATTGTGTGCTTTGTTCAAGGCATCTGCTGCTGGACCTGCCCTGCCCCCAGTATGGTTCTTTCCATGTTAAAATGAAAATATTGGGGTTGGTTCAGTTCTGCACATAAAAATGAAGGGGTGAAATGGAGAGGATGTGATCCTGCTCATCACCAGGGCTGGTTGTGGAGCTCAGAAATGCTCAGAAAGCATCAGGGACATCTGGGGAGGCTTCAGGGGAGGCTGAGAACAGTTGGAGCAGGTGAAACCCCAGTTCAGAAGTTTGAGCTGACCCTTAGGGACGGTGGAGGCCAAGGAAAGCACCTTGGGGAATGATCTGTGACAAAACTGTTCAAACCAACTGCAGGCACTGTCACAGCTGGGGCTTGGCTATGAAAACACCTCCAGCATTTCTTCCAGGGGCTGCAGGGGACACTGATCCAACTCCTGGCTAAATAAACACTTTTTGGTTGGTTTGTTTGACTTGGTGTGTTTGGCAGGCTTGGAATTCTGCTGCTTTTGGAGTTAATGCTGATAACTCAGAGCTTGTAACTTGTTAAACTGGAAGGTTGTTTGCTTGTCCTCTAAAATACTTGAGATACTGATGGACTACATGAGGTTCTTGTGTTCCCTTTTAGCATTTTCTCTGCTCAATTATGATAAACAGTTTCAAGTGTGTTCCCTAATATGCTGTTGATGTTCATATATGTACAAAAGAGATTTAAATGATTTTAGTGATTTAAAAGTGTAAGATTTTATTGGAGGTACATCACTTGTGGAGCACAGTGACCTCAGTTCTTTTTGTCTTCCTATGAAGAAGTAACAATTGCACACAAGTAGTGCTTTAAACGTCTGAAAATGCAACATTGCTGAGCTTTGTGAAGTACCTCAAACCAAAAGGGACATTGTTTAGAGGGTGAATAATAACTTTCAAAACGTCCTTTTGATAAAAGACAGTGCACAGTGGACTAAAAATCACTGCAGTGTTCAATTGTAGATGTTGGGACAGTAGATGAATCACTTTAATTTAGATTTCTTGAGCCACTATCTAACTTTGTAAAGAACATTCAGACTGGTACATGCAGATAGGGAGGGAAACCGAGTTGCAAAGATGTCTTAAAGGTTTGCTCCTTGCAGGTAGATCACATTGCTTTTTATTTCTGAATGGCATTGAAACTCGGGTGTGGTGAAAGTGGGTTTGGCACGTGTTTGTCAGAGTGCTCTGAGTCACCTCGGGTGACTGCGACCTGGATCTGAGCACGGAACTCCTGATCCTCAGGGATGGGAGCCACCAGTCACAACCAGGAAAAACTTGGTGAAATCAGGCTCTGCTTTTATCTTGTTGTGCAAGCAGCTCTGTGGTTACTGCAGGTCATTTTGCTTAGCATTCTGTATCCAAAAAAATTGATGCAAATGAATAATACTTCTTCTAAATTGTATTTTTTTGGTAAAATGCAGGCTACATGAAAGACTTCTGAGTTTATTTTTTGCAGCTTATCTTCTTGCTATTAGCATTTTCTTCTTGCTATTTGTTTGCCCTGTTTTTTTCGAGTTTCAAAGTTATCATCAGTCTGGAAATTCACACCTGAGTTTGGTGTGAAAAGGAACATTATCTGCTCAGTTTTTATCCTTCCTCCACTTTCTGGCAGAAGGTTCTGGTTCATTGTGGGTTTTACAACCTTAATAAAATTAGGAGATGATTTAGACTTTTCAGCAGGGAGATGAGATGGGAAATGGAGTATACAAAGTAAATATATAAAGTCTAAATACTTTGTTTTCAGTTTGCTGCAGACCACTTTGCTCCCACTCCAAACCTTATAAGGCTGGGAAAAGTGTTCTGTGTTAAAGCCCAGGCTGCTGAGCTGGAATAAGATGTGAGATTAGACCTGGACTCCATGGGCTGAAATGTAATACTTGATGTCCTCAAAGCTGCTGCAAGGCCAACGAGACACTTAATGAACTCCTGCATGTGGGAAAAGCTTTCCCTGTGCTCTGACCTTGCAGCTCTGCACAGATCACTGCAGGACTGACTCTCAGGAAGGGCTGGAGCTCATTATCCTTCCACTGGCAACATTTTATTCTCTTGCAGAACAACTGCAGGGTCAGGTTCTGTAAAATGACATTTCTGATGTTCTAAGCTGGAGTTTGCTGTCAGGCACTCAGGTAGGGATGGGTTCAGCATCCTGCAGTTATTTGGGGTTAGGCTGATGCTGAACCTTGGCCCACTTTGGGTTGTGCAGGAAAACCTGAGCGTGTTCAGATCATTTTAATGTCACCCTGCAAAGAATTCTCACTTGGGAGACCAGAACAATAAACTGAACCTGTGGATGGCAGGCTGAAGCATCTGTAAATGTGGTAATACAGAAAAATAAGTATCAATTTTTAAATGCAAAAATGATAATTCCTTTAATATATTTGCATGGCTCTTTAATTCAGCCTTTGGAATTTGGACAACACAAGACAATTGTTACATGTGCTGTGATCATCTTACCAAATGAAGGCTAAAAAATTAACAGTTCTCACTGAAAATCCAGATAACATTTGAGGTGAGGGAGGAAATCTCACCATAACTGAGATTCTTTGTCATTCTTTGTCATTTCCACAGCCCCAGAGTTGCCGTGGGATGAGAGCAGAGAGCCAGGCAGTTCTGCTCTGCTTTTCCCTGCAGCTCCATGTCTGGCACCTCTGAGATGCTGAGGCTCTGTCCCCTGGAAAAGCACTGTCTGTGCTGCCTTGGAGCTTAATATTGGCACTCAAGTTTCACTTTTAAAAGATTTGGGTCCAAACTAGCTGAAAATATGTTTAATTTTTGACTGTTTATACAGTAAATCTGCTTTCTAAGAATTGGGATCTGCTGGGTTTCTTGGGGAGAAGAGCACAAGAGTATTAATAGTGAATTCAAACTTAGTCTGCAATTAAAATGATGAGTTTAAGTGAGTTTTGCACAGATGGCTGTGAGACTAGAAAGTGTTTTGGAGATGGTATTAAATTATCCTTATTGTGGTGCCTCTTCCTGGGAGGGAACTGTTTGTGATGTGGTGATGGCAGGTCCCAGGTGAGTGACATCACGACATTCCTGCTTTGTGCAGGGACAAATCTGAGCTGTGTCCTGGTTCAGCAGGGCCATTGCCTCTAGGACAAGGAACTTCCTGAAAACTGCATTTTCCTTGGAGCTTCCTGCTGCAGCAGGATGAGGAATGGCACTTTTTACCTTGCTCACTTGAGCTGGTAATGTGAAGGAAACCTTACATTTGTGTAGTGCTTTGGCTTGATGCTCCAAAAATCTTCTGGCAAATATCCCAATGTGCTCTTGTGAGTTAAATTACCTCGGAGTAGCAAAATAACTTCATATTTTCAAGTGACACTAATAAATAGGGTCCTCACTTTGCTCTTACAAATAATGGTGTGATCTGCCTTAGGGCATGGAATTAATGGTTTCTGGCACAAACACATTTGCTAATTTAATCTTTGCTGCTGCAGGAAGGGGGAGGAGTTTTGTAGGGCTTGTGCTGCTTTCTTTCTGCCTTATCACTGGGAACTTGGAAGTCACTTTGTAGGGATTTCAGGTGTCGTTTCAAAGTGTCACACTGTGCAAGAGCTCCAACCAAGGAGGGCTGAGGATTTTGTGCTGGTGCCATCCTCAGCTCGTGTGCTTGACAGATTTGGGTTCCTCCTGAGCTCTTAGCCTGGGGAGCAGCTGAGCTGCAGATTTATGCCCTGATTCTGCTGCTCTGGTGCACAGAAGTGAGTGGAACAAATCCTTGCCTCAGCTTTGTGGTGACCTTGTGTCCAGTTTACTGTGGTGCAGAGAGCTGCTGGAGCTGTCACTGGGGGAAGGAAGTGCTGATGTGACACCACAGCTCCAAAGTGCAGCCCTGGAAGCAGAGGTGGCGTCCAGGGAACTTAGAGCTGGGTGAGCTCAGCCCTTCCTGCAGTGGCAAACAGCTTTTATCAGCTAAAGCTGTGCCCAGTGCTCCCCCTGTTGCTGCTTGGTTTTCCAGGAGAACTCCACATCAGTCATGGCAGAATATGTGTCCTTTTCTTTTTCCCACAGCCCTGAACTGAAAATGCTGCTGGAAAGCAGTAGGTGGCCAATTAAGAGTTAATTAGTTTCCCTGTTTTACAGATGGGGTCGAGGATTCGGTCTCTTGGGTTCCATCTTTGGAAAGGACAGTGCAATAAATCAGTCAAACAGTGTTTTTGGCCTGGTGTTTTATATACTACAAATGCTACTTGGTAAGTATTTATTCACTTCAGAGCCTCAAGTATAAAGCAGGGCTGTGGGGATGCAGGAGGAGAGCCATATCCATTGCACTATCTGCAGGAAACCAGATAAATGCTTCTGATTTTTGTATCTTGGGGTTTTTTTAGCACCACTCTAATGATACATCTGTCCAAAGGGCTTAAAAACCCAACTGATAACAAGAGTAATTGCATTTTCTCCTGATCTGCTATTAATAATCCAAGTGTGAAGACAGTTTCTGTGCTGGTATTTTCACTCCAGTATACTTGGCATTGGATTGCATGGTGGAAAAGAGAGGAAATAAAAATGGAATGGGCAAGTTTTGCAGGAGTAATGGAGAGAGCAGGCAAAAAAGTGCATAAAATATAATTGTATCTATTTCTTGGTAACTCTGTGGTTTGCTATAAAGCTGTTCCTCCTGACAGAAATAACTTGACCACTGATTTTCCTCTAAGTCAGGAATATGAGGATGGTTAACCTACTCACACTCCTTACCACAGGGCTGTCAGACAGAGCCTTAGATACTCCCCTCCAAATACCCACTTCTCAAGGGTGATATTTTAACCAGAATTTTGTGTAACTGTTGCTGAGTGGCTGAGCTTGAATTCAGTTTTGCTCCGTGTGGGGAGGGGTGAGTAACTTTGTCTCTCTTGTTGCAGGTATGACAGCAAGTGCAGTAGCAGCTCTAATCCTCATGACATCCTCCATAGTGTCTGTAGTAGGCTCCCTGTACTTGGCATACATTCTGTACTTCGTGCTGAAGGAATTTTGCATTGTCTGCGTGCTCACATATTTGCTGAACTTCATTCTCTTTATCATCAACTACAAACGACTAGTTTATTTGAACGAGGCCTGGAAGAGGCAACTCCAACCCAAACAGGAATAACCCCTGGTGGAACTTTTGACTGACAGTCTGAAGACCCAACTTCCATTATAAGTTTATTTTGCAGTAATTTTTTTATTCTCCATATCAGACACTTTTTTTCCCCGCCCCTTCCCTCCCTGAGAATCATAATGGAAATTTTGAGTTCTAAATTTCAAGGGGCCCCAGATAATTTCTCTGTGCTAATCTTCAGTTCCAATGTGGTTATGAAAGAAAGCTCTATAACAATCAAAGACAAGCTTTAACTTTACTTTGATGGAGTTTTAGCCACAGCAAAACCTAGACTCTCTCTCTTCCCCCTCCACTTGTGAAGTGGGTAACACTTGCTATAAAATATCCTGTATATAAATTCAGGTATAACAAGATGTGATCATGACATGAAATATTCTAGACTAGCATCACCATATTTAATGTTGCCATGTTTACAGTATGTGTATTTTTTTCTTTTTTTTTTCTTTTTTTCTTTTTTTTTTTTTTAGCTGATGGACTTAGATTTGACTAGGACTTATACTGTAAATAAAATTAGAACTCTTGGTTTCATCCCTGGAGAACTCACTGTCCCATGGGTTTGGTTAGGAGCTGTCAGAGGGTTCAGCTCAGAGTCGACTGACACGATGGAAGAAGTGACCTCTAAAGAACATGGAGTTGCTGCTCTCACTGTTGTGCTTTCACAAGAATGATGCTTGGGGTTGGTTCCATTTTTTTCTTTTTTTTTTTTTCCTTATTTTCTTTTTTTTTTTTTTGTCTCCAGTAACAAAAATGGAATTAAAGCTGAAACCTGAAGTATGTTGATTAAACGACAACCTCATTAATTTCTGTACAGAACAAAAATAGCTTCATGTGGTCAATGAAAAGCTGATTTTCAGATTGGGGGTTGGATGAAGTGTTCTTTGAAAGGACTCCATTTCCAAGCAGAGCTGTTTCATTGGAAGCTGTGCTCAGCCAGCCAGTGTTACTAATGTTTGATGTTCTATGAATGCTGCAGGATAGAATTGCAATTTGCAGTGGAAACCACTGAGTGAGCAGGATAACCAAGCAGTGCACTGAAAAAGCAGTTCCTTAATTGATCTTGGTCAGGATCTTTGGTTTGTGCTATATTGGGAAATGAACTTTAGGCCTGACAAACACACACAGAGAAGATCTCTTGGAAGGGCAGCCTGTTTAATAGGATAAGTAAGTTCAATGTGCTCCTGAAAATGAAATGTGATATAGTGCTATCATTGCTCTTTCTAAGAACTAATTGGGGAAAAAAAATATTAAACTGCAGATTTAAACAAAGGAACAAAATTGTACACGTTGTTTCTGCACTCAGTATTCTAAGGCTGAATGTTAAAAGTGCCTTCTGTCTTCAAATCTTAAACCAAATACTTTGTGTTGAACTTGGCAGGCAGAAGTGTCCTTGCTTTAAAAATGAACAAACAAAATTCCCAACAAACTTGCTGGGGATAGAAGAGTATTAAGAGATCTGTTTTTAGTTTTTAGACTGAGAAGTGGTAGCAGTATTGTTTTCAGTTTAATTTCAAAGGTTGATGTGATTTGGAAAAGTGAAATACTTGTGTTTCAGACTGTGTGACACCAAAATGTGTGGGTTCAGCTACTTTCTGTAATTGGTGCTGTGCTGCTTTTTGCCCTTGTCAGTTCGAAATGTGAAGAATTCCAACTGCATACCATTTATTTAAAGAACTAATTTAATTCCTTTTAGCATTTTCATTCTCAAACATGAATGTCAGAGAGACACTTCCATTGTAAGTGGATTTTAAACACTAAGGATAAGCTACTGTGAAACGAGCAGTGTTTCCATAGAGCAAAACAAGTTTGGGAGATTGAATTCACAAAATTCATATTTAAATTACTACTGAAGTAATTCTGGTTTGTACCAAGGGTGGAGGTGGAAACTGCTTTTGTGTACAGAGTTCTGTGGTGTGAGTAACATCTGTTGCATGTAACACTAAATGACTTGTCCCTGGTCTGACAGTTTTAGCCAACAATTCATTAAATGAGTTTTGTATTGACCAGAGTATAGTTAAAGCTTGTCTTGATGTTTAGTTCTGTCTCTCAAATGCCTTCCACTTTGATATTAAGGGGAATGAATGATGTTGAATTGGTCCCTCAAGGCTTGGCTTTGTTCTCTGCCAAGCCTTGAGGCAGTAGCAGTGTTTAATGTGTTGTATAGATTTTATTTCGATGCATTCCTGTGATCTACACTGAAGGCATCTTCTTTTCACCCAAGGAGGAGGTGAACATGTGCTGCCCAGCTCAGAGCAAGCAGCCATGGAGACAAATCTAATCCATGAGCACTTGGTCCAATTTCTGGGGAAAAAAAAAGAGGAAAAAAAAGCCCCATCAGCTGAAAGTATTGGTGTTGACTTAACTTCACTGTGTCTTGTGCTTGTTTGTGTGGGCATAGTCTGTTGATTCAGTTTATTTAGTAAAAATGTTTAGGGCCAGATTTTCAGCAGTGCTGTCTGCAGTCCTTGTTTGTGTGCACATAGGAGCTGGAGTTTGGGCTCTGGGAGAATTTGCAGCCACACTTTGTGCACGACCTTGCAAATCTGATCCTTAGTTGTGAGCTCTTGTCTTGTGTGCTTCCCTTGCAGTTACTTTTTACTGGAAGTGATTTGCTACAAAAGGCCCTGATTTCTTCTCTTTGTCTCTCGTGCTTCAGAAATGCACTTGGCCTGGATAAAGGGCAGAATAATCTTAGCAGGAGAAATTTGGTCCTTTCTGCTTCCAGTTCTTCTGAATCTTTCCTTGCTGCTCCCAATGATAGAAACAGCATCTTCCTTCCAGTAAAATGGGTTGTGATGGAAATCAGGAGTGCAGCTGTGCCCCCCTGCCTGCCCCAGCCAAAACGTGGTGGCCAATGTGTGCTTGATATACTGGTTTTACCCTTGATACTGGTTTTACCCTTGCAAATCCTAAAAATCAAGGATGCAGGAGTCTGGGTAAAGGCAGGTAAATGATATTTGGGCTGGCAAGGGACGGTGGATGTTAGAGAGATCACTCAGGATAATGGAAGGGAGAAAATTCACAGTATCCAAATAGAGGTTGTGAATCTGGGCTCTTCCTGCCCCTCTTTGGCTCTCTCAGAATCCCAGAAGTCCTTTGGGATCACAGAATATTCTGAGTTGGAAGCTCCACAGCAAGGGGCAGATTGGAAAGGCAAAAAAAAAAAAAAAAACCTCATCCCAAAACCTGCTTAGGAATTAAACATTCCTGAAATCCTCTTACTGTAAGGTACTTGCTACTCCTTAAGGCCAACAAGGCATTCGAGTCTCGTGGAGGAAATGAATATTCTTGGAAGTTTTTCTGTAAAACTTTAGTGACACTGAGGCCAATGAACATTCCTGAGCACTTTTGAGATCTGTAGTGACAACAAATCTCTGCTGAGGAGGTTTGTGAATGCTGGAATTTGCATTTTTTGTGCTGCTGTAGAGTCTCATTTGTTCCAGGAGGTTGGTGAGGTGCTTCAGGCAGTTCTGCTCCTCATTTATGTGGGCTGAAGTCAGAGATTGGCTTTGGTTCTGCCAATGTCGTTTAAACTGGTCCAGAAAAGAGATGAAGTATTCTGTTACCACAAAAACTGTGTTAAGCATGGCCTAAATATTAGGTGTGTGTTCTGTATAGGATGTTCCATCAACTATTTATTCCCAGTGCTTTCAACTCCAAATCCTACACCCATTTAAAATGGAGTCATTGGGCAGATGTTCCTTTTCTCAATATAGGCTGAGAGATTCTCTACTGGAGGTTTAGGATACAATTTTGCTAACAGGTAAAAAAAAACATGTAAATATGTACGGATTCTATTTGTTGCACATAACTTTTTTTTGGTATAAAAACAAAAAAAAAGAAAAAAAGAAAAAAACCCAACAAAATAAATGTAGAAATTACCTGTGGATGTCTTGCTGCAATCATTCTTATGCTGCATTCATGCAGTCCAAACATAAGAGCTTGAATGAACCCAACCAGAGGCCTTTTTGGACTCAGTCTGAGCCTTAGAAACTGTTTTTAATGTCAGTACTGTAATTCTGTTTCTAGAAATTGTACAAAGTCGTGTGGTTTTTGTTTTTGGGTTTTTTTTTTCCAAGACCTTGTGTGTGTTTAGCAGTAGAAGGGTTAAAGCACTTGATTCCCCCCAGATCCCTGTTTTCCCAGTAGAATTCCTGCAGCTTTGTGTCTGCCTGAGCATTGTGTGTAAAGGCTGAGCAGCATTGACTTGAGGCTTTCAATGTTTACAGTTCTTTAAGCAAAAAAAAAAAAAACCCCAACATTGTGATTTTTTTTAATCACCCTGCTTTATTGGGGCTGCTCAAAGCTGGTCCCACAGCCCAAAAAATCCCTGGAAACTGCTGGATGTGTCCCTGGATTTGGGGAGAGAGCTGCTGGGCAGGGTTGGGTTTGTTGAGACAAGCAGGAATTAACCCTCAAATGTGTGCTGAGATTTTTTGGGGGGCTGAGCTGAGCCCTGGTTTGTAAGGAGTGATCAATGTCAAATCTCATCTGTGTTTTGATCAGGTCTGTTGAAATTGGGGAAGAAAATGAGTTTTTAAAGGATGATAGCTAGGGATGGAGAAGTTGAAATGACTTTCAAACACTGCCAGTGAGCTTTAAATATGAGAATTGCTCATACCATGGTGTGTTTGAACAAATGTCTTTTTATTGTGCATAGAGTTTTATATTCTGGGGGTTTAGTTCTAGAGAAAATCTAGGCCTAGCACGGTGTGAGCAATGCTGTAGTGTTGTTTCTTTTCCCTTAAAAACACAAGAAAAAGGTTGTTGTGGAGTCTGCAGTGAACATCTGTGTCCTTATTCTGGGGCAGGGTGGAAGGTGCTGTTGGTTCCTCGTGTGCCACCTCTGGGGGAACAGAATTTGGCCACCACACAACAGAAAAGCAAATCTTTTCTTTATATGGTCAGATTTGGTCACTCCCCTGAGCCACTCTCAGAACAGGGAGTCATGGCACCAGTTTCACCCAGAATCTCTGAATTCCAGTAATTAAATCCAGATTTATAACTTCCCAAATGCACTGGGCAGCCTCTGGTTTTGTTCTTCTGCCCCTTGTGATGCTGGGAAGTTTGCAGGTTAAATATTGGGAGTTTTTCTGTGAGTGCTGCTGTGACCCTAAAGGGGCAGCACTGAAGCAGGACAGGGATTTTCACCTGGCCCTACCCCAGAGGGCTTCAGGCCACTCTCAGAAAGGTTTGGAACAGAATTTCCCTCTGGGCTGCTCTTCCTGTGGTGACATTGAGTATGAAGGAAGCCCTTCCACACTAGGGGGGGCATTGTTAGACAGTTTGTGGCTAAGAGTGGCAGTTTTGGTACTGTAAAAGAAATAGATTTCAAGTTGAGTTGATGTAGTCCCTCCCTCTCTAACATTCCACCTTGCTGCTGGAACAGGAATTCCAAACTCTCTGCTGGAGTATGCTGGGTGCTTCACACCCTTCCCCACTGCTGGGAATGCTCAGGATTTCTCACACATCCATCCTGTCAGGCCAGAGCAGCTGCACAAACTGTGCTCCTCTGCAATCCTGTGGGCAGCTTGCTGTGATCTCAATAGTGTTAACTCTTAGGGGAGTTTAACTGGAAAACCTCATTTGCTTTAGAGGGATGTGATGTTCATTTAGAGTAACTTAGATTTTGTTTTTAAGTTCAGCATTGAGTTGTATCATGTAATATTTGTATTTTTTTTTGCCATAAACAGATACCTCAGTCAGAATTTCTTAACTTCAGCTCCTTGAAAGTGAATATTTGTTTTCCTGCCTGGAAACAGGGAGCCTCCAGACATGGCTGAGCAGAGGAAACAAAAGTTTCTGATCTGCTTTGCATCACAGTAACTACTTCAGGTGGACTAGAAATCGCATTGGACTTGCAAGACTTGAATCAGGCATAGAACTTATTACAACAGAAATTTAATAACGAGTTCAACATAATCCCCAGCCACCAAACCCTTTATTTTCATTTTAGGTAGAAAGAATGTGATGTGATTACAGGAGGAAGACAGCTTGATTCATTTGCAATCTTCCAGTATCTGTCTCTAAGAACAAAGGCAGCTGCTTTGGGCTGGCGCTGGCGGGTGAAGATTCCTTTCTTGTTCCCCAAAACTCGTGTGGTCCCTGCAGAGAAGTTAGAAAATAAATACAGAAACCAAGCTCTTCCAGGCCCTGCTGTGAGCTGTTACAATGGAGGTACTAAGTCAGGCCAGCTGGAAGAGACCTCTGCACTTTCTTCTGCACAGTCAGATACAACAGGGCAGCGTGGCAGGATCCATGGATGGGGCACAGCAATCCAGCTGCAATTCCTTGTTTTTACAGCTGCTGAGCTGGAACTCTTCACTGCTGTGTGCCCATTGATGTTCTATCTACAATAGCCTGGCTCCACCTTCAGATTAGATGGAGGAAATGGTGATGACTGTTCACTGTCCTGTGTGGTGTCTGGATCCTTTCTGCCTGTTTGAATTTTCATAGGAAATTAGAGAAAAGGATTGCAACAGGTGGAGAGACTGGAACTGCATCTGTGTGTGACCTTGTCTACATTTTCTCAGTCCTTTTGATGCTGCTTTTCTGGCCACTGCCACCACTGAGCTTTCCAATGCCTGTCCTGGTGCTCTGCAGGGTATTTTAGTGCTGTTCCTCCCTCTCACTGACTGCTCACCACCCCAGCCCACTGCAGGTGGCATCAGCAGAACGGGTTCATTAGTAGATCTGAGTTGGGATTGTTTCATTTCTGTGGGACTGCACTGTAAATTAAGGAATTTCCCTTCCTTTGTAACTGCACTTATTTATTAATGATGGGTGGAGTGTTATGGTGAGACAGCGGTGTGCCAGCGTGGCATCTGCTCCTCTACTGCTAAACCTCTCCCAAGTTCACAATGATTATTTAAGGTGCTGTGTTCCCAGGGCAGCTGTAGGTGACACTGGGAGCAAGTGAGATGTCCCTGAAGCTCTGAGGGTGGCCAAGAACCAGGAGCAATCTGGGTCCCTCACAAGCTTCCCCTGTGCATTGTCTCATGTTTCTGGGAGCATCTGTGCAGGAGAAAGGACAGGCAGGACCTTCCCTCTTGGCTCTGGTCACGCTGGATTTTGTGACAAAACCAGCTGTGCTCTGTCCTGGTGAACAGAGGGCCTTTTGTCCTTCCCTTCTGCACAGAATTTGTGTGGCAGCAGCCACTAAACTCCCAGGGAGGATGGAGAGGTGTTTAGAATAGAAATACGAGCTCACCTTGATTGGTCATGAAATCAGCAAAATTCCAGATGAGCTCCCCGATCACGTACTCCTTCCTCTTCTTGTCCAGGACAGAGTGGTACTGCCTGAGCAGGGCCTGCTGGTACTCCTCAGTGAACATCATGGGGGGGTCCTGCAGCCAGGGGAGCTGGGTCAGGCCACAGATGATCCCAGCAAAGCCATTCCCACTCCTATTCCTCAACACAAACTCTGTGGCTGCCTGCTCTGCATTAACGTGGCTGTTGTGACCATTAGCAAACACAAAATTCCAGGTATTCCCAGGGGAATTCCCCTGGTGGCTTTTGTCATAGCAGGGACAGGAGTGCCACCCCCCTTGCATGGGACAGTACCACGAACCTCCATTCTCCAGGATTTGCTTTCATTTCAGCATTTTCTAGCACTGCCAAGGACAGATTGTGGTGTCCTCTTTAGGCAGACAGAGTGACAAAGCTCAGTGGTTTGGCTGGAGCAGGATCCCAGTCCTGGAGCCTTTGGGACATTCCCAGCAAAGCCAGGCCCAGTGGTGCCACCCTCTCCCAGTGACATTTTCCTGCCCTGTAAAAGCTGTTTCCACCTGGAAAAACACCACAACACTCACACTGTGCAGCCCAGGCACCGAGTCTGCTCCATATTCACTCTGGATAATGGGTTTTTGGTAGGTTTTATACCAGTTGTCAAACTGGGCTGTGAGTTGGAATGGGATCACTTCCAGGTGGCCTGGGTCGTGGTACCAGGAGAAGTAGCTGTTCACACAAATCACATCCACATAGGGAGCCTGCAAAAAACAAGGTGAGAGTGTTTTGGCACAGACTTCAACCTTCTCTGGTAAACTTAACCCTCCTTTGGGTTCATTTAATGAAATCCAGGTTTATTACATGTATAATGAAGTGTTTCCCCCATCACTCAGGCCCTCCAAACACCATCTCTTTCCCAGAAAAATAAAGGATAAAGTTAATAAGCTAGCAGCATTAATCTGGCATTTTTCTTACAGATTAGGAAATCACAGCAAAGAGTTAGACAAGATCAACACGTTTCATTCTCAGGTTTGTTAGAAGTTTTTTTGTTTCCAAGATGTCTCTGGCTTGCTGGTACATTTAGATGTACTTTTTCTTTTTGAGTATTGGAATGTGATTATCAAGTGAGTGGTCAAATATTTTGACTAGCAACTAAATTTTGTGCATCAATGGTGCAATACTAAGACTAAAGCATTCTGCAAGTTATTTGCCATTTCTACCACATGGACAGTGTGATAAAAGGGCACAAAGCCCCCTCAAGATAAAGTGATGTTGTATGTAACTTGTTCAATGTTCTCTTAACATGTTTTGTAATAAAAGAAAAGAAAAAGTTCTAATATCACATCAGTGTATGAGAGATCTGTTCTTTGGGTTTGTTCCTCCAGCTGGGCAGGGAATGGGATATCCAAAAACAGATTCCTGCTGGGCTCCTTCAAATTTCAAGCCATCAGAGGTTTTTTCTTTCTGAGGTGGGGAGAAAGAACCTCAGAGGTGCAGCCATTCCTGCTAATTAGAGGACAGTTTAGAAGAAATCCAAAGTGTAACCTGGAGCAGGGATGTGGCAGCACCAAGTCACCTGCTAGAAGTGATTATTGTACAAAGGTCTATGCTGGAAACAAATCCAGGTGTTAAAAATCCATGGTCCATGCTGTGAAAGGCCCAAAAATACAAGGAAAGTGCTTTTGGTTATTTATCCAGCTCTAGAGCTTTAATTGTGGAGCTGGAGGAGCTTTTAGATTATTCAACACAAACACACATCTGCCAAAGAAGATCTAGAGCAGTGTAAAGCAGGAATTAAAGCAAAGCTTCCTTCCTTTAGACTTCCACAAGGGTTGTGAGCATTTTAAAGAGGTTTAAGCTTTGGCTTAATTGCAAGTGAAAATCCTGAGTATTAGTAAACACAATTAATGGCATAGCAAAGCATGACAATATTAATGGAATCCAGGGGCATAATCCTGCACACAAAGAATTGTTCTCTCTTACAGATCTTTTTTTTTTTCCTGCTGGATTTCAACTACAGGATAAGGTGATTTCTACTAGAAAAATAGAATTTTTCCTTAGCCTTTCCCTGCTAAATATCTCCAGTAAATTTAGGGGGGGAAAGGACTATAAAACAAGTGACAAGAGAAGGGAATTTAATGTATAAATTTAAAAAAAAAAAAAAAAAAAGAAAAAGCTAGAAAATAAAGCAAACTTACACCATGATCAAGAGCGTAATTAACATCTGTCACAAAGGTGACTGGTCTGGAGGGGTCGAGAGCTTTAGTGTGAGCTATCAGTGTCCTGTTTGCAAACAGTAAAGCAAGAGTTCAACAACAGCATGGAGAAGCACAGCCCCTCTCCCCAGGCTCTCTGTCCTTCCAACCCACCAGACAGAGCTGCTTTGGATTTAGCAGCCAATGTTTTACTGAAATCAAGAGAATATCTGTCACCAAGTGCTTGCTACGCCACCTCAAAAAGAGCAGAGTGGAAGCACACCAAGCACAGGCACGTGGGGTGGTGCCAGCAGCTCAGAAGCTGAAGAGACAGTTGAGTTTGAGGACAAAATTGTAAAAAGGACAAGGAGAAGTTTCTGAACAACTCCTGGGATGTGTTCTCGAGGCCCTGTGCCACAGCAGGCAGAGGGTGGATGCTTTTGAGGAAGCCCTGAGTGAGGGAGATGGGACAGAATGGGACAGTCAAGCTCTGCTGCTGCCCTGGCATTGCAGGAGGGTGGTGGAACATCCTGCAAAATGAAACTTCACAGTTCTCTCTGAATGCACCTACAGCTGCCAAGGACAGTCTGCTGCCCATTACAGAGCTGCCTCTGGGCTATGCAAAGCTTAAATCTCTTTAGAAATAAAACCAAGGGGGCTGCAGGGACTCAAAGCAGTGGTTTTGAAGTGGGGAGCCACAGAACAAATAAGCAGCACTAACTGCAGAACCTTGTGTTCAGAATGAAAGGCCAGTTATTTTACAGCTTTACTATCATTCTCAAAGGACTCAGCATTCATCTTCCAGTGCTAACAAGGAATATTCCAGTCTCACCAGGTCTGATTTTAATTAACCCTTAGCTCAAGAAGAGATGCTCCAACAAGTGCACTCCTGGTAATTTTGTGGAGTCTTGGTAGTTCAGAACCAACACGTTGGGACAGTTCTGAGCATCAACTCGACACATGCAGCACTTCCATTTTAGTTTGCATCCACAGGTTCAGTTCCAGGGTTCCCAAAAAATGCCTGCCCTCCATTTACTACCTCTCTGTGTCATCCCAAAGGAAGAAGAGGCATCATCTGCCAGGAGATGAGGAGCAGAGGCACTTACTTGAAGTAGTGAGCAGCTGGGGGCAGCTCTGATGCTGGCTCATTGGCCACTGACCACATGACCACCGAGGGTCTGTTCTTGTCCCTTCGGATCAGCTCCTCCATCACAGCCAGGTGATGCTGCAGGGACTTGTTCCCAAAGCTCTCACTGCAAGACACAAGGAGGTGAGGGTGAAAAATCCATCCCCTCTGCCTTTCCCTGTGAAAACTCAGCCCCTGGGCACAGCAGAGCCTTGATGCTTGAGGATGGTTGAGGATAGTTGAGGATGGCTTCTGCCCCATTTCCCCAGTTTGCTGCACAGTTCAGGGCCGTGGTTTGGGCTCATTAATGGAACCATGTGGCAAAATGTGGCAGCACGCCCTCTTGGTTGCCCAACATCTTGAGTGGTGCAACAGAGATTTCCACACAGAGCAAAGTACTCCCATTATCAGCACAACGGGTGGGACACAGGACAAAAGTGTAAAAAGGGTAATGGGACACTTGGAAAGAGCTCAGAGAGGGCCAGAGGAGCGAGGGGCAGGGCGTGCAGGGCAGCTCTTACGGCAGTTTGATGCCCACCCCCGGGCTCTCGTCGATGACCACGATGCCGTAGGCGTCGCACAGGTCCATGATCTCCTCGGCATAGGGGTAGTGGCTGGTGCGGAACGAGTTGGCCCCCAGCCAGCGCAGCAGGTTGAAATCCTTCACTATCAGCGGCCAGTCCAGGCCTTTGCCACGGATCTGGGGGCACACAGGAATCAGCCCTTGTGAACACAGCTCCCCTGCTTGATCCAGCCCCAGCCCTGCAACTGCCCGGGGTGGGGAACCCGACAGCCACTGTCACAGTCACAGCGGTTTGGGTTGGAGGGGACCTTAAAGCTCGTATCGTTCCACCCCCTGTCCAACTGGCCTGGAACATTTCTAGGGATGGGGCAGCCACAGCTTCTCTGGGCAACCTGTGCCACCTTCCCCACCCTCACAGCATGTCTGACTGAAAGCTGTGACTGGAGATGCTTCAGTGTCTCCACCAGCACATCCATGTGCCCTGAGGGATGGCAGGACTGGGCAAGGTGTCCCCTTAGTGCTTAGCCTCGGAGGAGAGTGTGAGGAGACAGCTCCTTGGAGAGGAGAGGGGAGGGAGTGCAGGTGCTGAGGTGTCCCTGCCATGGGTGCCACACTTACATCTGCATCCTCGTGCTTGTTGACCCCGTGGAAGTAGAAGGGCCTGCCATTGATGAGGAACTGGGTGCTGGTGACGTGCACGGTGCGGATGCCGAGCGGGAGCGTGTACACGTCCTCCAGCAGCACCTCACCCACCTGGGCCTGCATCTTCACCTGCATGGCCAGGGAGGAATGTGAGGGATCCTCACAGGGATGCCCAGTGCTCCCTCCCCTGTCTGTCAGGGAGATTTTGGCCCCACATCCCTCCCCAGCCCTGCCTCAGCACACAGCATGTTCCTCACTGCTGCTACTCAGGGGGGAGCCAGGTCTGACTGAACAAAAAGCAGAAATCCAAAGTGTGGAAGCTGAAGGATGAAGAATGAGCCCCTAGATGACCTTTTGGCACTTGCTCATCCCAAAAACTTCAGTGTCTTTTCCCCACGGCATTCCCCCAGGCCATTTCTGTGCCCTGCATCTTGATGGCAGGCAATGAGTGACACATCAGCTGCTGCAAACCCAGAGCAGCTCATCCTCCCTGACTTCTGCACCTGAACGTCACCACTGATCCTGAACTCCCACAGAACCTCCCAGGCTCGAGCCACTGAACTCATCACCTCCCCAGAAGGGATGGATTGGACTCTGTGTGAAGGGCCAGCACCTCAGAGCACACTCCAGGAATGCCCTTCCCTCTGCCAGACCCTTCAGAAGCTGCCAAGGCTTGATTTGATTACTCCTAATTAGCAGAGCCACTCTGGTCACACGCACAGGGTTCGTGAGAGGAGAGCACAGAGGATGGGCCATATGGCAGTGCCTTAACCCTATTAAACACACACACAGAGGAGGAAATGCCACTTTACCTCCAAGGAGTACAGGTATCCGGGGTTCTCATGCATCAGGTAAGGCCACCAGAGGTTTGGGTTGAGGACTTTGAGCTCTCCCACTGGGCCATCACCTGTAGCAACCACCTTCCCCTCTTGGTCACATAAAGTCAGGGACAAGGAATAGTCTGTGCTGCCAAGCACTGACACCTGGTACTGCACCGTGGCTGCCTCAGAGGAAACAAAAAGCAATCACAGACTGCAAGAGCACAGCTCAGCCTCAGGAAAAAACCACTAGGAAACAAATTCAATCAGACTCGTGCAGGATATGTTCCCTGTGCCCTTGTCACCTCCATCTGAGAGATGCTGAGGGAGCTGCTGAAATTGCTCTGGACCTACCAACACTGTCTGATGAAGTGGTTGTCACAGTGATGTCATCGATGTAGGCAGCAGGAGTGGTGTAAAGCACAACTGGGCGGTGGATTCCAGCATAATTAAAGAAATCAAACTTTGTGTCCTGCACAAAATAGTTCCTGGGGTACCTGAGTGAGCAAGACAGGAGAACTGGCTGCATTACACTTCATTACACAGCTGAAGGCAGCATGGCAGTGCAAAATAATAATGTAAAATATCTCCATGACAGGCTGGATCTGTCTTTCAGCTGCTACACTGAAGGATTTTGCAGTTAACAAAGAAGTTAACAAAGATCTTGATCCTTCAGGAGAGCTGATACTTGCAGCTTCCAGCTGAATCCAAGTTTCTCAAACTTTTCCTTGATTCAGCTTGACAAATCACCCAATCTGAGCCTCCTGTGCACAGAACAGATGCAATAACTCACTGCTGATTCCTCACAACACCATAACTTAAACTCCTCGCTGCTCCACTGACAAATTCACCATAAAAACAACCCCATGGAGAGGTTTATGAACCAGCAGCTGAATAAACTCCCTCTCTCCAGCAGTAAAACACCCCAGAACTCACCTTGATTTGTCAGCCATGTACTGGATGGAGCCCGGGGGCAGCGTGTGGGGGGTCAGGGTGTTGTTGAGGGCGAGGGTGATGCGGCACAGGGTGCCTGGGCTGCCCTGCACCACGCGGCTGATGTCGGCCTCGAAGGGCAGGTGCCCCCCTTCGTGTTCCACCACCTGCACCCCGTTCACCCACTGCAAGGAAAGACCCCAAAAAAAGGGGTTATTGGGATTTTGAGGCAAGCAGAGCACGGAGAAGGGAAGTCCAGTTACAAGGAACACCCAGGCTCTTGATCCTCAAAGGATCTTTGAGGGATCTCCCTTTGCTGGGGGCTAGGTCTGGGTCACATCAAATGTCACTGAGGGACAGTTTGGGGCAGATCCATTAATCAGGAAATGTTTAGTTACCAATCCCAAAACTGCAGATTCAGAGAAACTGGAATTCATTCTTGCTGGGGGAAAACCAGCACGAGTTCAGAAGGGGATGCAAAATCGAGGCAGGGACGCATTTACTGAACAAACCATAAAACCGCCTTTAGTCCAGCCTAATTTAGGAAGCACAGAGCCAACTCCCCCAGGCACTTACCACGATGGAGTAGTAATGGGCACTGCCAAAGCGCAGCACCACCCTGGGGGCGGGATCGCCCTGCAGCCAGCGCAGGGGGAGCAGCACCTCCTTCTCGTACCACACCCAGCCGATGTAATTCTCCAGGCTGGGGTCCTGAGTGATGTCGTTGAAGCTGGCCGGCACTGGCATGTCAATCACAGGGCCGGTCTGGCAGGAATTGCATGGAAAAGGAAGGAATAGAGTGTTTAAAAAGAGGAATTTAACTGTTGGAGGTGTCCCCTTCCACTAACAGCCTTACAATGCCTTTGCCAAGAGGAAATGCTTGGGAAAAGCTGTTTAAAAACTGCTGAGATCTCTCACAGCTCCTGTACAAACCCTAATTAACATCAGGCACAGGAACCTGCCTGTTCCTACAGGAAGCAGCTGCTCCTTTCTTTTCCTCTCCTGCTGTACAATGAAATATTTTCATTAATGGCTCTGGAATCATGGAATCAGAGAAGTGAGGGGGAAAATCCCAAGGTTGTTGTTTCAGTGGGAATTTTCTCCTGCACAGCTCCAGAGCAATGTGGGGGTTGTGGTGCTGGTTGTCATCAAAGAGCTGTAGTAAAAGAGTACCAAATAATAGATATTTCGGGATATTTTTCTCCCAGTGTAGACTCTTTGGGATGAGCTCAGCCTTTCTCACTGAAAGCAACAGAGATTCCTTGGGATTACAACAGAACCCATTCAGTTGCTTATTCCAATATGAAGATTATAGGGAGGCAGTGTCACAGTACATTGAATATTGAGGAATCCAGATGCTGTTGCCAAACAGAGCTGCTAATTTTCAGCACTTTTTGCACTCAGGATGTTGCACAAAAGAGTTCTGCAGCTTCTCCTTTCCTGGGGAAGCCTCAGGGAATGGAATGAGGAAGGTCTGGACACCCAGGGTGGGCATCATGTGCATGGCTGACTCAGCGCTGGCACTGCAGAGAGCCCAGTGCTTTCCTCAAAAAATCCTAATGGGAAAATCCTTGGATGGGGAAGAGGATTTTCTAGTATCTGCTGCAGGAAAACCTTTGCCTGTGCTGGCCAGAACCTGTGTGTCCTTCAGGGAGGCTCTCTGAGGTCTAAAACAGGTTGAGTGCACTCATCTAAGCCTCCCTTGGAGGGGGTATATTTCAGGATTTCTCTCCTCTGGCAAAACTTCCAGCAGAGAAGTGCCCTTCATCTCTTCTCTCCTTCCACAATCCAGCAACAAAATCGGCCAAAACGCTAAAAACAGAAATAATGAACGACTTATCCATTTTATGCATAAAATCCATAACTCCTTTCTGTCAGGTAATGCAATTAATTTCCAAGCAGATCTCAAAACGTGTCCACCAGCACTCTGAAACTTTGGAATAAACAATTCCCAGTGCCCTTTCCAGGCTTTTTTTTTGCTGATTCTGTGCTGCTGGAAGCTCAGCGCTGTGCAAGGCTCCTGCACCACAAACACCGGAGGTGAACGGGGTTCATCCGAACGGTGTCTGCCCCCGGAGCGGCACCAGGGGCATCATTAGGGGCTGCTAATTAGGAACCGCCTCAAAAAAAAGCGGGGCAGGGCCAGCACCGCGGGGCGAACGGCAGCGACTGGGGAGGGGGAAAAGGCAAGGAAAGAGGAAGAACGTGGAAGAAAGAAGCTCCCCCGGTAGGGAGGGGAAGGAGCGCAGCCCGTGCCCGGGGATGGGCAGTGCCCGCCCGCTCCCCGCTACCTGCCGGAGCGGCCGCCGGTACCAGCGCTGCGCGAACCCGGCGTCCCTGCCCGGAGACAGATCGGCGCGGAAGCTCCAGAGCCCGCCGAGCTCCCTGCGCTCGCGGGAGGGGCTTTCTCGGGGCTGCAGCATCCCGGAGGGACCGGCCGCCAGCCCCGGGAGGAACAGCAGCAACAGCGGCAGCACCGGCATAGGGCACAGCCCGGCACCGGCACCGCGTGAGGCCGCCAGCGCCATCTTGGCTGTGGGCGGGGCCAGGGCTGAGGGGCGGGGGCCAGGGCTGAGGGAAGGGCGGGGTCGGGTCTGGGGGCGGGGCCAGGAATGAGGGAAGGGCGGGGTCGGGGCTGAGGGGCGGGGCCATGGCTGAGGGAGGGGCAGAGCGGGGCCTGAGGCCGGTCCGGATCCCTGTCACGATCCCGGTCCTGGTCCCGATCCTGATCCTCATTCTGGTCACGATCTCTGTCACTGTCCCGATCCTGATCCTGGTCACGATCACGGTCCCGATCCTGCCCCAGCGGGATGAACGACGGCAGAGCCCGACAGAGACCGAGCCCTGTCCCACGGTCGCCTCCGGAAAAAGCCACGAGTGTCCCGGCGTAAAGGCGCCTCCAGGAATCTTCAGGCTCTGTCCTGGATCACTGGATTTCATCGAGCGGCGAGTCCTTTCCCTTTCCTTTTCCTTTCCTTTTCCTTTCCTTTCCTTTCCTTTCCTTTCCTTTCCTTTCCTTTCCTTTCCTTTCCTTTCCTTTCCTTTCCTTTCCTTTCCTTTCCTTTCCATTTATTACTTAGGCATTTAAATGTGTTTATCACCTACTTCTACTTATTTATTCATTTGCTTATTTATTTACACATTTATTTACCACAAAATCATTTAGGTTGGAAAAGACCTCCGAGGTCACCGAGTCCAACCACAGCACCCTGTCACCCAGAGCCACATCCACTCTTCCCTTAAAAACCTCCAGGGATGGCGATTCCACCTCCCTGATCACCCTTTCTGTGAAGGAATTCCTCCTGATGTCCAACCTGAACCTCCCCGTTAGCACAGCTTAGGTTTACTATTATTATTATTGCTTGGTTACTTTTGGTTATTTCTGTATTGCCTGCTTGCTTGCTTCTATTTCTTTTCAGAGTCACTTATGGAAGCGCGAAGGTTAAAAGTTATTGGAAATGGCAGAAATTTCAGCAGAATTTCAGCGAACTACAGACACCCCAGTGTTTATTAACTCCAGATCAGTGGCACAGGCACACCGCTGCAGGCACGGCATCTCTCCCCACACTCTAAGCCTGTTCCTTGAGCCTCTTGAGCAGCTCCCGCAGCTGCTCGATCTGGGCGGACACGCTGCTCTTGGCGGTGCCGCCCGCGGCCGTGTACTGCTCCACGCTGCTCACCACGCTGAACACCTGAGCCACATCGCTGCCAAACAGGGGGCTGGGGACACGGAGGGGCTGTCAGGGCGCTCTGGGCTGCCAAGGGGTTTTGGACGCTTTGGGGAGTTGGAATAACAGAGGTACAAACCTGATGTTCTGCAGCTCCTCCAGGCTGAGGTGGTTGATGGTGATGCCTTTGGTCTCGGCCAGCTGGACGGCCTTGCCAGAGGCCACGTGGGCTTGTCTGAAGGGCATCTGCAGGGGGAAGGGGACAGAGCACAGGGGACTCAGCTCAGTTCCTCTGCATCCAAAGAAATCCAGCTCTCCCTCTGGCACTTACTCCCTTCCGAACCAGGTAGAGAGCCAGGTCAGTAGCCAACATCTCTGGGCTCAGCGCCCTCTCCATGCTCTCCTTGTTGATCTGCAGGAGAAGGATCCCAGGGACACGTTACCATCAGCTCCTCCTTGGGGCATGTTAGTGCTCAGGGTGAGGGGAGTTCACCTGGAGTTCTAAAAGAATGCTCTAAAACCCTGAGCAGCTGGCAGAGGAGACCAAAATTAGCAGTGTGGGTGAGGCACTGAAGAGCTTTTATTTGGGAACAATTTGGAGCCCTGCTCTCTGTCTTACTCACAGAATATGCACCATGATGATGTTGAATAGTGAGAGGATGAGAAGAATCCTTACCTGGAGGGTGGAAATCACTCCAGTGGCAACCTGGAGCACAGCATTCAGGGTGTCTACAACATCAAAGACGGCCTCCTTGTCCTCCTGTGTTGGAACAGTAATGGAAATGGCTCTGAGCCAAGCTGGTGCAGCTCAAAACTCCCCCAGGCTGAGCAGCCCAGCTCTCTTGACTCCTCCAGGCAGCAGAAGAGATGGTGTGGAGAGGAACAAGAGCTCTACCTGCAGGTCCTTGTTGTAGGTGCTCGGGAGTCCTTTGAGCACCATGAGAATTGCAGCCAACTGCAGAGGGAAACAGGAGAGGCACGGAGTGAGATACAGAGCAAAGCACAGCCCCAGGGCAGCTCCAGAACCCACAGCTCTTTACAAAACAAAGGGCAAGAAAAAGGAGATTCTCCAGCCCCAGGAGGAGCAGTTTCCTCTCCCTCTTGCTCCTTTTTGGGGCTCACCCGTCCGAACACTCGCCCGGCTTTGCTGCGGATCAGCTCCAGACTGTCGGGATTCTTCTTCTGAGGCATCAGGCTGCTGCCAGTGCTGCAGGGAAGGTGTGTGAGTGCACTGGTGAGCAAAACCCTCATCTATACACACATATCAGTACTGACCCAGCCCTCCAACAGCCACGTGTGGGACCCACTTCACTGTACTCCTGTTTGGGGTGTAGGAAATGAGTGAACTGACTGAGCTGCTCTTTGATTTTGCATCTTGTCTGGAGCTGTCACACAGTCCCACCTCTCAAAGAGAAAATTCAAAGGGACTTCCCCTCCAGGCTCCCCCAGGGTGGTATCAGCAGGTCAAACTAAGCGTTAGTGTGACTTCCTGGAGGGAGGGCTGTGGTTGTGCCACTCTGCAGACAAGGAGTCTGTTGGGATTGCAAACCCAGTCAGGCAAGGAAGGGCTCTGGCAGCATTCCCAGCACAGCAGGAAGTTCTCTCTGCCAGCAGCTCCTGGACAAGGAGTTGCTGGTGAATGCAAACTTGGTTAAGTTACCAGAATGACAAATAAGTGACCATTACTGAGGAATATTCACCCTGAGGGTGCCTTTGTGCCAAGCCCTTGATGCTGGGTCAGCCTCGTGCACAGACAGACCCCAAACACTGCATCACCCTCCCAGGCTGGGACAGCTGATGGGGAGAGGCTGAGGGAAGAGCTCTGCCTGAGCTGAGACCTACCTATAGGCATCAGAGAGGGTAAGGAAGCCAAACTCGCTGGTGCTATAGATGATGAGATCCTCAGCCATCTTGCTGAGGTGGATCATCAGCAGGGTGGCAGCAGAAAGGAATTCCACTGCAGGGAAGGCAGGAAATCAGGAGGGGGAAAAGGTGCTTGGACAACCCAGGGAACCCTGACTGGGGCTTTAGTTCCTAGTGCTGGATTTCAGCCCCTTTCTTAAGTGAACTGCAGAGGTGTCAGGAGCTGCTTCCCGCAGTGCTGGGAAGCTTTGGCTGTGCTCACCCACAAAGTCCCTCTCGCTGACGGCATCCATGCTGTTCAGGCTGATGGAAGCAAAGTCCAGCTCTGCAAGGAAGGGGATGGACACAGGAGGTCACACTGGCCCTGGCAGGAGCCTGAATGCCCCAGGCTGCCCCAGTGCTGGTGACTTTTTATCTATTCATTATCCTCCACTCCCTTGTTAAAATGCTGCAACACATCCAAAATAACATCAGGACAATGCACTGATCCTTCCCAAAAGCCCAGATGTTATGAGTAGTCCCATTCGTCCATCCCAGGGAGACATTTACCACTGCACAGCAGCTCTCTATCGATTCCCAGGGGGTTTCCAGCCAGAGCTCCACTGCCAAGGGAGAAAGAACCAGAAGTCACACATGATATCCAAACTGATACCTGACCAAAACTGAGCTCTAGTGATCACACCTCTCTCTCCCCTAGTTCGCTTTGATGTCACAGTGTGATGGTCTGAGACTCATCAAACTCTGAACTCTGGACTAAACCAGAATTTCTCTCCCAAACAGGAAGAGTTGCTCAATGAGAGCCTAGCAAACCTTGATTTTCAAGAAGGAATAGAAAAATATTTCTATGGTGAGTCTTTGGAGAGGGAAGCTGGGCTGCAGTGTCTATGGAACAGAAACCCCAGTGGCTCAGTGGATGAACACATCTGCCTCTTGTCTTAGAGCAAAGTGAGGGCTGAGGATCACAATAAAAAATAAACTCTACCTTCCCAAAGGCAAGACATTGATCCTCCTCTTCACCTCTCCCAGGCGCTCAGAATCGCGGGTCAGAGCAACAGCGTGGCTGGGGAAGGACAGGACAGATGAAGAACAGGGAGATGAAGCTGGAAAATATCCCACTCCAGGAGGTGAGAATGGCCAAAGGATAGAGAACAGGAAGCTGCCCAGTCCATGCTTGGATTCCCAGCTGGTCAGAGCCACACAGGGAATTGCTATTCCAGTTTGCAGGGCTCCCTCTGGTTTGTCACCACCCCTGGCTGTCCCCGAGGGTGAGGAGGGTGGGAAGTGCTCACCTGAGCAAGAACTGGCTCCATCGGATGGGCTGAGCTTTCTGCAGGTGGGTGTAGCCAGGCAGGATCACATCGATTTCTCTGGGAGGGAAAGGACAGAGAGGTGAGCAGCAGAGACAGGAGGGCAGGGCCAGGTCCCTGCACAGGAGATCCTGCAGCTCCATAGTCGCACAATAAGCCAGGGAGTCTCCTGCCCCAAAAAGGCCAAAGTTATGGAAAACAGGGGCTGTGGGAAAGGACTCACATGGCAGCACGTTCCACCAGGGTCTCAATGAGCCGCAGGAGGTGCGTGGAGATGATGGAGAGGGAATTCTTCATGAACAGCTTCAGGTCAGTCACAACCTGTGGGAGATTGGCCACAGCCAAGCCAAGCATAACAGGACAGATTTAGTGACCAGATACTACTCAGCAGAACCCCATGGCATCGTTATCCCCTCATGGTTCTGTGTGATGGGAAGGGAAATTTTCCTCGTATGGAATACATCCTTGGGCACTGATTTGTGAAAGCTGCTGTTGTTTTCCATGGACAGAACCAAAATCCATTCTCTTCCGTGGGCTTGTCAGATATTGCCAAATTTGAAGCAGAAAATTCCCAACCAACACATCCTGAGGAGGTCTGATTCTGAAAGATGTGTGCACTCAGCCAGCAGAGTCAGGGGTTCTGCAGGTTTTCAGAGATGTCAGTGGAATTTTGTGGCCTTTTTAGCACCAGGATGCAGCCCTGCAAATCCCACTCCCCTGGGTGGATGAGTCACTGCAGCATCATTAATTTAAAGTGAATACAGGCTGTGTCAGGGCATGAGAGAGATGGCATAAAAAAAATTCAATTGAAGAACCGAGGTGGAGGAAAACAGGAGAAAAAAAAAGATTCTGTCCATACCTGATCATTCCTGCTTCTGCCAGTGTGCAACTTCCCAGCTACATCTCCAATCAGCTCCTGAGGACAAGAACAGCATTTCTGTCAGGATCTCTGTGCTCTAAACAGCACAGTCCACACGAGCACATCTCCCTGCCTGCAAGGGACTCAGCTCCAGGATCCTGTGAGTAACCATGGGATGTGCTCTAGGGAAGGGCAGGTTTGGGTTCTGTGCTTGTACAGCCCCAAAAGGGGGTGTGGAGACCCTTGGCTGTGCCCCAGGGAGTTCCGTGCCAGCAGCTCTAAAGGGATTTCACAGAGGGACAGAGGCACAAGCCCTTCATGTCAGGCAGAGCATCAGGAACGAGAGGCGTGAGGAGCCAAACCTTCAGCCTGCGCTCATTAGCAGTGTGGATATCCTCATCAGTTTGTTTCAGCACAAACACTCCCTTGGACCATTCCTCAGAGATCTGCAAACAGCAGAAACACCAGTCAGCCACAAGAGTTATTAAATCCAGGGAGGCTGCTCTCAGGTCAGGAAGCCATTCCTTCACCTGACAATTCTTGAAGGAAAGAAATACCTTTTCCAGGCCACCCAGGATCTTCTCCAGCTCAGTTTTAGACAGGATCCCAGACTTCTCCAAGGCTTTGGCATAAGCCAGGCTCCCCTGGATGTCAACTTCAGACAGTCTCTGGTCATAGCTAATGGAAGCATTGAGCATCTCCATGATCGGATCTGTGCTTCCACTGAATCTTCCACCCCAGAGTTTATTCCCCTGAGAGAGAAAATAGGTAATTAAAGAGGCCTAATGACTTCAGATAAATCCTGTGCAGTAAATAACATCCAGTGATCTATTTATCTGATATAGAGGCCATGCTCAGCTCCCTTCAGTGTCACAGCACTGACCAGAAAGTCCCCTGGACTCCAGGACCTCAAGTAAGTGGTTGAAGAGCTGCAGAACACATCACTGCCAGTCTTATTTACCCCTGAGCTCCCAGGTCTGGCCCAGGAACCCTCCAAGATATTTTGCCTCTGCAGGACTCTGCTGGGAGCCCTTGAAATTAATACCAAGATGCAAGACCAGCAGAGATTTCTGTTTTCAGGCCTTGTAAAGGGAGGAAAAATTAATCAGTCAGTAGGATTAGAGTGAAATTAATATCCTCTAAATCATTTTTGTGCTGTTTAACACAGAGATTCTTCTCTGACTGACAAAGAGCTGTGGGCCAGCACAAAAACAAAAGTGGGGTTTTCCCATCCAAAGCAGGATTCCTGTGGTGACCTCAGCCCCTGGAATGTGTCACCCACTTCAGGCAGTGACCAAAGGCTTGTGCAGGGCTCCAGCTGTGCCCCACAGCAGGGCGTGTGTTGTGTGGGAGCTTCTCCAGCAGTGATTCACCTGAGCTGTGTCACCTGCTCAAAAGCTTTTTGCTTGCCCAGGTAAGACAAGCCAACAAGTTTTAGTTCTGCCAAACTTGCACTGAAGCAGGTAGGAATTTTACTTGGCCAGAGATGATTTATCCAAGATTTCAAAAGCAGTTCTCCAGTGCTACCAGGCACAAAAAAGAAATGGAGGACACCTGAAGGAAGGGATTAAATATAGCTGCATGGCACAGTGGATAATTATTAATCTACTTGATTTTTTAAACACCACTGGCAAGTTTCTTCTCATGCTGGTCGCTCTAACTACCATGGACAGCAAGGAGCTGGCAGGACAGCTGGAAGTTGATCTGTACCAGGGCTTTACCAGCCAGACCAAACACTGTTGAGTAACCTTAAAAATGTTTTCCCTGGTGACTGTTTCCATGCCCCTGTGCCTGAAAGGACAACAGGAGAGAGCCTGCAGAGCTGAGAGTGTAACCATGTGTAAAAGACAGCTTTGTTAGAAAGCTGAGGGAAGGCAGACAGGGAAATCAGAATTGAAAAAGAAGTGTTAGAGCTCCTCAGCACTCATTTGGTGCCCCCAGGAGCAAAATTAATGCTAAATTAAAGGGCATTCCAGAGGTTCAGCACTTGACTGGACCAGGAATATCCAGGTATAACTTCAGTATTTAAAGCTTCCCATCAAAGCAAGAAATGTGTCAGCAGCAACATTTTAATATACATATTTACAATGAAGAAATCAAAGCTGAAAAATTAATTTTAGGCATGTCCAGGACTCTTTGGAGCAGTGGCTGAGCAGCCTGGCAGTGACAGGAAAGGGGAGCAGCGATTTGGAGAGCGGGAAGTGAACTCGCCGGGATGGCTGGTCACGTCTGGGCAGGGAAGGAAACTGAAAATGCAGCTTTTGTGCCGAGCAGTGTTTACCCAAGCTGCTGGGAAGCGCCTGAGTCCCAGGCACGAGTCGGCCTCTCCCAGGGAGACAGGGGCAAGAGGAGGCTCCGGGCCAGCCTCGCTCGGCTGAGCACCCCCGGACACCCCCGGGGAAGCAAAGATCGCGCTCACCTCGGCTGCTGCCATCGCGGCCGGGCTGGCTCCGTGTGCCGGGGACACTGCGGGCCGGGACACTGCGGGGAGGCTCCGGACAAGGTCCTGGTCCCAGATCCGATCCCAGTTCCGGTCCCGATCACGATCCTGGTCACAGTCACGATGCCAGCTCCGGTCTCAATCCCAGCTCCGGTGCCGATCTCAGTCACAGCTCCGGTGCCGATCCCAGCTCCAATCCCGATCCCGGTCACAGCTCCAGTGTCGATCCCAGACCCAATCCCAGCTCCGGTCCCGATCCCGGTCCCGATCCCAATTCCAGCTGTGGTTCCGAACCCAGCTCTGTCCCGATTTCAGCTCCAAACCCTGTTCCGAGCCCAGCTCCGCTCCCGGTCCCGATCACAATCCCAGCTCCGGTTCCGATCCCAGCTCTGTCCCGATCCTGATCCCAGTTCCAATCCCTATCCCAGCTCCACTCCCGGTCCCAGCTCCAATCTCGGTGCCGATCCCAGCTGCAGTCCCGGTCCCAGCCCGGTCTCGGTCCCGGTCCCAGCCCAGTCCCAGTCCCGGTCCCAGCTCCGCTCCCGCCGTGCTCCCGGCGCTCCCGCAGCTCGTCCCGCCCGCGGGGCGGGGAGTCCCTGGGCCAGCCCCGCTCTGCTTCTGCTGTGCGGTGCCACAGCTTGTCCCTGTGCTTTACAGGAACAACATGCTGGTTTTCTTGTCCCCTTTCGGGGTTTGCTGTCCTTTAACCAGCCCCAGTGTCATAATCCAGCTGGGAAGGATCCTAGTCCCGGTCCTTGTGTCCTTGTCTGGAGCAGCAGGACACTGCCGGTGACATCCAGCTGCCTCTGGCGGCCCCACAAGGTCCTTTCACAGCTGGATTTCCAGTGTAGTGCCCTCAGTATCCATCCAGAGCAAGGCTCAGACTCTGTATGTAGCCACCAATTAATTCACTGCTTCTCAAACATTTCCACTCATGATTATTTCTTTTTCTCTTTCAGACTTCCAGGCTTGAGGATGCACAGACCATCACACTGTCTATACTGCGAAAAAACTCTTTGAACCATTTTGTTGCCAGATTCCTTCTTTTCCTGGACACTCTCACTTTTAATGCTTCTTTTTTTCATGTTCATCCTTTATGGATGGATAATTCAGGCTATGACAGGAAGTTGCTGAGGGCTTGGAAGTATGGTGAGCATGAGATTTACGTCCAGAATGACCCAGCTGATAATCAGCCTAAGTGAATTCCTGGCTCAAATGCCTTCCTATGGCCTGTAATGAGCAGGGGTTTGAGACCAAAACCCAAATCCCAATGAGTCAGAAGGTGATGGTGAAAACCTGAAGACGTTGTGGACCACACTCTGTAACGTCTGTGGAGCTCCACAGGCCCCTCTAATCTAAAATCTTTCACAATTTTAATAAAGCGGTAGATGGGTGGGAAGTACCAGTGACTGTAAACTACTTATTTAAGTAAGACACTAAAATGTAGCAATCTGCTGCTTCCCTTTTCCTTTCATTCTGGCCCTGTGTCACCCAGCCCTGGCCATGAGGGACAATACCAGACTTTTGCTGCTAAGAGCAAGAGAAAATCTCTTCAGCTGAGCATCTGAAGAGAGGGAACCAGAAGACACAAACAGGAAAAATAAGGGGAGTGGTATGGATCAAGAAAAGTTATGGGAGGAAAAAAGAACTGTGAGGGGGAGATGAAGAAGCCTCTGTTCTTCTGACTCTGCAGGTATTGGTGTTATCTGTGGCTTTCTTGTTCCTTTAGCCTGGCAGCTAAGTGTGCAGAAGTGATTTCCTGGCCACAGGTGACCAGTCTGGAGAGTGAGACATGAGCCAAAACAAGAACACAGCAGGAGGAAAGGAGCAAACACAAAGGAGGTTTGTAGAAAGGTAATTGAAGTGTGCTGTTTAAATGCCAAGAGAATGGATTTGTTTTAAGGCCAGAATAAGGAGAGACTGAGAGTGGTTAGAAGTTGGGGAAAAAAAAGGGAATTTTGCTGTTGCTGATCCTTCTACCACGTGTTAAAAGCATAAATCTTCCAAAGGTGCAAGCACTCCGTCTCCTGGGGTACTTTGGCTGGAGATTTAGCTGCTGGCAGTTTGTCCTGCCTGTGCTGCAGCCCTTGGTGAGGCAACACCTTTGTTCTTGCTGCTCCCTGTGTGTGTCCCAGACCTGCAGCTCTGAGTCAACAACACGCTGCTGCCTCAGCACGGGGAGAAGGGGCTGAGCAAAACCCCAGCTCTGCAAGGCTGGGGTGGGACAGGAATTTTGCTGAGTAAAAAAGGACAAACCCAGCAAGACACACACATCCCCATCTCCAAGGGAGAAACAGCCCAATCCTTTCAATCCTGGGCTGAGCTCAGCCCATCCTCACCCCAAAAAATCAAGACAGAAGAGCAGAATTTCAGTGAACTACAGACACCCCAGTGTTTATTAACTCCAGATCAGTGGCACAGGCACAACGCTGCAGGCACGGCATCTCTCCCCACACTCTAAGCCTGTTCCTTGAGCCTCTTGAGCAGCTCCCGCAGCTGCTCGATCTGGGCGGACACGCTGCTCTTGGCGGTGCCGCCCGCGGCCGTGTACTGCTCCACGCTGCTCACCACGCTGAACACCTGAGCCACATCGCTGCCAAACAGGGGGCTGGGGACACGGAGGGACTGTCAGGGGTGTCTGGGATGCCTCACAAACCCAGTGTCTGTGGAGAGGCTGAGGGAGTGAGGACGGAGCCTTTTCCCCAGGGGAAACGCTCCTGCAATTCTGCTGTCTGACATCAGCTCCACCGAGAAACTTCAGAGCCAAACCCCTCTGGGGGTTTCCTGCTTAGGGCAGAAGTGTCTCCCAGCCCCTCCCAACAGCTCCTGCCCATGCCCTGCTGGAGTGGAATGGAGGTGGTGGTGTCCCCCTCCAGTGTCCCCCATCCCAGCCTTGACACTCAGGATGTTGAGGTGCTGCCCAGCCCAGGAACTTTGGGGCAGGCTGATCAGGGAGGCTGAGCCCTGCCTGTGCAGGGAAGTGAAATAACAGAGATACAAACCTGATGCTCTTCAGGTCCTCCAGGCTGAGATTGTTGATGGTGATGCCTTTGGTCTCGGCGAGGTGGACGGCCTTGCCAGCAGCAATGTGGGCTTGTCTGAAGGGCATCTGCAGGGGGAAGCAGAGGTGGCACTCAGTGAGCAGGCACACCAGTGACCAGGCAGCTGGGCTGCTTTTCCACGAGGAAAATGGATGTGCTATTTGTTTTGGCTGGACTGTTTTCCCTTAGGGCAATGCATGCTCAATCTGGCTGTGCTGGGGTGGAAGAAGGGAGGATTTAGGAATAAATTATGATCAAGTAATTTGAGTGTAAATTACTGTGAAGTCCCCAGGCAGCACTGCCTGAGATGCATGTAAAGGATGTGTTTTCAGCTTTCATGGTTGTTGATTGCTCATGACCCTGGGACAGAACAGAGGGGCTTCATCCCAGCTCCTCACTGAGCAGTTCTCTGCATCCAAAGAAATCCCAACTCCAGCTCTCCCTCTGGCACTTACTCCTTTATGAACCAAGTAGAGAGCCAGGTCAGATGACAGGATCTCAGGGCTCAGTGCCTTCTCCATGTTCTCCTTGTTGATCTGCAGAAAGGAAGGGCAGATGTTATCTGTCATCAGCTCTTCCTTGAGGCACATTAGCTTAAGAGGGACCAGAATGAGCACTATGGGTGAGGCACCAAAGAGTTCTCATTTTAGGACCAGTCTGGAGCCCTGTCCCCTGAGTTACTCACAGCATGTGCTCCATGTTCCATAGTGAGAGGATGAATCCTTACCTGGAGGGTAGAAATCACTCCAGTGGCAACCTGGAGCACAGCATTCAGGGTGTCTACAACATCAAAGACGGCCTCCTTGTCCTCCTGTGTTGGAAGAGGGATAGAAATGGCTCTGAGCCAAGCTGGTGCAGCACAACAGGCTGAGCAGCCCAGCAGCAGAGCAGGGGTGTGATCCCAGAGGCTCCTGCCACAGCACTCGGTGTCACCTGCAGCATCCCCTCCCTCAGCCCCTCTCCCAGCACACAGCCAGGGGCTGTGCAGAGAAATGGAGTGCTGGGACAGCTCAAGAGTAGGAGATAACTGTGTCTGCTCAGAGAGATGGTGTGGAGAGGAACAAGAGCTCTACCTGCAGGTCCTTGTTGTAGGTGCTCGGGAGTCCTTTGAGCACCATGAGAATTGCAGCCAACTGCAGAGGGAAACAGGAGAGGCACGGAGTGAGATACAGAGCAAAGCACAGCCCCAGGGCAGCTCCAGAACCCACAGCTCTTTACAAAACAAAGGGCAAGAAAAAGGAGATTCTCCAGCCCCAGGAGGAGCAGTTTCCTCTCCCTCTTGCTCCTTTTTGGGGCTCACCCGTCCGAACACTCGCCCGGCTTTGCTGCGGATCAGCTCCAGACTGTCGGGATTCTTCTTCTGAGGCATCAGGCTGCTGCCAGAGCTGCAGGGAAGGTGTGTGAGTGCACTGGTGAGCAAAACCCTCTGAAAGAAACCTCTAAACCCCCTTTCCTTGTATTCCTGTTCAGGGTGTAGGAAATCAGTGAACTGAGCGTGCCGAGTTTCTCCTGTTTCCTACAGCATCTTGTCTGGAGCTCCCACAGTCCCACCTCTCACAGAGAAAGGGAGAAGGGGCTCTCCCTCCAAGGCTCTGCAGGGGTGGTGTTAGCAGGCCAGGCTAAGTGATCTCAGGGAGGGAGGGCTGTGGTTGTGCCACCCTGCAGACAAGGAGTCTGTTGGGATTGCAAACCCAGCCAGGCAAGGAAGGGCTCTGGCAGCATTCCCAGCACAGCAGGAAGTTCTCTCTGCCAGCAGCTCCTGGACAGGAATTACTGGGCTGAACACAGACTTGGTTGAGTTAAGGGAATCAGAAATAAGTGACCATTACTGAGGAATATTCACTCTGAGGGTGCCTTTGTGCCAAGCCCTTGATGCTGGGTCAGCCTCGTGCACAGACAGACCCCAACCACGGCCTCACCCTCCCAGGCTGGGACAGCTGAGGAGAATCCCTCACCAGAGACCCAAAACCTACCAGTAGGTATCAGAGAGGGTGAGGAAGCCAAACTCGCTGGTGCTGTAGATGATGAGATCCTCAGCCATCTTGCTGAGGTGGATCATCAGCAGGGTGGCAACTGAGAGGAGTTCCACTGCAGGGAAGGCAGGAAATCAGGAGGGGGAAAAGGTGCTTGGACAACCCAGGGAACCCTGACTGGGGCTTTAGTTCCTAGTGCTGGATTTCAGCCCCTTTCTTAAGTGAACTGCAGAGGTGTCAGGAGCTGCTTCCCGCAGTGCTGGGAAGCTTTGGCTGTGCTCACCCACAAAGTCCCTCTCGCTGACGGCATCCATGCTGTTCAGGCTGATGGAAGCAAAGTCCAGCTCTGCAAGAAGAGGATGGACACAGGAGGTCACACTGGCCCTGGCAGGAGCCTGAATGTCCCAGGCTGCCCCAGAGGAGGTGACTGTGAGCCCTTGAGCAGTCCCAGGAACACAAACACGTGTAGTGGGGTTTTTGTTATGATCCCAGACAGGCCGAGTGCAGCAGGGGTGGCTCTTCTTCCTCCCACCTTACTGGCACTGCCTGTCTCTCTGCAGCCAAAATTCCAGAAAAGGAAAGGCTCTGGCTTCAGGATGGGGCATTATGGTGCCATTCCCTCCCTCCCAGGCGTGCCAGGTACTCCCATGCCCCTCAGTCATTTACCACTGCGCAGCAGCTCTCTATCGATTTCCAGCGGGTTTCCAGCCAGAGCGCCACTGCCAGGGAAGAAAGAAACAGAAATCATGCAATCCTCCTTTCATATCCATCCAAAACTGAGCTCTGGGAAGCAGGGAAGGCACCCCTGAAGACTTTACAGAGCAAAACAAGGCCCAGTGATCACACAAACCATAGATCTTACCTTCCCAAAGGCAAGACATTGATCCTCTTTTTTATCTCTCCCAGGCGCTCAGAATCGCGGGTCAGAGCAACAGCGTGGCTGGGGAAGGACAAGGAGGAGAAAGGACATGAAGCCAGAACATGAGGCTGGAGTGGAGCCTGGACAGAGCCAGGGGACGCAGGGAATTCCTGTTCCAGTTTGCAGGGTTTGTCACCACCCCTGGCTGTCCCCGAGGGTGGGGAGGGTAGGGAGGGTGGGAAGTGCTCACCTGAGCAAGAACTGGCTCCATCGGATGGGCTGAGCTTTCTGCAGGTGGGTGTAGCCAGGCAGGATCACATCGATTTCTCTGGGAGGGAAAGGACAGAGAGGTGAGCAGCAGAGACAGGAGAGAGAGCAGGGACAGGGACACACCAGGGCTCCTGGCAAGGTCACAAACTGAGCATCTTTAGCCTGTGTTGTGCTGGTCCGTCTCCTGTCAGCTTTCCAGCCAAGCACACTGGGTTTAGCTGTTCCAGAGTGGTGAATCTACTCTGAGCCTCCCTGGAAATTTGCCTGGAGCAGCAGCCCCTCTGTGCCAGGCAAGGACCCCCAGCCCACACCAGGTCTGGAGTGTGAGGAGCAGAGCTAGACAGGGAGGTAACACAGCTGAGTTTTTTCTCATACAGAAAAAGCTGAAATATTTTCCCCCTGCTTCAGATGGGGTTGGTGCCTTCTAAAGTTTTATGTGGATCTCCCAACTCAACTCCTTTGCCAGGCATGAAGAGAAGTTTCTCTGAGGGATGAGGAAAGTTTCTGTGAAGTAGACTCTGGAGAAAAAGGGGCTGTTGTGTCCCCTAGGCTACCCCAAACTGCCTGGCTGTAACTCCCAGCATAGAAGACCCTGCTGCTGACCCCAGTGGGGTCACACAAAGGACAAACCAAGGAGTCTCCTGCTCCAAAAATACCAAAGTTATGGAAAACAGGGGCTGTGGGAAAGGACTCACATGGCAGCACGTTCCACCAGGGTCTTAATGAGCTGCAGGAGGTGCGTGGAGATGATGGAGAGGGAATTCTTCATGAACAGCTTCAGGTCAGTCACAACCTGTGGGAGATTGGCCAAGTCAGGCCACAAAGAATGTCACATGTTCAGTGACAGCAAAGTAAACCCCTCCTTGTCCTGTGTGATGGGAAGGTGCATCTTCTTCTCATCATCTGGTCATATTTATATGGTAATGTCACCATTTCTTGCTCTCCAGGAAAAGTTCCAGAGGCCTTTCTGGACTGAGGTCTCCTGAAGTGAGATAGAGGAGGAAAACAGAAGGAGAAAAAAAAAAAAGATTCTGTCCATACCTGATCATTCCTGCTTCTGCCAGTGTGCAACTTCCCAGCTACATCTCCAATCAGCTCCTGAGGACAAGAACAGCATTTCTGTCAGGATCTCTGTGCTCTAAACAGCACAGTCCACACGAGCACATCTCCCTGCCTGCAAGGGACTCAGCTCCAGGATCCTGTGAGTAACCATGGGATGTGCTCTGGGGAAGGGCAGGTTTGGGTTCTGTGCTTGTACAGCCCCAAAAGGGGGTGTGGAGACCCTTGGCTGTGCCCCAGGGAGTTCAGTGCCAGCAGCTCTAAAGGGATTTCACAGAGGGGCACTCTCAGCATCAGGCAGATGTGGAAGAACAGGAATAAGAGTTTAGAGGAGCCAAACCTTCAGCCTGCGCTCGTTGGCAGTGTGGATATCCTCATCAGTCGGGATCACACCAAACACTCCCTTGGACCATTCCTCAGAGATCTGCAAACAGCAGAAACACCACAGTCACCCTGCTGTGCCTGGGGCTGGGAGTGTCCCCAGCACATCCCAGCTCCTGCCATTCCCAGGAGTCTCATGCAAACTCTGCCATTCAGGCTGCTCACTGCATCCTGATATTCCATCCTGCTGGTGGGATTCACCTCTCTATCCATCATAATCCTGCAGCGTTATGGAGGGTTTAAGCATTGCAAGGAAAAATTGAGCCTAAATGTCTGTGATTTCTTCAGTATCATCCACAAAGCTTTTCCTAGAAAACATTGCACAGACTCACCGTTGTCCAGGGTGGGTGAGCAACAACAATGGATATTTTATAAAAGCACTTCTTGCTGCCTCCTCTTTCCCCCTACACCTGCTATGCATTGTCTCCTGCCAAGTCAGACTCAAAATTCCATGTGCCAGCAGCAAAAGGATGTTCTTACTTCACACTGAAATGATTCCTAGTGACTGCTCAGTCTGAAGAGGACGAGGACATTTAAAGACACTCTTTAAAACAGCAAGATGCTGTCAGGTAAGGAAAGATTCATTCCAGCACACATGAGAGGTTGTGAAGGGAAGAAATACCTTTTCCAGGCCACTCAGGATCTTCTCCAGCTCAGTTTTGGACAGGATTCCAGCCTTCTCCAAGGCTTTGGCATAAGCCATGCTCCCCTGGATGTCAACTTCAGACAGTCTCTGATCAACAGTAATGGAAGCGCTGAGCATCTCCATGATGGGATCTGTGCTTCCCACAAACCTTCCTGCCATCATTTTGTCCCCCTGGAAGTAATGAAGGGAAGAGACACAGGTTTATGGATATATCCCCCAAAAATCAGTTCGTGTCCATCTCAATCCTTATCAAAGTAAAATTGAGGACCAGCTCAGGAATGGTTTTATTCAGTCTATACCAGCAAAACCCTGGACTTAGAGCGTGTCACTGTCACTAGAATTTAACCCTTGAGGTTACAGGTCTGGTTTGGGGATCCTCCAAGGTATTTGACTTCTGCAAAACTCTGAAAATAAGCATCGGGCCATGTGGTGCAAGACCAGCATGGAACTCTCTTTTAAGGCAGCTTCTGATCTCTGACCCTTTGAGGGACTCTTGACAAAAAAAAAAAGGAAAAAAAAAAAAAAAAAAGAAAAAAATCCCACTCATTTAAGGAGGCTAAAAGAAAATATTCAGCTGGCAAGGAGCTGTGGGCCAGCATGAGCCACACTCCCTGAAACACTTCTGTAACCATAAGGAGTCTGAAGCTACCGCTTGAAGCAGCTCCAGAGCCCACGACGTTGTCGTGCAAAATTAGGATAAAACTGGCTCGCAGAAAGGGAGGCCTGGGTGCCTTTCAGTGTTACAAATGTTGGGATGAGATGAAAAGGGAAAAGAAAAGCCCAAAGCAGCCCCAGAAGGGCTCGGCAGGTGCTCGGAGCCCGGCGGGCGGTGGAGCTACCATGGACAGCGGGCAGGGACCGCGACAGCAGCAGCGCTTTTCCCGAAGGATTGGGGCAGGGAAGGGCAGGAGGGAGCCTGCAGGGCAGGGTGAGGGCTCGGAGTGCGGGAGCTCTGCCTTTCAAGCGGGTTTGTCCGCAGGAGCTGCCCCAGCGGAGCAATCGGGGAAAAAAACCCAAAGTTTTGCAGCTCGGGATGGGCAGAGGGGACAGGGAGTGACGGTGCTGCTGGGAGGGGAGGGTTGGGATGGGAAGAGGTGTCCAGGTACATCTTCGCTGCCAGGATCAGAAGTGGGACGGTGGATTGTCCGCTTGTTCATTGAAAACCCGGAAAACCACTCACAGAATCATTAAGGTTGGAAAAGACTTCCAAGATCAGCGAGTCCAACACTGCCAGGACCACCCCTAACCCACGTCCCCAGGACCACACGGACACCTTTCCCGAACCCTCCCAGGGATGCTGATCCCACCCGCTCCAAACGGAGCAAAGCCAAGCTCCCCCTCACCTCGGCTGCCATTTCGGACGACGTTTTGCTCGTTTGTGCAGCGATCCTGGCACCTGGTGCAACCTGCGGGACAGCGCGGAGATGCTCACCCAGCTGCTGCCGGGTTCCTCGGGCATCACTCCCGGTGCGCTCCCAATTCCCCGGGCATCGCTCCCAGTGTGCTCCCTGTTCCGAGGGTATCACCCCCAGTGCCCTCCCGATTCTTCGGGCATCGCTCCCAGTGCTCTCCCGGTTCCTCGGGTATCATTCCCAGTGCGCTCCCAGTTCTCTGGGCATCACTCCCTGCTCCGCTCCTGGTGCCGTCCCAGTTCTTGGGGCATCACTGCTGATGCGCTCCCGTCTCCCCGGGCACCACACCCGGTGCGCTCCCAGTTCCTCGGGCATCGCTCCCTGCCCCGGTGCATTCCCGTCTCCCCGGGCATTGCTCCCGGTGCGCTCCCAGTTCCTCGGGCATCGCTCCCTGCCCCGTTCCCGATGCGCTCCCAATTCCCCAGGCACCATTCCCCGTGTGCTCCCGCTTCCTGGGGCATCACTCCCTGCCCCGCTCCCGGTGCGCTCCCGGTTCCCCGGGCACCGCTCCTTGCCCCGATGTGCTCCCGGTTCCCCGGGCACCGCTCCTTGCCCCGATGTGCTCCCGGTTCCCCGGGCACCGCTCCTTGCCCCGGTGCGCTCCCGGTTCCCCGGGCACGGCTCACCTGCTCCGCACGCAGCCCCGGCCGCTCTGTGGCTCGCTGCTCCCCGGCCCCGCTGGCCCGCTTTTACAGCCCTCGGCTCGGGGCTGGCGGCTCGTCCCGCCCCGCCGGGGCGGGGTGTGCCCGGGGCCGGCCCCGCTCGGGTCCCCCCCGTGTCCCCCGTGTCCCTTCCCACCCCTGCGCTGCGGCTCGGGGACAGGGGTGGTTGGGAGAGGGAGGCTTGGGAGGGATGCTCGAGTGATGCTTCTTACCTGGCATAGCTCCTGCGCTGTGGACAGCTCAGGAATGTCCTTGGAATGCTTTGCTGGGAATGTCCCATCACTGTGTGTCACACCTCTCTCACGAGCAGTCTTTAATATAAATATACCACGAGCAATCTTTAATACAAATATACCTGATCCAGTACTCTGTCCCCATTGCCACCACAGCAAACACAAACTATAGACGGGAGCCTCGTGTTCTTTCCCATGTCTGCATGGATGAAACTGTTCACCCCACCTGGAAAGATGCTGCAGCCCCAGATTTGGGGCTCCCCTGCTGTCCCCAGGCTGTGGCGTCACCTGAGAGCCTCAGGCAGTGGCTGTGGGGCTTGGAGTTATCCTTATGGCAATAACCTCTGTCTTAAACTCGTCACACCCTAAATATCATGGAATTAAGTGACTGATGTGAAGCACAAGAGACGTTTTAGAGCAGCAAAGCTGTGGCTCAGCACGAATTTCTCATTAACTCCTCAGACAGAGCATTTTGTGCAGCCCCTCCACGGGAAGCTGAATATTTGCTGCTTCCTCCAAGTGAGCTCCTGCAGTGTAATATTTTTCCATGTGCATTGTCCAAACCTCTCACAGAGCTCAGGAAACATATTCCAGCTTTCTCATCCACGGTTTTGTTGGATTTTTCTCCCTTAAACTAACCTTAAACACTTTTTCCCCCTCCCTTAAGCAGTTCTTTTTCTACTGTTCTCTCAGTTCTACAGCTTATCCCCTTTTCCTTTTTCCACTGGGAAACTGAAACAGTTCTCGATCCTTTTGCAGTCCTATTCCTTTCTCTTGTGAAATCCCTCGTTTTTACCATATTTTTTATCTTCTTCACCTTTTCTAAGTATCCTTGTCCTTACTCTGGGCTTTGACAGGAGATTGCCAATGTGTTGTGAAAATATTAAGTGCTGGGTTTATAACTAGAGTGAGTGGGTGTAAATAAGATTTTGCTATCCTGTGTCTGATATTACATGTGACAGGGGATATTCCATCCACATGGGATCTGTCAGCAATGCCACTGTGGATTTAGCAAACTTCCCAGGGATTAGTTGGCTTGGAGTGCTCTGCTCAGCTCCTGCCCCAGTGTGTATCCAGGAAATGATGAATTCTCTCTTTATTTTTAGATCAAACAGTCAATAACTACGTTTTCTGTATAATAAACGATCTAGAATGTAGATTAATATTTTTATAATGAGAGTGGAAGTAAAACAAAATACAAGCAGAATTCCTCAACTTAAAGATGAACATTGAGGACATAGGATTTCTTAGAGATGCTTGGAGCTGGAGAGTTGAACTTTTTTTGAGGGGAAAAGAGTAAAATAGCAATGCAAAATATACTTTCTAATGCAAACTGAAGTGCATTCTCATTACTATCTTCTCCATTTGTTCTGATTTGGATTCTCCCCACTTCCCATCATCACCTTTCAGTGTTTTATTTGAAACAGAAAGATTAACTTCAAAATCCTCATCCCACAGTTAATACCAAGGAAGTTGTGAAGGAAAAGTCTCCCACTAATTTTCCTTTCTGGCACAGGGGATGGCAAATCATTCCTACATCAATATCCCCAGCTCCACCCTTCTCGAGGTGAAAATAAGTACTAGAGAGTAAATTGCCAATTCTGCAGCACAGAGAAGTTTAATTAAATATATTTGAATGTTCTCAAAGATCTGAACTTTATTTGTACTTTTGTAATCAGAATCTTTCTCTACTATTTCATTTTTTTGCTGGAAGACTGCAATGCTGAGGGAGTGCAGCTCCAAAGGAGCTTTGGTGGCTCTGCAAATCCACTTTTCACAACAGGACTGTGAAGGAAAGGGATGGTAGAAACAGCTACAGTGCACCTTCTTTTTAAAAACATGATTTTTTAGCTGTTTTTCACTTTGGGGAAAGAAAACAGCTCCATGGGTTGAACGTGCAGTGCAAACGCTCTGTCAGCTCAGCTGGCACGGAGCAGTGCTGACATTTTTTTGTTCAAAAACCCCCCAACTTTGCTTTTAACGGATTTTTGAACGTAAAAAGCAAAAAAAAAAAAAAAATAATAGACACCACCATAGGGTGCTGAGCGAAATGCTGAACACAGTAAACATCTTTCATGACAAAGAACACAAATACCCTGCAGATCTGCTGTCAATAGCAAGTCCTAGGCCCCCTGCTTTCAATAGTTAATACTGAGGCCCCTCTCTCCCCAAGCCTTGCTGGTAACAATCACAATGTTAAAATGTTGACATGCTAAGCACATTTGGAAAAACCCATGTCTGCATTCCCTATGGATGGTGTAGCATCACTGTCTAACACCTAAAGAGCAGCAATGAAAGGCAAAGTGACCTTCTCACCTCACCCCCTGCCCAGTTGGTTCTCTCTTGATATTCCCTCTCATGGTGCCACTGGAGCTGGAGCTGACCCATATTTGTGTTTACAGCCTACCAGGCTTCTTATCTCCACTGGGAAATGTTTAGGAGTATCTCCATTAGGGAAAAAAACCTCTTGGAAGAGGTGTTTGTGTCCTTCATCCCCAGCTGCGTCTTCATCGTGGGTTGTAAAAGCAGCACTGATTGTAAAAACTTGTCAGGAAGGTGAAATTTTGGGGAAAGGGTGGAAAAACATGTCAGGAAAGTGAAAATTTGGGGAAATGGATGAAAAGCATGTCAGGAAAGTGAAATTTTGGGGAAAGGGTGGAAATTAATATAATAATAATTTGCTGCTGGGGGAGAGGTATAAAGAGATGTAAAGGAGAATTCAGATTATTGTGCTGAAGATTTGGAACCCTTACCTGAAGAGAGTGGTGAGAGGCAGACAAGGATTAGCAGATTTCTGGAATGAAATCCTGAAATTTGCTTGTCTGGCAATACATCATTTTCACATGAAACCTGACATCCTTTCCCTTCTTTCTGGCAGCTGCATGTGGAGGGTTTGGGACATGGCAGAGCAGTCACAGAGCTTTTGCTGTGCCAGTTTTGGCCAATTTACAAGGCCAGTTAATCCTGACATGAAAAAGGGCAGCATCCATCACATCCTGTGCCCTGAGCCACACCAGCAGCTCTCAGTCTGACTTTGGAGACCTCTCTCCTGGCTTTTTTAAAATTCAATTATTTTTTAATTCAATTTTTTTTAATATCACAATAAATTATTCTGAAGTCTAAATAAACTTCTATCTCTACTACAATCCGTATGTGATGGAGTGCACAGGCTCACCAAAACTTTTTTTAGGGGTTTTCAAATTAAAAGAGCTGAAAAGCCTTTGCAGTTGGCTTTTAAATTTTTCCCAGCACTTCTATATCTGGTGATGAAAATTCTTGGAAAACTGGGATCTGCTTCTTGCCTGTCCTGGCACTGGGACTATTCCATGCAGTTTGCTCATGTTACTCTGAATTAAGATTTGCAACACCCCAAGGAGAAGAAAAAGCTTAATTTTGTCTGGTTTGGTCATGGAGAAAAAGGTGTCTGGTGGGTTTTGTGCTGGAATTGCAAGGCAGAGATTGTGGGCACAAGGCTGACCCATTCAATTCCTTAAATCCCTAAAATGCTCTTAAATCCCAGCTGTAAACAAGCAAATATATCTGTATGACACTCCTTAGGGAGTTAGAGGTGCTGTATCTGCATATAAAATGTTCCTGAGAGATAATGTCAAAATTAAGGAATTAATATTTCCCTGGCCAGGTAATTTTCCTTGCTGTTGCATTAGGATTTTCAGCTGTTTGCACTCATTGAAATGTCACTGGTTTTACTGAGGATTAAAAAGGCTCTTGGAAAATTTAACAGCACATGGTTTAGATAAGAAAGAGTCACGTTGAGGGCTGGGGAAAACACGATGCTGATGAATTTGCTGAGTGCTTTAAAAGACAACAGAGTATTACACAGCTCCTTCAGCCTCGCAGCTAAAGATTTCATTTGAAAGTACTTTCGCCATAGTTTTCCTTTTGTCACAGTAAACAGCGGCTAATTGCCAATCTGGGAAATTAGCCAATGACATTAAAAATGGTGTCATTTTGATCTAATTTTGTACAGAAATGACAAGAGTTTCTGTCTGACACACGCACAAAAGCTGCGACGGAGAAACCGCTCTCATCACCGGCATTGGTGGTTCAGTGGTAGAATTCTCGCCTGCCACGCGGGAGGCCCGGGTTCGATTCCCGGCCAATGCAGTTGGTCTTTTCTTTTCTCCCCTCTCTTTTTTTTTTTTTTCTGAGTTCCTTATTTCTCCTTCCTTTTCCGCTTCCGTCGCAGCCACCAAATCCTCCTTCAGGCGCACGGGGCCTGGCCCCGCTCTTCTCTCCGTGTTCCGCGGCTGCCCGGGGGTAGCGGGAGGATCCTCGGGGAGGCCGCGCCGGGCAGGACAGCATGGAGGTGTAAGGAAAGGCCTGAGGGGGGAGCACAGGGCACGGGCGGGCCTGGAGCCACCCCGCCGTGGTGCTGAGGGGCATCTCCGTGGGGTTTTTTGGGGTATAACCCTATAAACACCATAGGGTGTGTGGGTACATCTGTTTATGGTGTGTGTGTGTGGGGGGTGCAGCATGGCGGCCTGTGCGTGAGGGGTGTGCGGGTACAGTAAAGCCCTGAGGGGATTATTGCCCTCAGCACTGAGTTCAGGCCTTCTGCTCAGTGTCGGAGGGGTTTATTTTATTTAAAATTCCTGCTGGACAAGGTGTTGGGGAGAAAGGCGATGTGAATCCTTTTCTTGTCCCCTCCCGTCCCTTCCTGTCTCCTCCCGTCCCCTTCCGTCCTCTCCTGCTCCCTCTGCAAAATGTGAATTTTTCTTTATTCCCGTGAGCTTTATGTAGGAGCTGGAAATGCCGGAGAAAACTGAGGGGTTTGTTCCAGCGATTGCAAACACATTAATAAAGTCGGAATTTTGGCTGGTGGCTGTTTCAGGGCTGTTACACCGGGCCTTCTTATTGTGTGTTTCAGGCACAAAACGATAGGATTTGACTTATTTTGAAGCTTAAAAATCTCATGAGTTCTGTGGAGCTGGTTAAATTTCTAGTTTTCATTTAATTTTAGTTTCTCTTACGGCTGGGGGGCACTCGTGGGATGTGTCCCCCAAAGTCCCTGAGCTCCTGCAGCCATCCAGGATGCTTCATTAATCATTAATCATTAATCATTAATCCTGCAGCAACCCAGGGATGCTTCATGATCATTAAATCTTCTATCAGTGTGAAAATCAAAAGTTGATAAAAAATATGAAATATCTGCTGAAGTACAGGTTTGTATGACAGTGTTAATACAAGGTGCAGCTTGCAGAGAAATGAGCCGTTCTGGCTGTTGTACATTGAGAAAGAGGCTTTTTATAATATTAATTAAAAATCTGTGATGCTTCTTATACATCCACTGAGTTTTTATTAATCTTCTTTTGCTTCCTGCCTGATTTGGAAGAGAAGCTTTGCATCTCTCCCAAGTTCTTACTATGGATTTTTCTTGCCAGAATTATTCCATATTTCTTACCAGAATTATCTGTTATTAGAGAAAAGAACTCTCAGAAAACTGTGTGGTTTAAATATACAACACCTGTGAAGCAGCAGACAAAAATATGAAGTGTCAGTGATATTTGTAAAGCTGTGATGCCCTGTACTAAGATGTTTTTTTGATATATGCAGCCCTACTCAAGAGTATTTTGGTTTAGACTAAAATTTGGGCAAATATTAGACATTTAAAGACTAAAAAGTGTTTATATTTTTGGTGTTACCATGACAATTTTTACCTTTTTTCTTAAGTCTTAATCACAAAAATTAAGTGAAGTGTTGAGCTGACTGCTTAAAAATATACATTAGAATCCATCATTCAGAATTCCTTGTTTCCTAATATTTATGTCATCAGTTTACTGATAGCATGGAAAATATCTTCCAGAGATGGCAATTGTAGAATCACCAAAATAAGATGTCTTGGGGCTTTTTTTTTTTTTAACTTTATGTTTTTTTAGTGTCTGTGACTGGGCAAAGAAAAGCTTCAGTTCCTTGACTGTAAAATTGGTAGCTGTGAGTCAGGACCGAAGGAAATTTTATTTCTGTTGCAAACATTGATCAGTTTATAATTTTGGTATTTCAGCACAACAGAGCTATTGAAGATTTGAGACTGACTCGTTGGCAGAAGTGAGGGGGGAGGAAAAAAAAAACACATTTTTCTGAATGGCAAAGCGGATTGGAATGAAAAAGGAAAGCAGTTGTCTTAAATAATTTCATTCTTAACCTTTGATTCCCGCAGCCTCGTTTGCACGGCCGTGAATTTATTCCACAGCCTTTGAGCCGAAGAATTCCATACAGTAATTCTCCCTATAGAATGTCTTTGATCCGCGGGGATTTCTGTAGGGCCCGGCTGAATGCAAACATTCTGAAGTCTTGCATTTACCTCCCAACAAAAGCTATATGTGGTTTGTAAAACATGAATGAAAAACTAATGCGTGCCTGAGCTCACTTGCTGAAGTTTCACTCGGGTCAGCGAAATGGAAGTTGAAGTTCATCTCAGCGTATTTTAGAAGGTCCTTTTCATTTAAAAACAATGCTAGAACCTGTGGAAGTTTGTGGATGCATTTACCATTTGAAAGTGATGAACGTGACAGTTCTATTCAGGCCACTGGCGGTGCTTAACAACACATTGTACCTTTTTTGTTGTTTTTTTCTCTTTTTTCCTAAGCTGCTGCACAGACCTGAGAAAGGCTTTTTTTTTTTTTTCCTTTTGTATGGAAACTTTCTGTTGTTGTGGCTACTGACTGCTCAGCAGAATGTGCTGTTCAGGGAATAGAGGATGTTCTGGGGCAGTTTTTCTCCCTCTTTTTTACTTTAAATGTATAAATTGACAATTTCCAGGAGGAATAAAGGCGTGATGTGCTTGGCTCTGCAGTCACCCTGCCAGCCTTGGACTTATCCCATTTTTGCTTAATAGGGATTGAAGAAGTGGGAAATGGGAAACTCAGCCTTGCCCTTCTAATACAGGAGCAGGCACAAAAAGATGGGAGGAATAAATAAGGAGGAAATGCAGTAAATTGGTGGTATTTTCACTCAGTACAACACATAAAAATTCAAGCCCTGTTTGTGTCCATACACACACACAGGTGCCCATGGTGCTAAAATACTCAGGGTGCTCTTGACTGATAAAGAAAATAGTGCTTGTAATCTGAATTATTTTTGCCATCAGTCTTTTTTGAATAAAATCAGGCATTTTTTCTAAGGAAGAAACAAAGCAATTTGGTTTGAGTGTGTGAAATTGGATGAGTAAAATAGAGTGACTGAGTGAAAGGAGTGTGTTGTACAAGTGTATTATGATTTATGGGGCAAACTGTGCAAAATATACTCAGTATTTATGTCATCATTTTACTGACAGCATGAAAAATATTTTCCAGAGATGGCAGTTGTAGAATCACCAAAATAAGATGTCTTGGAGCTTTTTTTTTTTAACTTCATGTTTTTTTAATGTCTGTGACCGGGCAGAGAAAAGCTTCAAACAGTTTCATTTGGAACTGTTAATTGTTAATGAATTGTTTCCATTTTTCCTTTTAGAAAAGATGCAAATGCTGCATTGCTGAGTAACTTTGAGGTAAGTTTTTATTCATTCTGCTTTTAAAGCAGCAATTTCAAGCTGTCATCAGTCCCATGTGTAATTGGAAGCTGAAACCTGGCAGTGGCAGTCAGCAGAACCTGCAGAGAATTTACTCTTCCTTGCATTTGGTTTGTTTTCAAGGAAAAAAACCTTTTTAAAGAAGATTTGGAAATGGTTTTGCTAGTACTGAGTAGTGTAGTATAGTTTGTTTAGTCTTGAGATTATTTCAAAGTGGGTATTTTTCTCATTTTAAGGGGAGTAGAAAGAAATATTTTGTCCTTGGTGGTTTAATTTAAGCCAGGTAATGGAAATATTTTGCTTTGCTGTTAATATAATTTTGGAGCAGTTTTAATAACCCAAGTTGTGTTGTCTCTGTTATTGTATTGCTGAAGCTGCTTTTTATTGCAGCTTTTTCATTCTTTCCTGAAATTAATCTTGAAGTGTTTTGTCCTGAGCTGCATCTGTCTGCAAACAGCAGAGCAGCATCTGGTGAGTGTTAATGAGGCATCTGGAAAGAACTCTCTGAAATTTCCTCTGAGATGATACCTACAGGATACCATGTCAGCCAAACTGGTGTTCAGTGCCTGGCTGTTAAAAACATGTGAAAAAAATAGCAAATCTGGCTTTTCAAACAGTGATTCCCCTCCAACTACTAACACCTTTCCATTTTGCTCCAGTTGCCAGTTGCAGTTCCACTGGCAAGGCCAAGGTTCTGTAAATGCTTTGCACACACAGTTCCCTCCCTGCCCTTCTGTCAGCTGCTTGTCCTTCTGTGTTTGTTGTCAAAGTTCCCAGCCTGAGTTTGAGATTTCAGCACTGCCAGGTGTTCCTTTTCCATTGCAGTGTGAAGGACTGGAGGGTTTGTAGCTGATTGTGTTCGTATTTCTCACTGTCTAGAAATGTTTGGTTTCTTGTTTCTCTGCTCTTGTCAGTTTATAATTCCCTGGGCTGGATCTTGAGTGAAGCCAGGAGAAAATGAGGGGAGGAGCAGTGAGAAGTGCTCTGGGTATTGACTCTGGATATACTGCAGAGCCTGAAGCAAAACATCTGAAAAAGTTCCATGCATCTCTTTAAAATAGTCACAGCTTTTAAAAAAAGCATTTTCCATCCTTATTCCTCACTCTGGGCCCAAAACATTTCTCATTTCAGTTGCTGGTCCATCCACCAAAACAGCCACACATTTACTGTTTTTTTGTCTGATAGCAATTTCCTGTTCATTTATGATTTCCTGCTGTAATATTTTTAGGTTCAATGCTCTCAGATGCTCTGAACCACTTTATTTTTTTTTATCTTTAGGTGTACCAGTTACTTACTGACCTCAAGCAGCAACGTAAAGAGAGTGGCAAAACCAAGCAGAGCTCTGGGCAGCAGAATCTCAACACAATCATGTATGAGGTGAGGAGCATTGGGAAATTCCATTTCTCAATTAGCTCAAGCTGCAATAATTCACATCCTTAGGGTTGTGCATTAATCATTTGGTATCAAATTTCCCCTCATTCAAACCATAATAAAATGTTTTATCTGCCACTTTTCTGTGGTCACATTGTAGGCTGTCAGGGCAGAGTTAGGCAGCTGCTGTTCTTGAAATCTGTATCAAAATTTCAAACCCCCTGGTTTTCAACTGTTTAGTTTTTAGTTTAGGATTTTTTTTTTTAATTCTAAGTATTCCATCCTTTTAAGACAGAGGGCAGAGCTTGCCATCATCTGATGAATTTATGATATCACATTATGTGATAATTAAGATGATGATTTCAAAGCTGAGGCACAGATTACACGGGGTTTTTTATTAACAGAATTAAATTAATAATTCCCAGCCAAAACAGATAACTTTATTTTTGATCCAAAGAAAAGCCAAACCCCATGTACAGATAACATCACTTGCATGCCAGGTGAGGAATAAACATTTCATCCCTTGCTGGGAAGGAATTCTAAAATATTATAAAACAAATACCAACATTGAAAATAAATTAACAACTTGCCAGAGCCTTGCAGTGAGAGCCATTGTGTGTGTGTGGAGAATTGCATGAGCAGCTCCATGACTGACAGGCAGCTGAAAGCACTTTGCCTCTGCTTGCATGAATAATTCTGTTGAGCCCTGAAACCACTCATGGTGGATAAGATCTGGCCTAGGCTTTGGTTTTGTTTTAGTTCTGCCTTTGTTTGAAAAAGGTACAGAGGTTGTAATTCCTAAGCCTTGCATTCAACAAAATAGGGGCTTACCAAAAATGGGAATTAAATCTTCATGGAGACTGACAGTCTCTTCCTGCACCTCTGGGAAACAGCTGAGGAAGATCCTGTAAGTCAATTTTATCAGGATGCACCTGAAATCTTGAATTGCTTTGTTTTTCTATATGTTAAATACCTATAGGATGCTTGGGGGTGTAGCTGGTGTCAGTTCTAGGTTTATTTTCTATGTTTGACTGAAAGAAAAGCAGAATTTGATTTTACAGGGTTGTCTTTGGGTTTCTTCACAAGCTCCCTGCAGACTTGGATCCATTGGCACTGAAGTAACTCCATGTGAAAGGAGTTTTGTTTTTCTGTATGTTCGACTTTTTCATTGATTTGAAATTGCCAAAAATATATTAATCTGGAAGAGAAATTACTCCAGTGAAATAATTACATTACATGACAATAATTTCATTTCAATCACTGGTGGTGAATAACAGATTCATTTTATCTGGAGAGGTCAGACATGACTTAAAGAAAGGCATAATAATTATTTCCAATTCTTCATTTTGGGGTTTAATTCAAGCAACAATAAATATTCAGGAAGATTTTAAGTTGCTTCCAGTGAAAAGTCAGCTGTGAACTGGAATTTTTGTGGGTTATTTTATTAACAAATTGATTTTTTACTCAGGTCAGGTTACTTTGTGTAGTGTAATTCCATTATCCACCTGCTCAATGTTGTTATTTTAAATAAAGCAAATAAATGAAACATGTGCTGTCAAAGTCAGTTGAGGTTGGTGGGTTATGTGAAAAAAATTGATCAAAGTTTAATTGTCTCAAGTTTTAATAGCAAAATGTCCTTATAGATTTCATAACAAGTGATTTAATCTGCTTCTATCAAATTTAAATTGCCAAAAATGCAGGTAAAGGATAAAAACAAGGATAGATTAGAGATCTTAAAGGGGGATTTCTGGGCTGGCAATGAGAATATTCCTGGCACTGAGCACATGAAAACTTGGGTTTAAGGATGAATTCAACTTTTTTGTGTGCTTTTAAAAGACAAAAAGCAAACAAGGAGCAAACCAAGGTAGCAAATGTTTGTCACAAACAGCAAGAGGGTTTTTTTAAGCAGGCAGAGCTAAAACTCATTCTTCAACTTGCAATTTTGAGCTTTGAACAGCTCAGATAAAGTTGATTTCCAAACCTGAATTGATTTTCCAGTTTTCCTTGGGACTGAGGAGACTTTTCTGAGAACTTGTGCTGATTACTTATTCCACACACCACTGGTAAAACAAGTAATAATTGTGAAATAATACCTGTTTTCTTTCTGTCCCCTGCAGACACTGAAGTACATTTCAAAAACCCCCTGCAGGTACCAGAGTCCTGAGATTGTCAGGGAGTTCCTGGTAGCAATGAAGGACCACAGATTAACCAAGTAAGTGGAGCTGTGCATTTTAACAGAATAAAAACTCAGGTAATGCTGAAAAACTGATCCCTGTAGACAGTGTGATGATCTGATTAATGGATTTTAAGTATTTTCTGCCATTATTTAAATGCTCAGCCAAACATCTTTTCCTTCATTCATGGGTATTTCCATCTTCCCTTTATATACTGGTTGTCCAGGATCTCTGAGATCTACATTTCAGTTATTTAAATATTGTACCCACCAACCTTCCCTCCTCCCCCAGCAGCTTCCAGTGAAGCTGAACGTGCAGTTGTTACTTTGGGAAGCTCTGCCTGGAGAAGAAAAGGTTTCCTTTGCAGTTCCAAGACTCCAAGGGCTTCTTTCCTCTCTGGCAGTGCTGTGAGTGCCTGGTCTTGAGGCACAAAATCCTCTTGGAGCTCTGCAGAGTGGGAGAGAAGCCTGATGTAAATAGAAATGGAATCAGCTGACCACTTGTTTGGAAAACTCTGATCACTCCTCTGACTTCTAAAGCAGAAAAAAACCCAATATTTAGCTGCTCCTAAATGACTCCACACGAGTTCATGCTGGGTAGACCCTGAGTGTGTTTTTATTCCCTGCTGGGAGCTCTCCCAAGGAGTTCATCCTTTGGGAAAGAGACTTTTCATTCATTTGGCTGTGCCACTAAATGCACAGTGAGAGCTCTGGAGTGCTGCAGGGCAAGTTTTTAGTGTGTCCAGAGCAGGAAAAGCAGATTGTCAGCTTTTTATTAGAGTTTCAGTGCCCCCTCTCTACAGACAGGCACATCCAGCACAGCAGCAGCTCTGCACAAAGGGCTGCTGCTCCTTGGGAATTGTGTCCTGGAATTGTGCTTGGAGTGCATTCTTTGCCAGGTCAGTAAATCAGTGTTTAAATCTTCCTGTAGCTCATTTTATACAGCAGGATACTCATTTATGTATCCTCATCGTTTTCTGGAGGTATTAAAGCATGGAGAAAAGAAAATACTCTGCAAAAAAAAAAAAAAATACTAGAGGTGTAAAGAGGTGGTAATATGACACTGAGAGGGTCTTAAAATTGGCAGCAAACATTTCTTGAGTAGTATTGAGCATCCTTCCCTTCTGGTAATGTAAAACAACCCTTTTTGGAGAGAAATAAGCTTTGCTGTCTGTGCAGGGCAGCAGGTTGGGAAGAGCCAGCAGAAGGATGTAGCACAGCAAAAAGGCAGAGTGGGATTTTTTTTTTTTTGAATGATGTTGGTATAAAACTCCTATTAAAAATCAAAGTGTTTATTTTTATTTAAAGCTCATTTCTAAACTCCTTTCAGGTAGAATTTGACCAGCACCTGAGGGTTAACTCTTGGTGTTATCACTTTGGGTACCTTGACTGCAACTGCTCCCCTGGATGGGATGTCCAAGGGTGAAATACTAAACAATTGAAGTTATAACAGAGAAACTTCCAGCAACAGGTTTTCTGTCTCCCACAGTGCTGAGCACTTCTGTAGAAGGTCTGCCCAAATATTCACCTTCCCACACCTGCTTGTTCAGTGAGCTGGAAAGGTTGGAATAATTACAAGTTTTAAATGAGCTTTTGGACTGTTAAATTTTTTATGGATGCTCCAAGGTGCCTTTGGGGTTAGGTATCATCCTGTGTGTCCTTTTCCTGAGGCACTGAAGCAAGAGAATTATTCCCAAATTATTTCTTGTTCATAGTGGCAGCAGGATGAGAGTGAAGAGCCAGCCAGTGGTGTAGGTGACAAATTTACTCTGTCAGAATTCAGATTTGTTCTGTGATCATCCTGTACAACTTTTACTTTATTAATCCCTCTCTTACCTGGTAAAGAACTTCCCAACTCTGCCACGTGCTTTACAGAATAAAACCCTGTGGAGGGAGCAGAAAATACAGAAGAAATTCTCCCTGCATCCTCAGAACAAGCTCCTTGGAAAACCAGAGCTTAGAGATAAGAAATGGATTGTAAAATGATGAATACAAAAGGAATCCAGCTTCCCCCCCTTGGTAGACCCTCTTATCTATCTTCAGTATTAGTGGTTCATTCTCTTTTAGTATCCATAGGCCAGCTTTGAATGTAAAATCCCTCAGGGATTGGTTAGAATGTAGAATTACCTTGGTAATTGGTGCAAACTGTAAAACCCTCAAAAGATATAAAAACCCCTGTAAAACAACAGCCATGGGTATATGTAGATAGGATGCCTTCACAGAATAAATCATGGATTTGTGCCTCTCTGCATATGCTGGTCTCTGTACCCCGCTGCTCTGAGAGCTCCCCACGAGCCACAGTTCCATCTGGGCAAGGCTGGGGAACGTGCTCTGTCACTGAGGGCTGCAGCAGCAGCCTCGGGGATCCCAAAGGGACCCCAAAAAACCCCACCAGTGACAAAACCCAGAATTGTTTTGTGTGATGCTGGCAGTTGTTTTTTGTGATCTTTTCCATGCAGCCACCTGAAGCCAGAAGTGTCAGGGCCCATCTGGCAGCCCCTTCACCCCAAACCCAGGGGTGCAGTTACTCCTTAAGGCACTTTGTGCTAAACCACTTGAAACAGCAAGACCTCCAAGGCAATTTGGAGCTGCCCTTTGCTTCCTAACCAAGGTCATTTCAACACTGCTTCTCTTGTCGAATAAAAAGGCTTTGATGCTTTCCATTGTGTGGGGTGGAGGTGGTGTTCAGGGATTTCATCCCAGCTGTCTGCCAGAGAGCTTCCTTCCCTTGGAGAGGAAAGAGCTGCAGTGTTTGCTCTTCCAGGACCTTGCTCGTGTGATCCCTGTAATGACCTTTCCTCCCACCAAGAGTAATGAGCTCCAGACTCTCTTTGCTGCTTCCTTTCTGGGTAAGGCACCCCAAAATGTGCTGGTTTAGCTGGTCAGACACTGGCTGTGCTGGCAACAGCTCTCTGCAGTGGCTGATTCGATTTATTTGTGTTAATTGGGGTTTGTCCTCAGACAATTTAATCTGGTTAAAGGGTCAGCAGCACCCCATCACCCCAGACTGCTTCCCTGCACTTTTAATTCCTGTCGTGACTCCACCTCTAGTCCAAAAGGAAACAATTAAGCAGCGTGTTCATGCTCTTAATTAGGCTCAGCCTATTTGCTAATGGGAGGAGTTTGCAGGTGAGGATTTGCAGGCCTGCCTTGGGCTGTGCCAGTCTCTGCTCAGGCTGTGCTCGCTGCCCTGAGCACTAGGCTGTGCTCGTGGATGGGAGAATCCCCAGCTGGGAGCAGAGAGCAGCCAGGGAAACAGCAGGAGCTGAGGCACAGCAGGGCTTGGGATCAAGGGAATTCTCATTTTTCCTTCCACAATCGTGCAGGATTTCAGGCTGCACGTGATGTCTGTGCTCCAGTGGGAGAACTGATAATATAATTCTGGCAAATTCTGCAGTTCCTGGAAAATCACCTTAAATTCTCCTGTTATCACTGATTTTTGCCACTTAAAATACCAGGTTAACAGGCCAGCATCCATTTTGTGATGGATTTATCTCATTAGTGTTCCAGACACAAAAAAAAAGCTTCCTAAAAGGCATATTTTAAAAATGAACACCAACACGTGCAAACAGATATTCCAGAGTCACTTCAGAAAGCTGCCTTGCTAAATGGAGCAAATTCAAAGCCAGATATTGCACTGATATAATTAAGGTGTGGTAAAACAGTTTTCCCCATAGTTTTTAATGATTACTTTGGTAAAATTCAAAGTGGAGAACTGACATTTTTTTTAAACTAAAGCTCTGAACCCACATAATGAATTTTATTATTACCTTGTTGAGGCCTCAGACTTTGGCTGAAGCTGCAGTTCAGTGAGCCATGTTGTACTTGGAAATAGAGTTTGCCACTAGCAGCTAATTTTCCAGTTTTAGTGCTGGAATGGCTTCATATTTGTAAGGTATAGAGAATTGTATTGCATGAAAAGAACATTTATTTTAAGCTGGAGCTCTGTAATTATGGTTCAGTGAAAACTCTACTTGTGCTTCTTCCTGTTACTGATAGCCTATCTTGGATCTAATTTTGAGATAACCAAATTTCCAATCACTACATATTATTATAATGTAAAAAAAACTGGTCAGGAACATTGCCCTTTTTGTCTTTAAATCAACACAGTTGAGGAAGTGCTGAGCTGAAAATCTTCAGTACTTTTAGAAAGTATTTTCCCTCATGACTGCCAAAAACTACAACAGATACAAACCTCTGCAATATTAAAGGCTGAAGGATTTGCTTTGTAATTTTTGTCTCCTCCAGAGCTTTCAGAATGAATATTTAACAGCAAGTCAGGATTGTATTGAACAGCATCATTTAGGAGATTTAAAAAAGATTATCCTCAGCTTTTGCAGTGGGAATCCCTGTGGAGGATCACAGCACCCACTGGGGCTGTGATTTCCCATTTTGGGAAAATCTCCCCTCAGCCAGACCCTGTACTCAGGATTCAGGCATTAAAAAATAATCCCATGGACTATGGGATTTATATTTCCAGCAGGAATAAAACCCCTGGTTTTGTGTCCAGCTGTCACTTCATGGTTTTCCTAGCAACTCTCAAACATCCATTCTCGAGAATAAATTTGCTAGTGCTCAGGCACAGATGTTTGAAGGGTTTTTTTAGCTCTGTGCTGGATCTTGGCACTGTTCTCTCCTTACCCAGACCTCTTGCTGGAAAAACACTCTGGGAGTTCAGCAGATTAAAAAAAAAAAAGGGCAATACCAACACACACAGGAGATTTTGGTTCAAATACAAACTGCAGAAGTTTGCTTAGTGCTGACAGAAAATGGTGCATTTTGTCTGTTTCCACAAGAGCATGGAAGTATTTGTATTATTTTTTAGAAGGGATGTATCAGTGTAGAAATGTGCTGTCTGTTCTGTCTGTGATCTTGAACATGACCCAGTGGTGTTTTTTTCTTGTAGAAATGTTTTTGAGGATTTTTAGGATGGAACTCAACGTTTTCACCTCCTCCAGCACTCTCCCCTTGTACAGACCTCAGACACATTTTCCTCCTCATAACTGCCCAGGTTTTTCTGTGTGTTTTTGAGCTTGGTGTGTGTCCCCAAACCCACTCCAGAATATTTTTCCATCCTGGAAAAGCTGCTCCTGGCTCCAGCTGAGCCCCAGAGCTGCAGGATGTGTTTGAGGCTCAGCCCCACAGCAGGAATTGCCATTTTGGGATTTCTCAGCAGCCAGGTCCTGTACGAGTCTGCAGCACAGCCCATTAACTCTGATTAGTGGAATCTTGCTTTTATGTGAGAAAATTGCTTTCAACTGTCACTCATCTTTTGTATGGGTTCTCCTCTTGAATGAGCAGCTTTCATGTTCCAAGCTGTTTCTAAAATCCAGGCAGAGCAGGGAAAATGCAGATGCTGAAGTTTGGGGGCAGTGAAGCTGAAAATGTTGTTCACCTTCTGTTTGGGTGAATGGGACACTTCCCCTTTTTTATTTAATGAGCATCAGTGTGCCATGCATGCTGTAGGAAGTGTTAAAATGAATTCATGGGAGCTGGAAAAAGTTAATTTTACTTTTTAGATTTAATGGAGCATGAACTAAATTGAGGCTTAGGTCTGTGCCCAAGCCAAAGACTGCAATCAGGGCTGGTCCTAATGCATGGTTGCCTTGCTTAAAGCTAATCTCTGATGAAATTGTGGTTATTCAGGTTTTAATCTGTGTGTGTGCTGTCAGGAAATTCCAGGTACACAGAGACCCTGATCCTAGCAGTGAATTTTTGGGATCAGACACACAGAGCCTGATCCTAGCAGTGAATTTTTGGGATCAGTGTTAAAAAGTGGGTGCTGAGCTCCAGCTCAAGTCTCTGCCTTTTGCTGCTGAGGGCTGAGCAATCCAGTTTCCTAATAAAGGAAATTCAGAGACATTTTGGGAGTGTTTATTTCATTGCTTACCTCATAATTACACATTTCCATGTCTAAAGATTATTATATCAGGGTGTTAATTCATGCTCACGCTCACAAGCAGCTCTGGATGAAATATGGCATTTATGCAGCTTTTGGGATTTTTTTTTTTTTTTGCACCCTGCTGCTCATTCCTTTGCATTGCTCTGCATCATTTTCCAGTAGGGAGCTTTGCTGATCAAAACCAGCCATGAAATCTTTCAGATTACACATCTGAATGTGTTAATCACTTGTAAGTTCTCTCTCATTCTTCTGTACACATTTCTAAAAACTGAAAATACCCTGAAATGATGCTTTTAGGATCTCTTTGGCCTGACTGAAAAATTTCTGTCTATCCCCTAATGAGCTGGAGTGACATTCATGGCTTATAAGCAAAAAGTCTTGGAGAGGTGACCTTTTTATGTTGTGCCCTCTATTTCTTCAGGAAACATGAGCAGTTGCACTAATTGATTGTTTTAGTCACAATGTGTAATTAGTGTTAATTTATTTCTGCTTGCTGCTGTGCCAGCAATCTTCCTGTGATAAACACAGCTCTACCTGCTTGAAAATAGCTCTGGGTAAATCAGGTTTGCATTCTTCAGCTCAGGCATCAAATGGCTTTTGCTATTTGATGCTCTTTATTTGGCTCTGGAGTTTTGCTGGCAAGGAATTTCAAGGGTATGACTTGGAAGAGAAGAAGATGAGGAAATGTGTTGAATAAAAGTCAAATGATGTGCTTTGTGGGGAGGAGTGCTGGAGCTGCAGGCTTGGGACGTGTCTTGTGCAAAAGAGAAGAAAGAGTTGTTTGAGAAGGCTCTGATCTCAGGAGTGGCATGTGAGAGAAACTTGGGTAAAATGTGAATTCATCCCAGTCTGTGCCTGTAAGTAGGGCTGGGGGAGGAGGAGGAGGAGGAGGAAGGTTTTTTCCAAGGAGGATCCTCAGAGGAGCTGTTGGAGAGCTCTGCAAACTGAGGCACCAACCCTTGCTTGGCCAGGGAGCAGAGCAAAGAGCACTGAAAGCAGCTCTGTGCCTCCATCAGGCACCAAAGCAGGGATTTCCCAGCTCTGCAGGAAAAATCTTTCAAAAATCCAGCTGAATTGGCCAGATTTTTATACACTAAAGATATTATTTCATATTCTTTCCCCAGCTCTGCATGGCAGTGCTGCCTTTAGCTTGGCTTTTACACGAGTGAATTTTAGCTCTCACTGATTCCTTAAATCACTGCTTTCCATGTAAAGGATTTGAGTGCTCATCTCCTGTCATTATTGGGGTCTTATTCGTGGTTTTTATGACAGTGGGAGATGGCAGCAATCATAAACACCTCATCTTTCTGCCAGTAAAGTGCTCTGAGTTCAGAGCAAAATCCAACCTCCTGTTGGAAACACCAAATAAATTGGAGTGATTAACAAGGGAAAACAAGGCAGATGTATTTCCTGCTTCCCATCACCAGTGGAAACTTATTTTGGCTCTCCAAAAGCAAAGCAAACTAATAATAAATCAATAAATTAATAAATAGGAGGATTTTCTGGAGCTTTCTGTTAGGAATTGTTAATACATCACAAATGCTGTATTGAAAATTTACAAGCTTTTCTTCTGAAGCTGAAAGTGATTATTAAAATGGGCATTTGAGCTGGATCAGCCAGCAGCCAGTGGCAGAGGCCATTTGAAATGAAATTATATCTCTGAGGTATCTCCAGACACACAGAAATTGTTGGTTGTAAACATGGAGTGATCTGTGTTCTTTTAAAAGCTGTGACCTTTCCTTTCCTTTCCTTTCCTTTCCTTTCCTTTCCTTTCCTTTCCTTTCCTTTCCTTTCCTTTCCTTTCCTTTCCTTTCCTTTCCTTTCCTTTCCTTTCCTTTCCTTTCCTTTCCTTTCCTTTCCTTTCCTTTCCTTTCCTTTCCTTTCCTTTCCTTTCCTTTCCTTTCCTTTCCTTTCCTTTCCTTTCCTTTCCTTTCCTCTCCTCTCCTCTCCTCTCCTCTCCTCTCCTCTCCTCTCCTTTCCAAAACCTCCAGGGAAAAACCTTCCAGAATCAGTTTAAATGTGCTTTAAACCCTCCAAAATCCATTTAAATACAGTTTAAAGATGCCTTATAAATAGTAATAAATGCCAAAATTTAGGTTTTTTCCAAATTGTAGTTCCCTGCTGGAACTTCTTATTTGCAATGATAAAAGGATAAAGAAGTTTTTGCCATTTGATGGGACTGTAACTCCTTAGGTATGAAAATTGTTCTTGTGGTTGTGTGCTCATAGCAGAAGTGTTTGATCTCTGCTCAGTTGTTTAACATTTCTGCACAGTTTTAACAAAGCAGCAGTTAATTAATGCTGGAAGTAACGATCTAAGGGTCTCTGCTTGCCATCTTGGGCTAGAGGTGCCCACAGCAGAGTGGCTGAACACAGGAAAAGTCCCCAAATTGTTCAAATATCCAAATGATGGCCCTTCAGCCACACTGCAAACCCAGGCAGGATTATTCCTGGCAGTGACATTTCATCCCTAAGTGATGAGGAATGTGTTTGCATCACTGCAGGCATTGAGGGGATCCTCAAACCACTCAGTAATGTGCATTTTCTAACCCTGTGCTTTTACCAGGGCAGAGAAGCTGCAGCTGCTGAACCACAGGCCTGTGACTGCAGTGGAAATCCAGCTGGTGAGTAACAATGCCTGGGCCTGTTCAAAGCCTCCCTGGAAGCAGCTTTAACCTTGCAGATCAATTGAATAATTGCTTTCTCATGGGCCCCTGATTGAATGTATCCCTTTATGCACATTTCACATCCATGGGTTCAAATCCAGCTTCCTGCCAGAGCCCCCTCAGACAGATTCTTCACCTCTGTTTGTTTCAGTGGCACACGTTGAAAATACCCAATGCAGTCATTAAAGGTGATTGATGAAAGTATTGCAAATAAGAATTTATTTCATCTTCTTGCTGTGCAGCTCTGTGGTGGAGTGCTTCACTTTTTGCCAGTTCCCCGTGGTTGTTTTTGGTTGTTTTTACACTGAAATCAAAAATTTTATAAAGAAGTTATTAGTAATGCAGGATGAGAAATGAGTATAAACTTTTGATGGAAAGCAGCCATTGTCAGTCTCAGAATAATTCAGCTGTAAAGAGGGATTGTCACTAAATAGAAATAGATGCTTCCATTCTCTCAAGCATCTCCTCAGGAATACAAACCCCCGTGGTAATAAAGAGATTGTTATAATCAGGATATTATTTCAATAAAGATCTCTTGCATTAAGAACATCTGTTTGCAATCTTCCCCTGGACCCCAGCTGAGGAGGAGCAGGATCATATTTTGCTACAAAAGAAGGGAAGGATTCAAGAGGGACCAGTAGGACAATTTTTCTTCTGTCACCAAGGAGCAGAAATGAGAATGCTGAAGGCATCTCAGCAGAATGATTCCAGCTGGGGAGTTAATGCTGTGTTCTGTGCTCAGGAGATCAGTGTCCATCAGCAGCCCAAGCAGGAGTTTTAGGCATTAAGTTAGTCAAAAACCACAATTTGGAGCCTGTCTCACACCTTTGTTAACTTCATATGCTTAGATAGATTTATTTTGTTGGCTTTTCTTCCTTTCTTAAAATGCAATCATCTTGTGGGGCTCTCAGGTGACTGCATGGCTTTGTCTGTCTCTGCCCTTCTGTCCTACCTGCTTCATTGTTATCCTACCTGCCCATAAACTACTGAAAATAGTTTGCTCCTGTGGAATATTTGAAGAAAATAAGAATTTTGAGCCTTTCTATTAGAAGTCAGCTTTCTGTAGAGTGCCATGTTTTAGGTATTCCAAGTTTTGTAGTGTCAAAGTTCAATAAAACTCACTGTTGAAACTTAGAGAACACAGACACAAGATTTGAGTTCAGTGTCAGTTCATTACTGATCCAAACCCTTCTCTAATGATCAGAACCACCTTGGGAAAAGTTGAATATTTGTATATTTGGGGTTAGCCTGAATTTGGATCTTCATGGAAGTGACTCGTTTGTGATTCCCCTGTAATTCCCAGGGCACATTTCCCCAGGATCAGAGTTGCAGTGGTGTGAGTGTCCTGGATTGTTAACCCTGTGTCACAGGAGCCCTGCCCAGAGCTGCAGCACGATGGAAATGTTTCACTCAAAGCCTTGGGAGCTCAGGGCCTGCTGGGGAGCTGCAGGTTTGTGTCACTGAAATCCAGAGCTGGGAGAAGCAAGGAGATGATTTTGCTGTTCAAGTGCTGGCTTGGATCTTGTTTTTGATGAGGGCAGAGGTTGCAGCAGTCACTGAACACACAAAATCTGCTTTTTCTGGGTATGAAATAACCCAGAGGTCACCAAGCACAGATTCCCTGCAGGAAAGTCCCTTCCCTGCACTGATGGATGAGGCACAACCTGCTGGGAAGGGAATTTTGGCTCTGAAATGGCCTCGATTCTCTCCTCACTGCACTGAAAACTTGCCCCTGAATCAGAAATAAATGCTGGGGAGCAGTTCCTGGAATGGAGGCACATCAATCTGATTTTTCAGAAAGCTTCAAACAAAATGCCAGCCAGGTCCAAGCTGGCTGTCACTTGCTCAGTTGTGATGTCTCAAACTTCTACTCAGTGCAGCCTGACCATGGAATGGAGTCTGATTTCCCTGGCAGGCTCATGGGAGAGGATATTTGTAATTATAATTATAATTATTGCTGCTTTTTGCCTTTCCAGCTTTTTAGTTTTTACTCTCCCTCTACAAAATTCCTTCTTTTTAGCTGTATGCAAACAGGAAATCCATTCTGAGAAAATTATTTTGCAGCTAAAAAGCAAATTTCCCTTGTGATCTTTTGATCTTTTGTAAACCTTAATGCAGAAATTGCTGCCGTTGTCCATCTTTGCCTTTTTCAGCCTCTGTGCCAGGATTTATTTTCCAACAACAACAGCAACAAAAAGAGCATGAAATTCAAATTCTTACCCCACAGAGTAAAACACTGGACACACTGCAGTTATCTTGACCTCCAGTTTTAATCTTTAACATATGTTAAATATGTTGGGGCTGGCTCAGTGATTCCCAAAAGGAGGAAATCAAAAGCCAGGGATGTTCAGCTCACCATGAGAGTGGCTCAGCTTTATTTAATGCTGAATTTGAAGCATCATCTTTTTTAAGGAACAAATTGCTCCACGTTTTTCTCTCTTGAGTGGTGAAACAGATTTTAATTTTGTGCTTTTTTAAAATGTATTTCTGCCTTGGAGAATTTTATACTTATGTGCATAACCAGGCTGGCACATTGTCTTTTATACTGGAAAATAATAATGAAAAGTATTTTGAAAAAGGAAAGATCTTAACAGGGTTTGAATATTTTATTTTCTCAACAATGTGTTTTGCCTTGCCCTTGGTTAATTATGTCTGAAGGACATTAATTCAGTCATTCAGTCTTTTACTTTATTTCTTTTTTTGAATGTGCTTTTTTTCATATTAATGTGGTGGTGCTGAGCAATTTCAAATCACTGCTCAAAGGAGGAAATCACAGTGATTTTCTCATCAAACATCTCCCTCCTCCACTGGAGTTAAATTGTGCTTGATTGCTTTGGAAACGATCAGAGCCCCCATTTCCTTTATTACTGTACTTTACTGATTATTTAAAAATCGAATTCTTAGTTTATTATTCCAACAAACAATAGCTTTTAAGCCACAGGTTGTTGTGTGATGCTGAGGTTTGCTCACCAAATCCTGAGAGAATTTCTCAGTTCTTTCAGGACTCCTTGGGGTTCTTCAGTGTGGCTTTATTTATTCTTCATTCTTGATTTATTGTTATGTCTCAGGAGACTAAGCCAAATAAACATTAGCATTGAAAGCAGCACAGGGAGCAGGATGAAGTCTCTTAAATTCTGCTTTTATTTGGGTAAGCACAGAAGATAGGTATGGTTTGAATTAAGGATGTTTGTCCTTGTTTCACCAAGGAAAAAAAGGAATTTAGACAGTCCTGAGTGATTTTGTGCTTCCATTTGTCCGTGGCACTCTGAACATAGATTTGCACCTTAATTTATGAAAAAAACACTTTAATCCCCAAGATTATCTTCATGGGCTGGCTCTGAATTGCTGAGAATTAAATTCGAGCTGCAGGGGGAATGTGCTGCTTTGAGTTTGAGCTGAGAGAATTTTACACCAATTAATTCATAAAGTTTTCCTGATTCCCTCTTTGATTAGATGGGGAGCACTGGGGAAACTAAATGGGAGCATTGCTGACTTCATGAATATATTGCAATGGAATTTGAACAACAAACTACTGGAATTTGGGTGAAATAGAAATGATGGGTGAGGCCTGAGCTGAGGGAATGGTCACATTTCCCAGGTAACCCACGCTGGCTGTGTTCAGGAATGACATTGAATTGATTGCAGCAATTTTTCCTAAACCCCTGCAGTTATTTTGGGCCAGCACAGCCTTGAATAGCTGAAAAGCAGCAGTGAGAATTATTTATGACATCAGGGGGCTTTTTTATGCATTAATTGTATTTCTGTCACACTGCCCACTTCTGCTCCTCACCCAAATCTCCAGATATTGAGGCCCAGCAGCATTTTGGTCAGAAATACCCCAAACTTTTCACATGGCATCATCTGAGAGGGGAAAGTGTTCCCATTTGGGCTGGGTGGCACTGCCAACATCAACATCTGAGCTCATCCCCTCCCTTCAAACGTTTGCATTTTTGTTTTCCTTCCTATAAACTTTGCATTCCTGGCTGCTTATGGGCTCAGTCTGGCTCTGGAGCACTTTCAGCCAGTGTAGGGCTTCTTCCTGGAGATTTTTTATTTTTTATTTTTTTTTTTTTGCTGCTGGGAAAGGCGGTACCTGAATCCGGGGTTTTGCCTCTTAGGCTGCTTCTTGCAGCTCATTTCTTTTCTCAGCACCAGATTTCTCAGTGCTCCCAGCATCAGAGGTGTTTTGTCTTGCAGTTGTAATTCAGGAGGCTGTGAGAACATCTGCTGAATGTAGAATGAGCCTCTGAGTGACCTCCTGCTCCCCTGAGATCTGTTTTCTTTTAGGACACTTTCATTTGCCTCTATCTGTGTGCTGTCTGTGCTTAATTTTTGAATTTTTCCTTTTGGCTTGCTGCTTTGCTGCTTCCTCACTGCTTATGTTTTCATAAATCGGGCTCAGGCTGATTTTTCCCTTCCTGAAAGAGTGAAAAAATTGATTTTTTACAGTTTGTGCTTTTGATCCTTTGAAATCTCAAATAATATCACAACAAAATAAGGCTGAAGCAGCAGCTTGGCTGAGAAGCTGTCAGTCCATCCTGCTAAATGTTGATTTGTGTCTGTTGCTGATTCCTGGGAGCTGCTGGAGAGGCACCAAGAGGTGAATTTGCTGCAGCAGTTGAAGGAATTCCTACTTCCCTCTGGATCTGTCAGCAGAAGGGAATTTGGGAGCTCCATCCCTTCCTCAGTGCAGGGTCTGGCATCTCTAAAAATGCTTTTCACAACATTTTAATGAGACATCACTTAGAGCACCAGAGCATCTGAAACACCAGAGATGATTTTCTTGCATTTCTGCCATTTCTGGGGCTGCCAGAGCTGCTGTGTCTGTCCCTGCAGTTTGTGCTCGTGCTGTGCCAGTAAAAATGACATCAGTGGGGTTGTTCTTGCTGAGAGTTGGGGCATTACTCATCTGGAGTCACTGGGGAGCAGGGAAGAAAACAGGGATTAGAATTCACATGTTCTGCCTTAAAATCGGGAGTTGCTAAGAGCTGGTGCTGATCAGAAATCTCTGGTTTTTATTTGAGTTCTGATTTCATCAGAGCAAGCAGCTAAAGGAGAATGCAGAGGAAAAAAAAAAGGGAGAGGAGATACAGATACAGAGAAAATTAAAACGGGAAAGAGGTTTGGGCTTTATGCAATAAATCAAATCTAAGCAAGGCCAAGTGCTGCTTTTCTGAGGGATGGTAACAAATCTGGGAGACATTGGTTCAGTCATCCTGCCTGGAGTGATCCAGGTGTCCAAAGCTCCTGGGATGGTTCCTCAGCCCACCTTGAAAATTCAGTGTACCAGTAATGAACAACCCCATAATCCAGCCTGAAAGCCAGGATGATAATCCTCTGTGAAATGTAAAAGCAGAGGTCATGTGGAGAGGAGTGATTTATCAGCACCATTGGCACCGAGGAGTGGGTGGAGCAGGTTTGATCATGGAATCACAATCCCGGAATAATTTGGGCTGGGAGAGACCTAAAAGAACATTTAGTTCCAGGGACACCTTCCACACTTCATCCTCCAAGGTGTGCTGAGATGGTTCCCTGTGGGAATTGCCTGGAATCAGCTGCCAGGGGTTTTCCCAGGCAGGGAAGGAGGATTCTGAGGGTTTGAGCAGTGGAGCAGCTGCTGGGAGGCAGAGGCAGGGCTGCTGGTGCAGCCAGTGTCCTACAGTAGCTGTGGAGCTCCCCAGGGATTTTCATCCTTTGATGGGGATAGTCCCCAGCAAGTCGTTACCAATGGAAATTCACTGGGAGCCTTTTGCTGAGGAGTGGATTGTGTGTGTGCAGATCTGTACATGATGCTGATGAAAGATGATCAGATTGTGCAAAGAGGGCTGGCAGGACTCTGAAGAAAAACAAAAATGAATTGAAGGTCCCTCTCTGCTTTTCAGAAGAGCAGCAATTTACAGCTAGAGCTGATTAAACCTGCCTGGGCTTGGAACCATCATTACTATAAATCACTCCTCTTCAAAGGCCGTTCTCAAGGACTTGGTGTAAAAAAAGAAAACTCAAAGCCCACAATCCTAATTGGTTTCATTTGTGTTTGAAGAGTTCTTCTGACTTGATTTTCCAGTCTTCTGACAAGCTTTTTTCCTTTTAACAGCTGCCTATAAATTAGGGCAGTTGTTTTACTGGTAGCAATGATATAAAAGCTGCCACAGCTCCACAGTGGGAGTAGGTCCCTAATTAATGTGATGGAATCATGGAGTTGATTCATGACAGTGTTTTTGATGTTGCTCAGAGCTTTTAAATGTCTTTATATCCAGGAATCTCCCAATCCAAGCAAATCCCAATGAAGTCCAGCTGCTGTGGGATGAGGTGGTTTCTTTGATGGGCTGATGATTTCGTGTAGGTACTGGATGAGCTGCCGAGGTCCAGGGAATCCCTCTCAGGATATCCCATGAAAACACAGAAATTTGGGAAGAAAAAGGTCAGGAAGATGGGGCTGCATGTGAGCTAAAGGCAAAGCCTGGCTCAGGACGTGGATGTGGAGGTTGAGAGAGGCTTTAGGATAAGCCAGGCTGTTCCCAGGGTGGTGTTTTCCTTTCTGTAAGGAAAGCAGGATCTCATTACACAGTGCCAATTGTTGTGGTGAACAATGGGCTTCTTTCTTGTTTTTTCCAAATATTCCAAGAGTTCTGCTTTGTAAAATGCTTTTGTGATGAGCTCAGGCTGTGTCTTGACAAAGTCTTCCCTGCTGAGCTGAGTCCTTCTCTCTGAGGGAGGAAGTGTGGATTTAATGATGCCAGTGGGGTTTTTTTTTTGACCTGCAGATGGTGGAAGAAAGCGAGGAGAGGCTGACAGAGGAGCAGATCGAGTCCCTCCTCCAGACAGTGACCACCATCCTGCCAGGGGATCCAGAGGAGCAGCACAGAGACTCAGCAATGGCAGCAGAAGACAGAGGTGACCAGGCATAGGAGGCAGCACTTGAGAAGAAAACCAGCTGCTGTTAGTCTGGGTTTGATACCAGTTCAATCCTGTATTGGACATAACTGAAAAATATATTCAAATTTTTATGGTTTGGAGGTGATGAGGGAACCAATTGTTCATAAGCAAGCAGGGAGAAGGACACTATTGTTTGGGTGTTTTGTCATGAACAGGGGTGGCAGTGCCAGAGTGGAGCAGCCTGAGGAGTGCTGAGGCTCAGCATCTTTTGGGATTTTTTCCATTCCCCGTGGAATCAGCACATCAGGGCTGCAATGAGAATTCCTTTCAGAAGCTTTGGGGTTGCCCAGGTGGCTTCCAGAGCAGTGCAAAGGGAATTTTGGGGCTGTTTGCAGAGCAGGGATGTACAGGAGCTCCTTGGGGTTCTGGCCAGGCACTCCCAAACCTTGGCATCGTGGAACTGAGGGGATCTGTGGGAGGGCAGCTCAAGGATATCTGATAGTTCTTTCTAAATAAAAGAGATGCAGACTGAGCAAATTGCACTAAAACCAGGGAGCTGGGGGGTGAAGCTGTGAAATCAAAGCTGTGAGAGCCCAAAGAGCAGAATACTGAGGTGGCTCTTTGCCCTCTGAGCTTTTATTCCAATATTTACACACGGACAAGGCACTCCTGTGATGGAGGAATAAATGAGGCAACACTGAGCTCTTGATCTGGTTTGGAAAAATGAGAGTCAGGCCTGGATGAAGCAGAATTTCCTGAGCTTTATTGTCTGATGAAGGATTTCAGGATCAAGTATTTCATGTTGAAAGCCTTCATGATTATAATAAATCATTTGTGTGTGAATATCCACACAAAGTCAGCCACTGGTTTAAATTGTGGCTGCAGACCATTCTTTTATAATTATTATGATGTACTGGAAATAGAAATAAAATTTTAAGTACATCCTGGGAGTTTTGTGACTTACAGACGAGATCAAATGACAATATCTGACTCTTTTTTCCCCCCCTCAGCTCTGTCATGGGTTTATTTTGTGCTTTTATGCAGAGAATTTTTGCTTTTTGAGCCTCTGTTTTGCAGTGTATGAAAGGAACTGATAAATTCCAGTGTCTGGGGGATTTGTCATTTTCATTTCCATGGTATTTAAGCTTCTTTGATGTCTGGAGAGGAAAGAAAATTATTGGAAAAATATATTTGTTGCCTCTTAAAGATAATTTATCATACATTAAATGCCTTCCAAGGCTGGAAACTAAAGGTACATTTAGACTGAGTTTGTTTAGTGGTGGAGGGGGAAAGTCCTTGATGGGTTTGTGATATATCAATTTATATTTTCCTCTCCAAAAGGGAAAGAAAATGAGAGATAAGTGGATCATAGCATGGAAAGGCACGTAATTAATTTTAAATTTACATTTTTATTCACAGCAGCCACTGATGTTGTTTGACAAGCTGCAGCCTTGGGCTGTAGTGTTTACATTTTGATCTGCCCTCTCCTCAAATGAAGTTATTGAAATTTGTTCTGAACATATCAAAAGCAGCTGGAAGCAGACTGTAAATACCTTCAGCCAACAAGAACAACTCAACAGATCCCTGGAGCTGGATGCTCCATCTTGGGAGCTGCTTTGTTGCTGGGCTGGATTTTTGCCAGCAGCTGTGTGGTTGTGGGCAGGATGCAGGAACTCCCTCACTTGCTGATGGAGTGAACCTTTCTGTCAGTATCAGTTCCAGATGTTAACAGCTGTTAGCCCTCTGCAGATGCATGGAGGGTTTGGAAACAAGAATTCCCCTGAAATTCCAGTGCTGAACAACTTCTGAAAGGCTCTGGGCTTGTGGCAGGTGCACACATCAAAAAATGAGTTGCCTGTAAATTCAGGTGAGGGTTTACTCTGAGGACAGGTTTGAGTTGAGTTTGATCTTTTCTGTGTCAGAACCCCAGATCAGAAATGATTTATGGACAGCAGATACCACCTTGCTGGTGTGACACCATTTCCCAGTGTCCTGAATATCACACAGGAGATCTGCCAGTCTCCCACATTTCCATAATTATTCTCTTAATTATTCCCTTAATGAACCATTCCCTACCACAGGAGGAATTCTCTCCTATTTCTTGGAGCAGAGAAGGTGGCACTGAGTGGCTCTGGGGGTGCAAGAAAGGTAAATGTGTGTTCTGAGAAGAAACTGAGAAGAAACTCAGCACTTCCTGAGTATTTAAGAAGTGGATATTACTCTTAATTTTCTCATTTCTTACCTCCCCCTCCTTTTTTTTTCTCTATGGTATCTTTTGCTCTGCTCAGGGCTGCTCTTGTGCTAAAAAAGGGGAATGAGCTGCCAGAATTCCTGATCTGATACTTCAAAACACCTGAGCTTTCTCTTCCCATAAATTCAGATTTCTTGAGGATTCTTTGGCAGTTCCTGCTGGAGAAGTTTTATTAGAAGCAGCTTTATTTTACAGGAGGAGAAGGAGCTGCTGCTCCTACTTGGCTGTGCTCTGGTGCTGGGCAGGGGGAATGGATCTGTTGGACCCAGATGTGCACAGGGAATTTTGAGGAAGGTGCAGGAAATCCCTCGTGCTGAGCTCAGGACTGTGTGTGAGGCCGTGCCCAGCACTGAGAGCAGAATGGGACAAGCAGGGAGCAAAATGAATTTGTGTTTGTGTTTGTGTTTGTGGGGGTGTTCATTAGCTGCAGGTGAGCAGCCTGAGGCAGGAAAAGCAAACCCACAGAATTTGGAGCTTTGGGCTTTTTTGGAAGCAGATTGACTTCAAACAGCACTGAAATGGCTCACACTTGATTAATTCACACTTTGCTTTCCACCCCAATGGAAATGTGTGGTTTTCCCACGTGAAGATTGGAGGGGGAAGATTTGGTTGACCCTTTGGAGCTGGGGGTTGGACTGTGATTTCCAGAGCTCCCATCCTTTCTGTCAGTGCTTTCCCCTCCTCCAGCCATGGATTCAGTGTTTCCATCTCATTCAGGCTGCTCCCATGAAGGGCTGGGATGCAGAAATCTGGGATTTGCTCCCTGTCCCCCTTCCCATCCCTGCCTGGCCCCTTGGCAGGTGGGAGCTGACTCTGGCACAGTGCAAATCCTTCATTTCTGGGATGTGGGCAAAGGGAAGGGGACAGGCTGGCAGGGCTTGCAGCAGATTTGGGCTCAGCACTTCCTTGGGGCTGGAATTGGGGTTTGTGAGCAGCTGAGGCTGCTCTCGTGTGAGGGATGAGTCTCAGGATGCTGCTGGGATAAGGTGGAGTTTCAGGGTGATCTTAACCACAGTTTTCTCTTGAATTCTTCTTATTTTGGGCAAAATTTACTCCACAGTGTCTCTCCACTGCCTTAAATTTTGGCCCTCCTGCACCCTGGCTATGCTGGGCCCCTCCAGATCAATCCATGCCAGCCCAAACGGGGATTATTCTGGATCCTATTTTTGAAACACACACACACACACACACACAAACAGATATTTTTCTGTGCTGCATTTTCTCCGATGAAACTTTTTATTGCCTCTGCCTGCCCTGGGGTGGCAGCTGTGCCAGGGCAATGTGCAAACAGCACATTCAGCATCCCAGGAGCTGCCTGGCTTCCCTTGGCACCACATCCCCTTCCCTGTGCTCCACAGGCTTCGGAAGCTGCAGCCTCAGCTGGGGCTTGAACTTGGGAAACACTTCGGGGTTTTGGCAGAGAGGAGCCAGAAAGGCTTTGTGCACCTCAGCCTGGCCAATGTCAGGCTTTTCCTATTTTTTTTATTGCTACCTATGACCACAGTGGAACTTAACCCCTGGGGGTGTGCTGGAGGCTTTAAACATGGCCTAGAGAGATTTATGCCAGGTCTAAAAATCATCTCCCAAGTTTTTTGCTGCCTGAAAAGGAGGGAGAGGAACCTGAGGGCTTTTATTGGCAGCTGTGGGTCAAATTTCTGCTCTTGTACATGGCTGAGAGGGTTCTAAAAAACTGCTATTTTTTAATGAATTCGGTGTTTTCAGTTTTCTGATCCCCCAGACCAGGACAGGGATGAGCAACACACACTGAGCTCTGAAATGTGGGTGGATAAAAGGTAGGTGGGGTTTGGAGAAATGTGCAGGCACCTTGGATGCTTTGCAAGCATCATCCCAGTCCCCATCTGGATGCACTGGTGTCCCTTATCCTGTGGGGTCAGTGGGAGAGCACTCACCTTCCTGGGCCTTGGCTGAGCCCAGGCAGCTCTGGAGCCCTTCCAGCCTCACCAGCTGCAGTGTTAAATCTCAATCTCCTCTATCATCTGCTGGGTTTTTAATACTCTTCAAATTCATCTGCATTTTCCCTCTTGTGTGGTTCCTGGATTTCCTGACACAAAGCCCTGGTTCAGGGGTGCAGCAGCCATGAGGGAGGGAGGGAAAAGGAAGGACTGGAAACACCCCCACAAAACCTGATGGGATCCAGCTCTTCCTCCCTGCAGGTTTGTTGTTCATCACCCATTCCAAGTGGGATCCAGCTCTTCCTCCCTGCAGGTTTGCTGTTCATCACCCAGAAACCTCCCAAAAGCTGCTGCTTCCCATTGGCCCACACTGCCTGAGCAGGCTGGGGGATGGAAATGGGCTCATCCAGGCTAATTTAAACATTATCCCTTTCCCTCTGCAGCATCCTGCCTCCAGCCATGGGCTCAGCATGAAATTGCCTCTTTCCCATCCCCATGGGCTGTGGGACAGGACTCCCTGTCCTGTGTCACCACCTCAGGTGAGACTCAGCAGTTGAAGGCACAGGGAAAAGAGGCTCAAAGCACTGGAAATGGCCCTAAATCCTCCTCATGCTCCCAAAAGCTGCTGTAGGGCTCCCATCCCTGTGTTGTCACCCTTGGAGCCCAGCAGGTTTAGTGGGATGAGATGGGAGGTGCAGGTTTTCACCCCAAACCTGGGACTGTGTTTCCAAACGCTGCTTCTTCCTCTTTGGGTTTTGAGTTTTTCCCAGCCTTTTCCCCTGCTTTTCCACTGCTCTGGAGCTGAAATCTTCCCTCCAGTGCCAGCTGAGCTGGTTGGAGCAGGCCAGGAGCAGAGGCTCCAAGGAAAACCACAATATTTTGGGAGCAGTGGTGAGGCAGGGAGAGTCAGGGAGCCTTTGGATTCGGCATTTTCTGCTGGGGCCTCAGCAGAGCCCAGGAGTTAATCATTCAAATATGCTTATGTGTAACTAATCTCTGCAGGACAATGAGCTGAGGAATTATTGAATGCAATTGAAATGGGGCAGAGTGGTTGCCATAAAAAGGGTGTCCCGAGCCAATGGGAGCCAGCAGGCTCCTATAAAAGTGGGTGGGGAAGGAAAAGCAGCTGGTGGGAAGAGATCCCCAAAATCCTAAAGTGTGTCCTGAGCTGCCTCTGCTTGGGCAGAGATCCTTCTGAGCTGCTGGAAATCCGGCTGAGCCCTTCTCCCAGCACCTGTGGGGTCAGTGGATGTGCTGGGAAGGGCAGGACCTGCCCAGAATCACCTGGTGGAACCTGAAAAGATGAAATCCAGCAGTGCCGTGAGTTGGGGTTGGATTTTGGGAGGGATTGGGATGCTCTTCCAGGAGCTGGGTGGGATCCAGGGAAGGAAAAGCAGCTGGTGGGCAGAGATCCCCCAAATCCCAAAGCATGTCCTGAGCTTCCTCTGCTTGTGCAGAGTCCTCGTGAGGGGCTGGAAATCAGGCTGAGCCCTTCTGCCAGCACTGCTGATCCCTGGGGGGTCAGTGCATCTGCCTGGAATCGCCTGGTGGAGCCTAAAAGGATGAAATCCAGCAGTGCCTTGAGTTGGGTTGTGTTTTGGGAGGAATTGGGATGCTGTTCCAGGAGCTGGGTGGGATCCAGGGAAGTGGAAGCCCACGTGAGTCTGCATTTTGGGAGCTGTGAGGGTGTTCAGCAGCGTTATCCTGTGGATATCCATGGAGCAGCTGGGGCTTACAGCAGGAACAGGGACGTGGGGAGAGGGATGGAAATAGATTTTAGTGGATTTAGGGATTAGATCAGCTGGGCTGACCCCGATAACCATCTCAGGGCTTGTCTTGCACACTCACCCCTTGGCTCCCAGAGGTTTTGGCTTTATCCCTGATGTTGTTTGGAGCCTCACGGGATCCATGCTCAGGGTGCCATTGGTGAGCTCAGCACTGGCCAGGGCTGGCAGCAGAAAATTCCTCCTGGAGCTTTCTGCCAGCCTTCAGATGGCCCAAAGAGGTGTTAAGTGCAGCTATTTCCAGCTCCAGGGCACAGATATTTATTCCTCCCGTGATGCCACTGCCAAGCCTTCGTGAAGCAGGAAATCCCAACATCTCCAGGCATCACATTCCTCCTGCTACTCTTTTTTTCTCCAGGCTTTTGGTTTAATAATATTTTATCTGTCTCTTTTTGTGACCATTCTGCCTTTTGTGCCATTTGAAGCCACAAACAGATGATTACACCGACTCCCCCATGAAATCAGCCCTCAGCCCCCTTTTTCTCCTTGCAAATCAGCAAATGGGTGTGAGGAGTTTTGGATGGGATCATCCCTGCCCCAGCCAGCTGCTCTCCCATCCAAAAAACGAAGAGCACAGCCTGTTTCCTGTTAAATCTTGCTGCTTGCATTGGTTTACATTGTTTGTCTGATGTTTTACAGCTTCCAAGCTGATGTTGCATTAAAGCTGGCTGGAGCTGAGGCAAGAAATCAGATGCAGGCACTGGCAGGGTTCCCCAAATGCATTCAGGAGAGTTGATCCCACTGTCACATTTCCTCAGTCCCTGCAGGAGCTGTGTCCTGGCTGAGGCTCCAGAGGTGTTTTTGGGACAATTTGGGAGTTTTCATTGCAGGCCAGGTGGTGGAGGGACACTAAACCAGCCAGGTTTGGTGCCTCTCAGGTGGCTCCTGAGTTTCTCTTGAGCCCTGAGCTTTGTTTTCAGTTTCTCTTTCTAGCTGTCCTGTTGAAGAGGGGAATGGGGGAGGCTGGGTGGGCACTAACCACAGGCTGGGGCAGAATTTTTTATTTTATTTATTTATTTATTTATTTATTTGTGTGGGTGTTTATAGAATAGGATATAGAATCATAGAAGATTGGGTTTCAGGGGATCCCTAAGGATCATCAGGCCCAATTCCCTGCTCTTCACCCCTACCTAAAGTTATCCATGTGAGTAGGAGAATCCAGATGCCCCTTGAACTGTGATGAGCTCCCTTCCCTGGGAGCCTCTTCCAGAGCATTTAATGTGAATGTTATGGATATAAAAATGTATTTTGGACAAATCAAGATGAGTCTGCACAGATAAACAGGACAGGGCTGATTTGGGGTGACAGATCCAGATCCCCTTTGGTGGTGTGTTCCTTGCTGGATACATCCACAAAAATCCCCAAAACACTGAATCCAGCTGTTTTCCATCCATCCCAGGTTAGCCAGAGGCTGCCTGAAGGGAATTGTGCTCAAAGGAACCAAAAGTTTTTGGAATCCAAAGCCCTGATCTAAGGGCAAAGTCTTCCTGCTGGCTACAGGAGTGCAGAAAGTTTTAAATGTGGCTTTACAAGCATCAGCAATGTTGGCTGAAGAGTTCTGCCCTTTGTGGGCCAATTCTGGCAGGGAAACTCTGGTTTTCTTCCTTAGGAAAACAAGAAATAGAATATTCCTGTAAGGACTGAATGCAAGAGAATGGGCAGAATTTAATAATGGGGGTACATCAACCAAATCCAGCAGGATCCCATGGGAATGGATCAAACTGTAAAAATCTGGGTGGGGATATTTGGGAATGATGGAGGAAGTGTTAGAACCAGGATGGGCTGAGCAGTTCCTGATTTTGCCATTTCTGTGTTTTTTCTCTCCTCTGGAAAATTGCTGTATTGATAGCTGCTCTCTTTTCTTAATTTAGAAGTGTTATTTCAGGTGGGTAAATTCATTTTTTGCCTCTGCTGGAGCAATCCGGGGGGTTCTTAAAGAGAAAAAATTGATTTCTTTCTTTACATAAAGGGGCAGATCTTTAACAGATTATCTTTTGGCCTTGATCTTGCTAGCCACAGGGAATTTTCAGCCATTTAAACCTCATGGGACAAGAAATAAGAAATAGGAAATCCCTCTACTCTTAAGGGTCAACTGAGAGCATTGCACATCACCCAAAGCCTTCAGTAGAGACTTTATAAAAACTCCAGCTTAGCCAGTCTCTGTGATACTGATTTGGGAGTTTTTTAGTGGGGTTTTTTTTTTCAGGAAAACCTAAAGAAGAGGAAGGAATTAGGCAATGGGTTATTCTGGGATGTCCCCGTGCCGGAGATGAGCTCTCCTCCCGCACACGTCCCCGTGCCACATCAGCAGCTGTCTGCAAGCCAAGGACATGGGGAGATGCCTATGGCTGGAAAAACAGCTCCTTCTGTATTTATTGGACTTCCTACCAGCTGGAAAATCCCAAAGATCTGCACCTCCAGGGGCTCCTGCAGCTGGGGGGAAATGTCTTCCTGTGAGTTAAATCTGTGTGATGCCTGAACTGCCTCGCCTGTGATGAGGGCGGCGTGGAGAGGTTCCTACCTCCATAATTATTTCTCCAGACACATGGCCAGGTCAGTTCATAGCTGTCCCATCTAGAAACCAGCAGGGATCAGGCAGAGGTGGGGAATATGGAGCTATTTATCAGAAAATGCTGTTTTTCAGGGTTGGAGCAAAAATCACCTGGATCCTCTCTGAACCACAAGCAGGTGAAGGTCAGGTTGTAAAAATGAAGTCCATGTTCTCCTGACTTTGGATAACCTCAGCTGAAATCCTCCTGAAATGGTGCTTGCAGCAGGAAAACCCTGCTCAGTGATGGAGTAGGATGAGTCCAAACCCTGCAGGAGCCAGGGATCCCTGCCAGGGAAAAGCTGCAGGTGGATGGAGATACTGTCAGGTTTGCACAGGGTGATGCTGTGCCTGCAGTTTTGGGGGATGCCCGTGCTGGCAGCTGAGAGATTTTGCTGGCAAACACTGGGAATGGCATTTCTGCTCCCACAGGCATTCCCATGGCTTGGTTTGGGTGGCTTTGGACAAACCTTGCCCTGCCAAGGGCAGACGCTGCACAGGCACTGCCATTGCTACACGAGGGCCAGAAAAATCTCAGTAGCAGAGGAAAGCAATAAAAATGAATGTTCCTCTGGGAACAGCTGAGCCAGACATGAACATCCTTCCAAGTTAACCAATGTCCTGGCTGGGTGTGTGGCTGACAGGTTTGCTCTGCTCCTGAAATCATCTGTGTGAGGCTGAAGGTGGTATCTGGGTGCAGGAACATCTGATTCTCCTGGGATGCAGGTCTGTTTTCCCTAAACTCAAAGGTTTGTGGGCACAGTCCTTGGATTTTCTCCTCCTCTGGGAATTTTAAGTCTTTCCTGAATGTCCAGGTTGTTTTTTTTCCAGCTCAGCCTGCCCTGCTGGGGTCTGTCTGTGGTGCTGGGTGCCATCCTGCAGCCAGCAGTGGATTATTCCCATTCCCTGTCCCTGCTTCGGGGGTCTGGGATCACCTTCAGCCCAAAGGCCTCTCAGAGCTGGGATGTGGAGAGGAATCCTGCCCTGGGATCCTCCAGGGCACCACAGAGGGCTGTGCTGATGGAATCATTGGCAGTTCCCTTTGGCAGGAAGGTGCCAATCCCAGCGTTTTTCCCGTGGTTTTGTTCCCATCCATAAATGCCCAGATACCAGGATTGACTCAGCACATCCCTGACACAGAGCCATGGAAGCTCTTAGGGCTGCAGGGAGAGGGAAGGATGCCCAGCACAGGGCACACAGGGTTTGGGATTTTGGAATTTTACCCAAAAGCCAAATGAATTTCCACAGGACAAGCTGAAATCCAACCCTGCTGCTTTGTGTGTGCTTTATCATATCCTCCAAATCCCTCCCTTCCATTCTTTCTGTGAAGGCTCCAAACTTCTACAACTGAAGTAACAGAGATTTTTTGAGCCCCTCACCCCTCCCTGCCCTTCTCAATTCCCTTTAGTGACTTCAGATATGAAAACCACAAGCACTGAACATCCTCCAGCTGCTTCTGCATGAAGGAGAGATCAGAGATCCTCCTCATGTGAGACAGAAAATGGGGTTGTGCCATTGCTGCTGAGGTACTGGAGGAAAAAAATCCCTATTTAACAGTATTTAACACTTCTGGCAAGAACAGCTCACCCTCCTCCGGGCTGCTGGACAGAGCCAGGGGGAAATTCTTTACATTCTTGGGATTGGGAGGTGGAATTAAGGTAAAATGCTCCTGGATGAGGGCCAGGCTATCTGGAGTAGCAAGCTTTTAAATATCGCACTGGACTTGAATTCAGGAATACTTTTGGAGTGGAGCCGGTGGCGGGAAAAGTGTTGGATTGGGAGTCCAGGGAGGGGAAAAAAAAGCCTCATTTTGGCCTGTGAATGTGCCAGACTCCAGCTAGCAGAGGTCAGGGCAGCAGTGCTGGGGCCTTTGCTGGCTCAGCAGCTCGGGTGATGTGGCAGCAGAGATGCTGCACCCCAGGAGGGCCCTGGGGTGGGGCCAGGCAGCAAAATCCGTCCCTGCTGCTGGGGCTGGGCCAGTCTGAGCTGCCCGAGGCTGTGTTGGCTCCTGCTCTGCCCTGCACCAGGCAGTGATGTCCAGCTGGGCTCTGCCATGTGGGGAAACTCTGGTTGGTGCTGTGGCTCACATCTGGAAATGAGATGGAGAAAAAAGTGTAACTGAAGCTCTCTGAATAGCACCAGAACTCAGGGATGCTCCTCCTTCCTCCTCCCACCAGCAATCCCAGACACAGCTGGAACTGAGAGCATGGCAACAATCAGGCTATGACAGTGATGAGGAAAACCAGGGAAAACTAGGGAAAAACAGCCACCAGCAGCCACTTCTGCTCCTCTCAGAGCCCAGCAAAGCCCAGACTGTGACCCTGCAGCACCATCCTGCTCCCCCTGAGCTGCACCTTTGCCCCTGGGCTCATCCTTCATCCAGGTGAAGGGAATCACTCCCAGTTCCTGGAACAAAACAGGGACAGGCCAATGCCAATGTCCCAGCTGAGCCATTCACACTGCCCCTTCTCGGGGTGTTTGTGTGCAGCCAGCCATCACTTGGTGCAATATTTGTGCAGTATTTGCTAGGTTATTTGATCTGTGGCTGCAGGCTGAGCATTGATTAAAGCAGAGCCCAGCGTGGGGCAGCCTCTGCATCCTGGATTTCCATCTGCTCCATCCAGCAGCGCTGTTTTCCCCCTTTTCCCTTGGAGAGCAGCGTTTCCCCCACCCCGGAGGCACCATTTGATTGGAAGGCTTTAAAAGGGACAATCTGCGTGAGTCATAGTTGAAGCCATAAAAAAAAAAAAAAAAAAGCCAATAAAGCCATCTGAAAAGTGCTGTTTAATGGATCGAGGTAAACTTACTGGAAACAGGAGACAGATTGTTTCATCTTGAAATCGTTGCTTCAAATCCGTCTGCATTTGAGAGCAAAGGACATTTATTCCTCATCAATAGCTGTCAGGGAAAACAGATTTGAAAGGGATTTTGCCACCTTTGAATGGAGCTGAGGGTTTCTCTGGGCTCCCAGCAGCTCTCTGAGCACATTTAAAAGCCTTTCAAGGGCCGGGTGCTCTGGAAATTCAGTCCTTCCAGGGCAGAGCTTTTCAGAGAATGAAAATAATTGTCCCTGACGTGGACACAGGTATCTGCTTGCATGGCAAATATTGATTTTCTTAGCAAATAAAACGCACTTGAGCTGAGCCACATTCACCTCTGGAGAGAAATGCTTCTCCACTCTCACTGTGGCTTTTCCCAGACTGACTTTTGGGATGTCGAATCCCTTTGGCTGATTTTTTTTCCCCATCACTTGGCAGGGAACACAAACCTGGGCAATGTCCTGCGGGATTGTTCCCTTTGCTGTGACCCTGCAGCAGCACTGACATCTCTGCACGCTGTTTGTCTGCATCTGGCTTTCTGTTTGTGAGGAACAAACGTGTTTTCAGTTGGATTCAGCTTTTGCTTATCCCTGTGTTAACCTTAGCAAGTCCAGCTCGACGCGTTTTTCTGCTCTTGAGGAACTAAACCTGGCTTTCCACACGGAGCACTGGGAATGAAGGGGTCAGGATGGCCTCAGGCCACGCTTTTTAAGAGGTGAGTTAATCTAGAGATGTGAATTTCCTTATAAAGCTGCACCTCCAGGGGCAGAGTCACCCTCACTCCTTTCCTGACTGCTTCACCCAGCTGTGGGTCAGAGAGTTGGGATTTGTGCCAGCAGCTGGCTCAGGCTCGGCTCGTGCTCCAGCCTGCCGCTCTTCCAGATGTTTTCCCGGTTGCACACGTGGTGGGCACATGGCTGGTGTTTCCCGTCTGCTGCAGAGCAGGTGTGTGGCCCCAGGGGACACCTGAGCGCTGGGCCGGGCTGTCAGCACCGCGAGTCTCTCAAAGCGTTCCGAGTTCCTCTCAATTTATGGGACAGCTGGAGCGCTGCACTGCTCACCCGGTTCAGCTGGGCTCTGTGTTCCGGGTGCCAAGCCCGGGGGCAGAATTCGGGCAGAGTTTTGTCTGTAAAATATTCAAGAATAGGAAGAATTTTCGGTTAGCAAAGGGGGCGTGTGAGCTGTGCCGGCCGCCAACATCTGCCTGGCACATCTGGCCAGACGCTGGCGCACGTGGGGTCCCCGCTCCAGACGCTCGCGCGGCGCCGCCGCCCAGATGTGCGCGCGCGCGCTCCGCCCGCGGCCAGCTGTGCGCGCCAGCTGTGCGGGGAGGGGCGGGGACTCTGCCGTGACCACGCCCCCAGCGCTGTCAATCATCGACGGCTGCCCAATGACGGCTCGCGACACATCGAGGCCCGCGACCAATCAGGGCGTGGTTGTGATTTCCATGGCAGCCGCAGCCGCGCGGCTGAGGGGAGGCGGCGGTGGCGGCGCGGCCGCTCCCGGTGCCGCTCCCGTCGCTCGTCCCGTTCCCGGTGCCTCTCCCGCTCCTCATCCCGCTCCTGCCCACTGCGATGGTGCCCGGTGGGAGCCGCGGCGGCGGAGGGGCGGCCGTGCTGCTGCTGCGCGGCTCCAGCCGGGCACGGCGGCACCAGCAGCAGCAGCAGCAGTGCAGGTGAGGGGCCGCGCCCGCCGCGCACCTGAGGCGGGCCCGGGGCGGATCCGCGGCCGCCGCTCTCCGTGCCCCGCCCGGGCCCTGCCGTGCTCAGGGTGGGACCCGCGGCCTGGGGCGGTGGCAGGAGCGGCTCGGTCCCCGCGGGGCTGTGCCGGGCCGGGCAGGGCCGGGCAGTCCCGCAGTGCAGCCGGGGATGCGCGGAGGGGCGGCCGAGCCCAGCCCGGTTATTCCCAAAGTTTCCCTGCGGGCGGGAGAAGTCGCGGCCGGGGCTCCCGGCGCTCCCGGTGCCTTTGTTCGGTGTCGCTGGGGCAGGAGCGCTCGGGTTGTACCGGCAGGTATGGAATGGCTCGGCTGGGAAGCGAGCTAACATCTCCTTCCACACCTTCCCTCCACCAGGTTATTCCAAGCCCCTTCGGTTTTATAGTTGTACAGTTTTACAGTTCTACAGCAGTGGATTGAATGTGTCGCTTAGCTGAAGTGGGTTTGCAGCCGCCGTTGCCATTTGCGTTTGTTTTTGTGGATGTGCCGTGCTAATGTTCGTGAATCTGGATGGTGTTTTCTGTTTTTAAGGGGTTTGATTCTCCGCAGTAGCTCAGTGTGTAACAGAGTGCTGAAATCCCTCTGAGGAGCACTCTGAGAAATGCAGGAGCTCGTCTGCTCTCAGTGTGACATTTTTTCTCTCTTTTTCTCTTTTTTTTATGTATAACTTTAGAGAGCTCGAAGCCTCTGTGAGTCGCCAGTAAAATTCCTTTTGTTGTTTTCCAGCAGGAACTGTAGAACTTAACAAATGCTGTTTGTTCTTGCATAACCAGGAGCACGTTGGTAACACCTTTTTGACCATTCTCTATGCCAGTCCTGGTAATTAGCTGTATATATTATAGATGTAAGTAGAGCAGAATGGATAAAGATATTTCCTTTCATTTGAAGCAGAACTTTTTAATTATGTGGTTTTTAAAGTCGTCTTAGAGGCCTTAAATGTAGAAAAACTTTAAAAGGTTGGATTTTGAGTGCTTGGGTAACAAAATGGAAATGCAGAAGTATGAGCAGTTTTTTTTTTTTTACTCTTTATAATGTGGTTGTAATAGAAATCATGGAATGATTACATAGTTGTGTGTTGCATTCCCTGATATGGAAACTTCAGATTCAGCAGCCTGTGCCAATGAAAGTTAATTTGCTGTTTTAACTTTTTCGAGGCTTTAGATTTAAAAAAAAACAGCCAAAAAAAGGTAGGTTCAAGGAATGCAGATGTGTGACCAACATTTCTATGGTTCTTGCAGTGTGAACTGTAGGGGAGAGTTGTTCTCACATCTGCATTCCCTGATGTTAATCCTGTCCAACTTTGTTCTGTCATTCTAGGAGTCTTGGCTGTCTTTCATTCCAGATGTTTTCATGCCAGGTGATTGACTCCTTATTTCTTTGTGGAAGTGAATAAAAATTACTCCTTTCATTTTATCATCTTTTTTTTTTTTTTTTACTTTAGGATAAATGGGAGGAGAAATCTGGGGCAAACAGCTGCAGGGCTTGAAGGCTATGAGGGCTTAAATAGCTAAAGATGGACTTGCAACTTCTTGATTTTTTATTTTTAGCTTTGAGTTTTTTGCTTGGGATTTGCTTCCTTGTGCAGATTCTGATCTGTGAATTGTGGGAACACAGATCCAGTTTTGGGGAAATCATTAAGGTGGTTGTGCAGAGGGATAAAAATGCTTCCTGAACACTCCAGCTCTGTTGGGAGCCGTGTCCTAAATGAGGCAGTGAGGGTTTGGCTGGCTGTGCCCGTGGTGCTGTGGGGATATTTCAGTGCTGTTCCCTGGTGTTGTGCTCTGCCATTATCATGTGCAATCATCTGTGGTGAACACACACAAACAACCACAGTCAAACAGCTCCTTGAAGGAAAACTTTTGTGGGATTCCTTCCCTAAACTTTCATTTAGGGATGCTGAAAGAGCTTAGGAGAGAAGTTCCTCTAAGAAATACCTCTTCAGTTTCTAGATGTGTATTGTTTTGAGGGTGGTTCTTGAGAATTCCCAGTATCTGCTGCCTTCCCAGTATTTAAAGAGAGAAAAAGCAAAAGGTGTAGGAAGAGGCAGGGAAGAAACTGATAGAGTTGGCATCAACTTTTTCAAGTCCTAACAGCATTTTCATTTCTCCTCCTCCGGGAGAGTGATGATGGATAACAGCACTTTGGGATATTTTTCCATTCAATTTAGCCACTGTAAAATGGATTTCCTTTGTAGTTTTGGGTGTAGTAGTCAGGCTGTGCAGCAGAATCTTCTGTTTCTGCAGGATATATTTTGGACTCTGCTCCATAAAGCCTTGGGAAGGGAGGGGGTGTTGTCATAGCCCCAAAGAATCAGGGATTGAGTGGATCTCCTGAAGAGGAAAAGGAATAATGAGAACCTGGTAGGAAGACATGAGGGGAAAGACAACTTTCAATGGTATGAACTCTTCCCCTAATTCTCTCTTGCTCCTACTTTTTGGCACAAAAAGCTCCTTTTTTTGGTTTGTTTTTTTTTTTTTGAGGATCCTCATGTCCTGTTGACACAGAGCTGAGTGTGACCTTTCCTCCCAGCAAAGTTCTCCAGAAGAGTTGAGCTCAAACTCTGGCCCTTTACATTTTTCAGAGCTTTAGATTTAAACCAGCCCATCAGAGAAGCCTCAGTTCAAGGGAATGCAAATGTGTGGAAACATTTCTGTAGTTCCTGCAGTGGGAACTGTGAGAGGAAGTTGTTCACTGCACTTGGAACAAATCAAGAACAAAACAAATCCCATAAAATCTAAGCTGTGCTCTTCCTAGAAGGAGATCTGATGGTCAGAATCTGAGCCAGGAGTTCAGGCCATGGAAGCAGAGGACAAGTTAATCACTGAGAAATGCTTTCTGTATATTTGGGCTTGTGTTTTATTTTGGGATGGATGATGCCACTGTCACTGCCCTCTCAGTTTAGCCCTGGAAAAGCTCTGGTTGAACAGGAGAAGGGAGGGGCTCCACAGTGAAAGGCTGAGGATTCCTGGTTACTGCCTGGGAATGGAGCATCTTCTTATTCCTCTGGCAGGGAATGTTTGAAACACCAACAAACCCCAAACTGCTCGAGCATAAAATACAAAGAGATGACTTGCCTCTTGACTAAGCTAAAAATTTTCAACATTTTTTGGATGAACTTGAGGAAAAGGGTCTTGACCTGCAGCGTGGAGGGGGAGGGCAGGAGAAGGGAACAAAGCAGGGCAGTGAGTTTTGCTGTGCTAACATCATTCTGGGGCTGACTCATAGGCCTGACTTTTCTGGGCAGAAAATTCACTTACAGACAGTTCTGCTTGGCTGCACTGTCTCGTGATGGAACTTGTAGATCCTAATTCTTTTTTTTTTTTTTTTTTTTTTTTGAGGTCCACATAAGTTTTTCAGGGAATTCTTTTTATCCTGGCACTTGAAACTTGCTGCCAAAGGCCTCTCTACCACTCTAGTCTTCTTCAACTTCCTCAGCTCGTGTTTTGTGAGGGGTTGTGTTTGTTTGGGTGATTGTGGGGTTCGTTTTGGGATATTTTTAATAAAAGCTGTCTGTGCTTGTAAGGTGAGTGACACTTTGCTCTTCTCAGGTAAAAACCCCACAACATTTGGAAGCTCAGAGGGCTTGCTGATTGCCCTGCTGTGATTTTGAAATGCTGTCGGTTTAATTGCTGTTAACAGCAGAGCAATAATCACTTTTATAATCCTTCAGGCTGACAGATGTGCTCCAGAGCACTTACTCATGGGGAGGAGGGGAAGGTGGGGTTTGTTTGTAGAAGGGCAGCAACTTCCATATGTCATCCTTATCCCGAAGAGCTTTCCTTGCAACTTCAGGCACAAAAGGGAGTTTGCTGCCTTGGAGAATAAATTAATTTTGTGAGAGGAGCTGTTGCTGACTGCTCCTCTCTGGCTTTCCTGGCACACAAAGCCTGGTCTTTATGGCAGTGCATGTTCCACGTGAAAAACCAGGACAGAAGCTTGTAGGACATTTAAATCCTCATTCTTTATGGCCTTGCAGCCTTTGGCAACTTTAAACTTCCCAAAATGAAATGAAAATGTTTGTGGGTGATTGAAGTGGGGTTTTGTCACATGGGTGGATTTTGGGGCTGTAGGTGAGTCAGTGCTCACAGAAATTCAGGAAACCTCCTCACAGTCTGCAGCATTAATGGGAATTCACAGCTGGAATTGTGTCCACAGGGAGTCATCACTTGCTTCACCCAAGGTGTGAATTAAAGATTTCAGCCTTCAATCACCAGCTTTCCTCCAATACTGACAGTTCTTCAGCTTTGTTGTTAAAGCTGGGTTTATTTTATTTTGGTTGAAGAGATATTCTAATATAAATCTTCAAATCTGATCTTGATATGCTTTTCTCCAATGTTCACCTACCTGACTTTTGCATTTGGGGAATCTTCAAGGAGTAGGTTTTAGTTTGGAAGATGAAGGTTTTTGTGGAAGATTTTTTTTTTTCCCTTCCTGAGGAAATTAGTTTTGTGGAATTTACTCAAACTGAGTAATGGTAGGGATTGTAGGAAGTGTAAATATTTGTAGGGTTTGTGTGCTCTGTGCTGAAATGCTGTTTCACTTGTATTGACTCTTTTCTCCAGTGGGTACTGTGTCTAAAGAATTTTAAAATATTCTGTAGTATTTGTTACTTTTAAGCAGAACAATTTCCCCTTCCCTAATTTCAAGTTAGGTCTGCATGCTGAATCTTTCAGAAGAGAAACTTTGAATTTTGGTGCTATGGAAATATGAACAGCATGATTTGTTTTCCTTTCTTTTTGAGCACTGTTCAGATGACCTCCACTTAAATTTCTGGGAATTTGAGGTTTGGGCTTTGGGGTTTTTTTTAATGTTCAGATATTTAAGGTTCAGTTAAAGCAAGGAGAGGTACATGAGTAGAAAAAAACTTGTCACAGAGAATGAATTGTTCCTGTGAGTGGTGTTCTGGCCAGAGAGTGTTGGCCACTTCACAGGAAAAGGGAATTAATCTTTGAGTTATATTTGAGTTTAATTTTGGTAACAGAGGCTAAAAGCTGAACTTTGAGTGGAGTATTGTGACAGCTGTTGATTGGAATAAACTTTGTTAATGTGGAGGGCAAAACCTTCTCTTGGATGCCCTGCCAGACAAAACCACTGCTGTGACAGATTTCTGCAGGAGGAATTCCCTCCTTTTCCCCACTGCTGAGTGGGAAAAATTCTGTCCTGTGGCTGCACAGGGCTGGAATCAGCGATTTCTGAGTTAAAAGTGGATGTTAGGAGGAGAAGGTTAAGTGGATAATGCTTTGGAGAGGAACAGGGAGCAGGAGAAGGATCCACTCCGGGCCGTGTCGTGCAGTGCTGACAGAGATGGAAAAGGCTGCAGGAAACCAACCACGTCAAATGAGCTTGGAGCTCCTCCCAATTAAAAGCATCTGTGATTCCAAGTGCTCAGTGAACTGAGCCCTCAACAGGCGGCTCTTCCTTAAAAATTCCAGCGGAGTCCTCATTTCATTGGAGTTTTGGGAAGAGGAGTCAGGTTTTTTTGGGAAGAGGAGTCAGGTTTTTTGGGAAGAGGAGTCAGGTTTTTTTGGGAAGAGGAGTCAGGCTTCAGCCCACCTGATCTGCAAACCCAAAGCAGGTGAACTATAGAACACAGGTAAATGTCTCTACATGGACTGTTAGAAATGGGAAATATAAATGTACAGGTGGAGTCATCCAACAGGAGAATAAAGATTTATCTAAGCTATAATCCTCTGATATTCGCTATAAAACATGGCATGTTCTTATTCCTTCTTGGAAATGGAATTCAACAGGCAGATTTTGAAGCTATTTTCTGTCTAAAAGTTTTGTTCAGGCTCTTATGCGGGTCTAGGAATCATCTAATTTTTTTAAAATTTTCATCTGTAGCAATGAAAAAATAATGCAATTTTATGAAATAAAAAGAAACTATGAGAAATAATGAAAGAAATAATGAAAGAAATAATGCTTTTACTTTGGTGTTTCAGACTTGATCTTGTCTCATCTCTTGCGAAGGTAATTTCTGTGTTGATTTATTGTAAAAAAAATTCTAATTTTATTTGAATTTTTTTTTCTCCTCTGGCCAGGCCTTAATTAATTTGGGATTAGGATTCCCATGGCACGTGAGCTAGAGGATCATTTGGAGTAGGAGGTGTCTTTGTGCTGCCCAAGATGGTGGGGAAGCTGAAGCAGAACCTGCTGCTGGCGTGCCTGGCCATCAGCTCGGTGACCGTCTTCTACCTGGGCCAGCACGCCATGGAGTGCCACCACCGCATGGAGGAGCGCAGCCAGCCGCCTCGAGGGGACAGCGCCAGGGCCACCGCGCTGGGGACAGCCCCCAGTGCCAACAGAAGCCTGCCCTACAGCAAGGACATGCCCCTGATCTTCATCGGCGGCGTGCCCCGCAGCGGCACCACGCTGATGCGCGCCATGCTGGACGCGCACCCCGACGTGCGCTGCGGGGAGGAGACCAGGGTGATCCCCCGGATCCTGGCTGTCAAACAGATGTGGGCCAGGTCCAGCAAGGAGAAAATCCGCCTGGACGAGGCCGGGGTCACGGATGACGTGCTGGATTCGGCCATGCAGGCTTTCCTGCTGGAGATCATCGTCAAGCACGGCGAGCCCGCTCCCTACCTGTGTAACAAGGATCCGTTCGCTTTGAAATCCCTCACTTACCTGGCCAGGATTTTCCCCAACGCCAAATTCCTGCTGATGGTGAGGGATGGCCGTGCCTCTGTGCATTCCATGATCTCCAGGAAAGTCACCATAGCTGGCTTTGACCTGAACAGCTACAGGGACTGCCTGACCAAGTGGAACCGGGCCATAGAAACCATGTACAACCAGTGCATGGAGGTTGGCTTCCAGAGGTGCATGCTGGTGCACTATGAGCAGCTCGTGCTGCACCCTGAGAGGTGGATGAGGACTCTGCTCAAGTTCCTGCACATCCCATGGAACCAGGCAGTGCTGCACCATGAGGAGATGATTGGCAAAGCAGGGGGGGTTTCTCTTTCCAAGTGAGTATGAGCCTTCATCCTTCACCTTGTGCTGTTCTAAAATTGTGCACTTTGTACCTAAAACTCACATCTCCCTTGGGCAGCTGAGTTATGATGCATCTTGAAAATAAGTCATTGCTAATTAATAATTTGCAATCTCAGATTGGTTCTGTGTGTAATGTGAACAAACCTGTAATGGTCAAGGCTAATTTGAATTTGAATATCTGAGATCAGCTTTGCTTTTCTCTGTGCCCCAAAATAAACCTGAGCTGTTTTATCTGGACTGGTGTTAGCCATCCTAGCCAGGTCACCCATTTGATTTCAGCAGCAATATTGGTGTCAGTGCAAGAATGGCCTTGGAGCTGAGTTTGCCAAGAACATCCTCTTCCAGGAAACTGGAGAAACTGCTCCAAGAGAATAGAAAGCGGAGTTGGCAGCTTTTCTCCTGGCATGTGCTCCCAAAAGGACAAGCATTTTGATGAAAATTAACCTTGTTGTAAGCAAATCTTTCACTATTCTGTTGGGCCATCTGTGCACCTGATTCAGCTGCTTTCAGAATCCAAAATGCAGCTCTGCTCAGAAAAACTAGATGGGTGTTGTTAAAAGAAAATCTGATTTATTCTCTGGTTAAACTACTCAGGTTTCTTTGCCACTGTTCACAGCTGGGTGCATTCTGTGAAATGGAGATATTCTGTGAAATACAGAAGCTATTTCATCTTTACACTGAGAGAGAAAAATGTCAATTTTTTGACACTCCTCCTATTTTTGAATCCACCAGATTAATTTTGAAAATACCGAATAAGAAGCCCTATTCCAGCAGCAAGGCCTGCCCAGTTAAATTACTCAGCTCCTGGATTTGGAATATTCAGCACTGGCCAAGTGCTTCTGAGTGAGAGGCACCTTGCACAGCAAGCACACACAGAATGTTACAGAGTAATTCTGTTTAAATAAACTCCAGTTCTGAGAAATAAAAATGGGTAGATTTCCTTAGTTAATGCCCAGGAACACAGCTGTGGATTTTCTAATATATTGTAAGGGCATTAGATTTAAAACCAGCATAAAATGATAATCAGTGATTACAAAGAGAACTGAAGAGTCGGGTAACAACTGGAGCTTTCACATCTCCATTCCCACTGAAGGAACAGCCCCCCTCTGTTCCCAGGCTTATCAGGAAGGGATCTCATCCCTTTTTTTGGCAGTGGTGTTGGACAGCAGATTGAAAATGTGGAAATGCTCACCTGAATCAGGGCACTGTGATGCCTCCCTGCAGGCTGATCCACGTGGGAATTTTTTTTCCCTAATTCCTGGGATCTGTTGCTGCTTCAGCAGCACCTGAGTGGGGGTAACTTTATTTTTACTGAGATAAATGGCTGGCTGCCAAGCTTTAAGTGTCTTGTAAAAAAATCACTGTGGATAATTCCATTTCTAGTAAAATATTACTGCCTTACAACTCCCAGATTGGTGTTTTTAAAAATTAATGGACCTTTATACTGGAAAACTCAATAACCTTACTGAGTTCTTGCTAATATTTCTTATTAAATCTGGTGGAATGGGGTGTGAGGAGTTATGATAAAAATTAAGAAAATTGATTGTTCAAAGTCAAATGTGGCCTCGTGTTTATTTTTTTTCAACCTTCACATTTTATACAAATGAGTGTGGACATGTTCCTGTGACCCTCAATTCTGGTCCCAGAGTTCTTCATGTTTTTATTATCTCTCAGGAGAAGAGCTGGGAAGCAATTTCTAGTTTCAGGAGGCTCTGGCAATGGTGGAAAAGACAGAGAAGTGGGTGTTGTGTCTGGGGTGGGTTTATCTAATCAAATACCCTTGCAGTAGGTGCTGAAATTTGGTTTTCAGTTGCAGGATTTGATAATGATTTCAGTGACTCAGGCTTTCAAGGGCTGCAGAAAACTCGGTGAATATCAAAACCTTAAAAATGCCTGTGTTGTGTTTTTATGGGATTCCAGTTGAAGTTGTGCAGGGAGAGCTTGAGATTTCCCACTTTGATGCCCTTGTTCCAGTTCAGACCTGCTGGGTTTGGCATTCCCAGCTGGGATATTGGAAAATCTTCTGGAACAATCAGAGCCCCCTCCTTGAATCATCTGAATTCCTCCAGATCTTGCAGGCCCAGCCTTCACATTTCTGCTGCTGCCCCAGGTCCAGCCTAAGATACCTGGAGATGTTTTAATTGTTGGAGATATTTTTTTGAAAAGAAATCCAACAAGTTTTTTATCATCTTGAGATATTTAAAAACTTTTGAGAAAGAGATAAGAGTATCACCAAAAGATCTTTATAACATTGCTATTACCTGCTAATAAATGCTTAGAATTTCTTTCTCACCCCTTATTTGGATTTTTATGCAGGAACACTGCAAGGGCTGGAGGGATGTGCAGTGCAGGATTTGCAGGAGTGTGAATTTCTGTGGTTTGAAGTCCCTGCCAACGTGGCTGCTGAAGGAATGCATGATGGACTCCCTGCTCTGACCAGGATTGTTAATTGAGCTCTGGCATTTGCCTCAGTGAAAGCAGCTGAGCTGACCACTCATGTAAAGAAATGTCAGGCCCTCTAGAGCAATTTTTATTGGGTTTATTATAGAAATAGCTGTCCAGGCAGAATTACTTCAGAATTTACTATATTTAGTACATAGCTCTCATTTGATTCTGGTACAGATGCAGAATTATTTGGGGTTAGTCCTGTGTGCTTCCAGCTGCTCCCAAAGCTGAAACTCTTCCTAGAGCTGGAATCACTGCCATATAATCAATTTTCCCAATTTTTTTTTCTGTTTGGATTTTAACATTTTTTCTTTCCTCCTGTCTCCAATCTGTCTTCCCTCACAGTCCTCAGAAGTTCTTTATCTGAGGAATCTTTCCCACAAATTATTTTATTTTCCTTCCCAGAAATTGTTTTATTTTCCTTCCCACTTGAATTGAGAGGACAGAGAAGGATTTAACCAGACCAAATGTGCAGCAGTGGATTTTTTATCAGTGCTTGGGAGCAGTAAATGTAGTCCCTGCTATCAATCACCAGGAAATGTTTCATGCTGAAGGTATTGTTAGCAAAGACTGAAATGACAGAGGGACAAAACACACATTTAAAATTGGATATCAGGATGAGGAATCCATCTGTGACAAATTTAGGCTCCAATTGATCTCTACACCCATTTTTGGGGGGTCCAGCAAGCTCCTAGCCAGGCTCATTACCTCCTTCTCCCAGTATCAGCCTGATTTTTAAATGCTCAAATCAATTTGCAGTTTTGGTGAAGAGGTTTTAGGTTTGTCTGGCTCTGTCTGAGCACCATAAATCTTATTTTTTCAAACAAACACCTCGTGATAATTTTTTCCTGAGTGTCCCAATCCACCTCCTGTTGTGGTGCTTTGGCCTCTGCCTCGCTGCTTTGAACTTCTGAATCTCAATTTTTAGCAGCTCTTTTCTTGCTAATTTAATGTGGAGTCAGATGCTCATCTTCTAATTAGAAAGATCACAAAAAAACCAATGCCTAAACTTTTTAATTTTCCATCCAAACTTGTGAGCTCAGCCCAACAACCCTCAGAAGGCTGAATTTAGTCACAACTCCCTGGGCCCAAAATGCCCTTCTGAGATTCTGCCTTTGCTTTGAGTCTCTGCTCGTGGTTGAAGAGGATAAAGCTGAAAATTCTGGGGTTGTTTTTGAGTTTTTTTTTTTTTGTTTGTCAGATCCTTTTCAGCCTCCATAAAACACCAGTCTTGCCCTGCTTGCCAAGTCAGCTTCCTTAGGACCATTTCCCTGTCTGCTTTGTTCTTTGTTGATTGTATTTAAATTATTTCACCTTATTGCCCTTCCAGCATTGGATCTCTGATTTCCTTCCTCTGCCCTGGGAGGATTTTAGCTCTGATGAGGAGTAAAAAAAGAAGAACAAGGTGAACTCTGGTGACTGGTGTGAGGCAGGCAGAGATATTCCTTTTATATAAAAGGAATATATAAATGTTCAATAATGTCTTTCTGAGGTCACAAAAAAAAGTTTTGAATTATTTAGAGTAAAAACTCAGGGAATTTTCAATCACTCAGCCTGAATTCTGTTCCAGAAATAAGCACAATAAAGAAGTTGTGTGTCTTACAATCATAAAGACAGAACAAAGCAGTGCCAGATTTCCTCCCTGGAAAAAGAAAACACAACAAAAAAAACTCCACAAAAGTAGAGCAAAAATGAAAATTACATTAGGACTGCTGCTTAAATGAACAAGAAATCAGTTATTTTCTAAACATGACACTGATTGTGCACTTGCCTTTCAGATCTGTGTAAAGATCAATCAATCAAAGGAATGGTTTTAAAAAAATATTTCTGTAGTTTGTAGCTTTCTGTCATCTCAGGTCTCTCTTTTATGAAACAAATTTTTTTAAAGAACCTCAGAATGGTTGTGACAAAATAACACATGGATTGGAATTCAGAATACAACTTCTAATATATCCTAGACAATTAAACAGTAAATGTGGGAAAACACTGATATGTAGCTGTGGGTTTATTTTTCACTTAACAGCTCTTGGGCTTTCTCTGCTGCTTTTATGGAATAAAGAAGTTATTTCAGCACAGTGTGAGAGCCTAGACCAGGCAGCATCTGCAAATACTGTGAAAATTATTCTCATTAAAACTTCACTTCCCATCAACTCTGTAGAAAACATGAAATTTTAAAGAGAGAAGGAAGAAGAATGGGAGGAAAAAAACAAAACCACACAAACAAAACAAGCTGAAGGTCTTAATGATATTGAAGAATAATTGGCTGAAATGGAAATTAATTTTTTTTTTCTCCTTCCCCAGGGTTGAAAGATCCACTGACCAGGTGATCAAGCCAGTGAACGTGGAGGCCCTGTCCAAGTGGGTTGGGAAGATCCCAGCTGATGTCCTGCAGGACATGCCAGTGATTGCCCCCATGCTGGCCAAGCTGGGCTATGACCCCTATGCCAACCCCCCCAACTATGGGAAGCCAGATCAGAAAGTGGTGGAAAACACGAGGAGGGTAAGGCCTGTGTGTGCTCACTATGGACTGCAGGGGTTGGAGCTCCAGAGCAGGAGCCTTGTGTTTGGGTGGGGATTTGGGATCTGTGTCTTGAGCCTTTTTGTCACTTCCCAATGTGTTTTCTTTGGGGGCAAAATGAAAGAATTCTTTGGGGTCTTGAGCTGTGCTCTTTGGTGTGTGGAGCTGAGCCTCTTGAGAGCTGCCCAGAAAGTTGGGGGATTGGTTAACAATGGAAAAACCTTTCTTGTCTGGATTTTGCTTGATGCATGAGCTCAGTTTTTATATATGAGGGCTGGCAGAAGCTCTGTCACAAAATTGCACCCCAAATACTTGGGAGAGTTTGAAAAATGACCCATAGAAAACAGCCCAGGATGATCAAAACGTCTGATTTTCCAATTCTTTGTAGGACAACCCAAAGATGGAGAGAGGTCTGGTGCTGATTAACCTAAACTTAAGGATTTGAGTCTGAATTTAATGTTGTTGGAATTTGACTAGTTGGGCTATAGTGTTGTTTATCCCTGGAGGTATCCATTGAAAAACTCATTACCATTGTTGGAAATAGAATTAATAACTCTGCTGCTGTTCTTTTGGGCATGTATAGTTTATTAAAAGAAGGTGACTCTTGCTGCTGCAGCAGAGTAATCAGGGAAAAAAATTGAATTAAACAATTTAAAAGGACTGTGTTTCCTCCAGCATTCTGATCCTGAAAAAACTGATTGGAATACTGATGGGATGGATAGGAGTGAAAAAGGAATTGAGGTTTGTGAAGTCTCTGAACTCTTCTGCATTATTTCTTTTTAGAAAAAAACGTCATTAATCATTAATCAGTGTGTTAAAGGCTGGCAGGTTGATTGTTGTAATTTATAGGTGATAGCTCAGCATGGAAAAAGTAACCCACCCTTTTTAGTTACAATTTAGAAGTTCCCTGTTTTAAAAGGCTCTCAAACAAATGAACTTTTCTGCACTCAGTTAAAAGAAGTGTTCAATACTAGAAATTGCAAATTGTGTTGGTTGTGTCTCACTGAGAAAATTGCCACAAGTTTTTCCAGCCTGCTGACCTTTCTGAGTGTGGGGCAAGCTCAGGCCAAGGTGTCAAAATTGTCTGGATTTCTGTCTCTTCTTCAAATGGATTTGATTTCAAAATACAGGAAAGGAATTCAGGTAATAAACAAAGCCAGGAGCAGCTCAGTAAAGCAATGAAAACCTGATTTCAAAGGCTGAGGGTTTACTGAGGCTTTTTCCAAGTTTGCTTTGAAGGATAATTTGTTTGTTTACTGATGCTAAGAGCAGCTGTTAAAAACTGAAGCTGATCTAAATATTGCAGACATATGGAACAATCATTAATATTTGGCTGCTATTTCAATTTAATAGCTTCACTTACAGCCCCAGACAGCATTTTCATTTTGTTGGTTTTTGTACTACCCAGTATATATTTTTCCAGTCAAAATTCCATTTGCATGTGTGGTTTGTACAGGTAAAACGAGGGAGGTGTTCTGAATGAATGCTAAAAGCAAGAGAGTTCATCTTCAAAACTTAGAATATTTCTTTAAAAATAGAGCAACATAAAGATTTCAAACTCCTTCAGCCTCTGATGTGTGAGTTTGGCCCACCAGGGACAGCTCTTGTGGGGTTTCCTTTCTCCTCCAGGAACCTGTGCTGATTTATTCCTTGCTGCTGCAGCCTGGAGAAGAAAGCATTTATTTAAAGGGATAAAATAAATAAATCGAGGTTTTTCCAGCCTTTTGGAGCTGGCACTTGGCAAGTTAATTCTGTTCCTGTGTACTCTGAGCTGGTGAATTTGTAAATCACTGCAGCATTTCTTTTGCTCTTGCTTTCTTTCAATTTCTTCACCTGGGATAGCCTTTCACAGAGTTTTGTACTGGATATCTGGAATATGGATGAAGCTGGCCAAAGAAAATCTTTCCAGTGCATAGTAAGAATATCTGGATCTTGTTTGTAGCGATTTATTGACTCATTTTGTGTTTGGAAGAAGCTCTCTTATATTTATATTTATATTTGTGGTCTCCAAGATTTATAAGTGAACACAGAACTTGAATTGTATTCATTGAAAACAGATAAAGTTCAGACTTCTACAGCTGGGTAAAATCTGTCTGTTCTTGGAAAAGACCACAAATTGCACTAAACAGTGAAAATAATGCTCAGCAATTTAAAGCTGCTGCTCATAATCGTGAAAGTGAGAACCAGAAGTGTAAAAATTCCTAAAACAAGGGCTGGTACTGGAGAGAAATGGAAAGAGATGGCTGCTGTGGTGCAAAATATCAGTTTTTCCTCAGCTTTCTGAGCACTCAAGTGCTGTTCTTTTTTCCTCTTTTCTCCTTTTCTGTCCCCTGCTGGTGACTTCCATATGTACAGCTTAAATATATATATATATATTTTTAATTTAGTCTGGAGACAAAGTGATGATTTTCTCCAGCTAAAGGACAGTGCTTAAATTAGAAATACTATCTCCTTGTAGGTAATGCAAGAGAAGCACTGCTCCCTGCTAAATTTGGATTTTTCACTTGCCTGTTACCTGTGTAAGACACCAAAATGCTGAGCTTTGGTTTCTGAGCTCCTGCACAAAAACAACAAGAAGCAGCCTGGGTTTGTACTGTGACATCTCTGCTTTGGTTTGAGGCTCTAACAGAGCACGAAGGGAACTTCATCTCTTCTTGTGTTGCTCTCCCAGTGCTGTGCTAGGAAATAAAACCTCTCTGGCAGGGTCTGCACGGGGTGAGTTCAACAGACTTTGCTGCTGTTTTCCCTAACACAGGCGGGAATTTGTCTGTTTTCTGTTCAGCCTGACTGTTTTACCTTTTCTGACAGTTTCTCTTGTCTCAGTTTAGGAGTGCAGAGCAGAGAGCAGGGTCTGGCCAGGGTTGTGCTGTTCAGGTCTCTGCATGTGACCTCTCCAAGCAGGGGGACTTTGCCTTCCCTGCATCTGTTGTGATTTTCTTGTCATTCTGTTGCTGATCTGTTAATTTATCACTGCAAGGGTTCCTCCATTATAGATACATAATTACTTGTTGTTCCTCCCTGGAGTTTTAACAGTTCTACATCCTGAGCAGAAAGGAAATCAACATCCTGAAGTAAAAGAAGTTTTCATCTGCAAGTTCTGCAGAAAATGCAAATAATTAAGCTGTGTGTGAGCTGGTAGCCCAGTCTCTATGGGGTGAAATACAAAAGTGCTTCACTCCTCATTAGAGCAATGTGTGCTGTGTCCTTAGCAGTGCTGTGAGATTGTGTAAAAGTGAATTTCTGCAGTTTGTCAGAACCCAGCAGAGGAGGAAAGAGCAGCTCCCAGCTGCAGAGCTCTGCTCCTGCCCAGGAGAAGCTGCATTGTTGTTATGGTTGGCACAGGGGTTTCCTCTCCCATCTGTAATGAATTACATCAGATTTTCTTTGGCACATCCTTCCCACTAAATAAATTTGTATGCTTGGAACAAACGCTGCAGTAAATTCTTGTAACTTCTTCATGGAGTTGTGCTCCCTGTCCTGGAGAGATGCAGAGGTGGAAGTGACAAATTCCAGGGAAAGAGCTGTGTTTTTCACCAGGACTCTTCAAATACAGTGGTTCTTCTCCTGACAGCCCTGAGCTGTTCTCCAGCTCTGGGTTATGTTCAGCTGATGGCAACACGTAGGGATAAAACCAGAATTGACTCACTCCAGTCTCATGCCTGGTTTGAATTGTGAGGAGCCATCTCCTGTTCAGAGTCAAAACATCCATGCCAAGCAGGATTTCAGGAGTTTGTCTTTGAGATTTTAAGGGCAGGAACAATCTCTGATAAAGGTAAAAAGTGTATTTATCCTAAGGGATGAGGGTAATTGTGCTGTCAGAGGAGTTTGAATGCCCAGCTGCTCAGGGCCCTGCATCTCCATTTTCACTGATTAACCTGATCATAAAGGCATTTGGCTTTGTGGGCATTTTCTCTGATATTTAAAACAAAAATTTGGGGGTTATTCCATCTTTCTTGTGACCACAACAGCACAGACTTTCTCAGTGTCCTCTAAATTTGTTTAATATTCCCTTTAGTGGGTGTATCTTCCAACATGTGGAATTCCCAGCTGCATAGTTTCTCTCCAGAGGTGCTGCTATCTCATTTTTACAACAAAAACAAAACCCCAAACCCCTTAACTCTGCATAAATATGATTAATAATGCATAAAAGGAGTTATTACCAAGCAAAATGCAAAGTGAGGAGTGGTTGAAGCTGCCTTTTGGCAGGCACTGCTGGGCCTGTGTAAAATCCTGCTCTGTCTTGTCCCTCCTGGCTAAACATTTACATCTCCCATGGCCCTTCCTTGGCAGGTCCAGCAGAGGTGAAGAATTGTGTAAACCTTTAAAGCTGCCTTCAAAATTCAGGAAAATCTGAAAGATGGAGGCACCTCCATGTGCTGTGGAGTGGTTCAGCTCTGGTTTTGCCAGTGTTCTTTATTTCTTTTGTTTTTTTTCTTTTCCAATTAAACACCAGCAGCCTTATGCTCTGCAACTTGGATGTTTTAAAGTTTACCAAGCCCAAGCACACTTGGTTGCAGGATGACTTTTACACAAAAAAACCCCCATTATTTTTGTGTACTGGAACTGACCAATTATAATGGGACTCCTTCCAAAGCAGACAGGAAAGTGGGTGAAAAGAAATATTTTAATCTTCTGTAAAAAAGAACTATAGATCACACTTCTGATCTAAAGTTCTCCCTGTGTGTTTAAAGGGGTTTTCTCAGGCAACTGGATGTGAAATTTATTTTCTGATCTCTTTTTGAGAATAATATCCACTCAGTTTGGCTATAAGAATGTGTTTTGGTTTTTTAATAGAGCAGCTTGAATACTGCCAACACTGAACAACAAACTGACACAGGCTTCAGATCCCCCTCTTCTGGAATTCCTTTTGGACTTGCAAAATAATTCCCTTAGAAATAGTAAACCCCATTTCTTCTCAATTTTACTGAATTCTTGCTTAGACTGGAAATAATTCCAATATCCTGTTTCTGTCTCTCTAATGCCAGTGTGGGTGATGTGTTTTACACTCACAAATTGGTCAGAAAAGAATCTGGAATCTGAAGCATGTTTCATTTCCTTGGCTGCACATGGAGTCATTGTTTGTTAGAATTTCTGGATTGTTGTTGATCTCTGAGTTTTGATTCAAAAGGGACCATTTATGTTTTTGGAGCTACTTTAAACCAGTTTTTGTGCAGTCTCCTCCTGACAAAACCAGCCCTTAGGTAATGTCAGTTCTGAACCAAAATTTGTGTGTTAAACCTAATCTTGGACCTGCCACTGCTTAGAGTTGCTTTGGTAAATTGTGCTGTGTAAAATGCTGATATTTTCATGTGAATATAATATAAAATACCTTCAAAAGTTTTGTTTTCCAGTGACATTTATATTATTGATCTTGGCTATCTGCTGTTAGATATTTATTAGGAGTAAATGCTGTTCCTGCAAAAGTGAAGTTTTTAGAGCAGACACAAATCTAGATGTGTAATACAAAAATGAGACTGAGTTATAATTACAGGAGAAGGATTCTGGAGAGACAGCCTTGGCTTTGGTGCTTCTGCTTCTGAATCAGTCACAAAGTGCTGTCACCATCAGGATTGTTTTTACGAATTCCCAGAAAAGGTGAAGGTTCCTGTCTGTTTCTTCCAACATCAGCACCACCTAAGACAAAATCCTGTTTTTTCTTGTGACTCTTTCTGAGGTTGTTCTGTACCATTTTTGCTGTGACAATGTTGTTTTGTAACTTCCATTCCTGTTCTCCAGGACACAGCCTGCATTTTAAGGGTTCGAATAAAAACAGAAAATGAGAAATCCTCTCCTTGATTTATAAATATTTATAGTGGAGCAAGGCTCCAATAGCCACACATGGATTTCTGCCCAGGGAAATTTCCTTCGTGTTCCCATGGGAATGGCAGTGGCCCCTGGCTGAGTGCAGATGAGAGCTGTTCCTCTTTTCTCTAAACCATGGAATATCAGAGTGCCCCCGTGTGTGTGTGGACTCATTCCTGCTCTCAGTGCAAACTGCTGCTTTGGATGCCAGGGGTGGGTTGGGGTGGGAATCCAATCCCAAACCAAGATCTGCTGGGCAGGAAATTCAGAGCTGATTCAGCTGCAGAACATGGACAAGCTGAGCATGGCTTTGTGTTCTGGTCATCTGCACGTGGGGGAGCAGAGAAAATGGGAATAAACATCCCCTGACTTCCTGGAGCTCCTTCCTTTGACACAAACCAGCTCAGAGAGAGGCTTTGGAGGAGCCCCACTCCCATTTCATGGCTTCAGGGAATTTTTCTGAGTGGGTTTGGAGGAGCCCCATTTCCATTTCATGGCTTCAGGGAATTTTTCTGAGCAGGTTTGGAGGAGCCCCATTTCAATTTTTTGGCTTTAACGATTTTTTCCAAATAGGTTTGTGCCCTTTTTTAATTTTTATTTTGAAATTATTACAGTAGACCACAGCCATGACATTGGGATGATCAGTCTTTATACTTCAGGATGGTAAAACTCTTCAAGTACACTTCTGTTTTGGGTAAAAAAAAAGAGCAGAATACGTTTTCTTGCCCTTTAAAATGTTTATTCTCAGAAGGAAGGAGCTTTTAAAATTATCCTCCAGAGAGAAGACAGTATGTTGCCAAAATATTTAATGTTCTAGCATTAATGGATGCTAACAACACAAAAAAAGCGCCTTATTTTCTTTTTTTTTCCTTTCCCTTAACAAGCTCTTCAAGCATTTCAAACAATAGTGAATGAGGGTTTTGAGTAGTATCATTTTTTGTTTCTTCTTCCAGGTCTATAAAGGTGAATTTCAGCTTCCTGACTTCCTCAAAGAAGTGCCACAGGTACAGTATTGAATTAATTTCCTTTTTATGAATGTAGCAGAAAATATTATCAAATATCTTTTATAAACCACTCATGAACTTGATTTTCTGATTGATGGCAAGATTTGCTGATTATCCATGAGGTGGAATCTTGAGCTCAGCATCCCAAACCTCTCCTGAATCCACGTGTAACTCCAGACTTGAGTGGTGTTTGGCAGCCTGAGCTGCCTGAATAATCCTGTGAAATGGAAGGAAAAATTGAGCCTCTTTTCTGGACCAAACTCAAAATTTGTTACTTGTAGAAGAGCTTTATCTTTTGTTATCTTGGTTTAAAGCAAGTCTAGTCCAGAGGGCAGAGTTCTAAGTACTGAGAGACTTTAAAAATAAATAGAGATGTTATCAAAATGAACAAACCCAGCCATGGATGGGGTGGTGTTGGTTGAATGGTCAAGTGTCCTATGGAACTTCATGTTTTACTGAAAATTCTCAATTTGGTACTCCCCAAGGGACCACCTGCAAAAAATGAAAATAAAACCCCTTATTGTGAAGCTCTCAAACTGTAGGGTCCTGTGGATATCACAGAATTTTAAAATCCCAGAATGGTTTGGGTTGAAGGGACCTTAAAAACCATTTTTTTCCACCCCTGCCGTGGGCAAGGACACCCTCCACTATCCCAGGTTGCTCCAAGCCCTGTCCAACCTGGCCTTGGGATGGGACAGGTTCAAAATACCCAGGAATCTAACCACAGACAAAGCACTTTGACTTCTCCATTTGTTCAAATAAAACCGATTTGATTAAAAAGGAAAACTGATTTCTTTTGTTCCAGCCAAAGAAGACAGTAGAAAGGAAGTCTCGTGGCAAGATAAAATGACCATGGATCAGTGAAGTGGCATAGCTGTAGTGTGTGTGTCTCATGTTGTCACACAATAACCCTGCCGTGGCCACCAAATCTTTCTGAGCAGCCTTTGTGTGATCTCTAACGTGGGCTTGGCTTTTTCCTGCCTGTTTGCCTGCTTGGATCACTCGGTGCTCCTGCTTTGCTCAGCTCTGGACAAACATCCCAGCCCTGTTGCTGCCAGCATTGTCCCTGTCACCGAGTGTGTGCTCCGTGTGTGCTGCTGCATTCCCAGGAGCCTGCTGGGGTCACCCCCGGCCTTTGCACGGGGGATTGCAGGAGGGGGAATATTGCTGAGGAGGATTGATGGACATCCTTCAGAACCGAGCACACTGTGTATGCATGGTGTGCTAGCAAAAAAAAGCCTTCATTTGGAATCAATCCTGCCTTCAATCCTTGTTTGCATACAGTATCAGTTCAATGATGCTGTTTGTGGTTTTCATTATCCTGGCATACCCAGAAGAACCTGATAAATTCCTTCTTTAGGATAGGATAGGATAGGGAGGTTCCTGCTAAATTCCAGGAAGTGGATTTATACAATTAGCTTGGTTTAAATACAGAATTTACCAAAATCTGGGCAGATTTATCCCTAGCAAAGGAAGACCATCTAAAAGACAAAAATATGCACTGTGGAGGAGTAAAAGAATATTCCTTAAACCATAAAAACTTGATCAAATTGATGCTGATAGTGTTCTCCTTTAACTAAACAGCTCAGAGGTTTGGAGAACAGACATTGGTAATGATATTTTTTGTCTTCTACTGTAAAATAGCTAATTTAATTTTTTTCTCTTTTTTTGACAGACTGAACCTATGGAATAGAAGAGAAAATGGACATTTCTTGCACAGAAGGTAATAAAAGAGCGTTGCAGTTCTGCTCATTTGTTGCTGTTAATTTAAGATGATTTTTGTTTAACTTCTGTAACTTCATGAGTAAGATAAACATGAAGATATGTTTTTTAAAGGAAACTGCTTCAGATGAGCTGGTTTGTAATATTTGATTTAACATCTCATAGCCAGTATTTTTAAAAAGCTGCACTTTAGTCACTGAATAAACAGTGACAAAATTTTGCAGGGGGTTGAGTAAATTCTAGACCAGTTAAGAAACGAGTGATGCAAGATTTCCTGTGTTAATCCAGGATTTTTACTTGTCAGCCCTGCTATCAGATGTTCTGGCCTGACAACAAAAGATTGCAAAATTTAAATCCAGTTTAAAAATAGCCCAAAGCAATATGCCCTACAGATATCCCCAAAATAGATCCTTACATGGCCATAAATATAAACACCCTAAATAGAGCCAAAAGCACTGCTCTGTATAGAAATATGGATCTAAAAACTTCCCAGAGATGAATTACAGGCCTTCCCTGTGAGATCAATAGAGAAACCATCATCTTTTCACACAATCAATTTAAAATGACTAAAGCATCAGCCTCATTTTGCCACTTAGCTTTGCAAAATGGATTTCAACCTGTAATATTTCTGTCTAAAGCTGCTGCCCAGTTTCTGAGAAAACAAACTGGGAACTTCCCAGCATAACTTCCCACTGGGTCACCAGGGTTTGGGTGGAAGTGGAAAATCAATATAATTTTTTTTTTTTTTTGCACTATGTTCCAAGCAGTCTCTGTAATATTAGATATTACAGGAATGGGATTTTCCACCTGCTCAGACAACAGTGGCTACTCTTAATTCTGCATTATTTGTAATTCCAAAACCCTGTCCAGGGTAAAAAGCTGAATATTCCCAGGAAAGCTCCAACATAACTTTATTTCTTTTTTTTTTTTTAGAAGATCAACTGCTGCCTTTTCCATGGGAATGATCCCTGTCCCCCTGGGATCAGAGGTGTGCTGCTCCTGGCCTGCTCTCTTCAGAATGTTCTCTCCTGTTTCTTTCATTCTGGTTTTGTTCCAAATTTTGCTGTTGTGAGCGCATGTAAACCTGTTAAAAAACAAACAAACAAAAAAAAAACCCAAAAAACACTGATGTTAATGTAGAACTGCATTACATTCTCACAACTATTTTTTTAAGGTTTTAAAAAAATGCAAAAGCAATGTCTGAAATTGCTTCTCTGTTTTAATTACAGGGCTCCACCTTCACAGATTTTTTTTGTTTCTTGTAGCAGTTTGATTTTAAATGTACGAAGCTTTCAAGAGTGGTCTGTGCTTGTCCTGAAAGATTTTTGGTGAAACAGTTGTTTGTTTTATTCATATGTGGAAAATGTTAAATATCTTTTATTTAAAAAAAAAAACTTGATAAATTACATGTACAATTACAATTCAATGATCTTTTGTATTTTATTTTTCAAAATAAATGCTTTAAATGTGATTTTTTTTTAATTTATTTCTTAATGAATGGTTTTGCTTCCACCTTAAGATTTAAATAATTCAAGATGTGTTAGTTATAATTCAAATATTGATTTGAGGGAAGATATGATCTCATATCCTGGGTTTGGATCTTATTTTAAGGTTTGCAATTTAATGCTTTTAAGAGCTGGGTGGTGATGAAATAGTAAATTGGAGTGTCCCACTGGGAGGTACAACGTGAGATTTGTTTACTGCAGGAAGAAGTTGGTAATTTTTAGACTCTTGAATTTGTTCTTCAAAAGTAATTTCATTTAGAGATGCTCTGCTGGGGGAAGCTGCTGCTGTGAGTTGTGTGCTCAAGTTTCCATCTTTAGGATGCAATGTGCAACAGGATTATTTCGAGAAGGTATTTTTGGCACGGTTGTTGTGTCTCAGTTTTTGCTCTCAAGGTGCTGAAGGTGGTTTCAACCTTCCCCGCTGGTTCTGAGAGGAGTTCTCGCAAAAATATTTCGATTTCCTCGGATTCAGGATCTGCCAGAGATGTGTTTCCCTCCGTTTGGGATGATGAGAGCTCCGAGCATTCCCCGCTCCGTCCCTGCCGCGGTGCCGGGGCCTCCCCTGCTGCCGGCTGAGGGCAGCGCGGCCGCGCCGCTCCCGAGGCCGCTCATTAACTGCAGCTCATTAACCGCAGCTAATTAACCGCGGCTCATTAACTGCGGCTCATTAACCGCGGCTCATTACGGCTGGGCGTTTCCCTGGGCGCTGCGGGCACTGAGGGATCTTCCCGGGGCCGTTCCCGGGGCCGGCTCCGCCCGCCGGGACCCGGATGGGCCCGTACGTGACGCGGGGCCGCGGCCGCTCCCCCGCGCCGGAGCGGAGCCAGAGCCGGGCACCAGGTGAGGAGCGCGGGCGGGGACAGCCGGCCCTGCTGCCCTCATCTCCTCACACATCCCCTCATCCATCCCTTCATCCATCCCTTCACACATCCCCTCATCCATCCCCTCACACATCCCCGGCCGGGCTCTCCCGGCTCCGCTGCAGGTGAGGGAGCGGCGGGGAGGCCGCGGGGCTGGAGGGATCGGGCGGCGTGAGGGGAGCGGAGCGGAGGGACCACCCCCTCCCAGCGGCGACACGGGTCAGGCTGTCACCCTGGCGGTCACCCGGAGTTCATTATTAATCAGTTATTAATGAACTAGTGGTTATTTGCCTGGGTTTGTGCTGCCCCATCCAGCCGCCGTGGTGGTGTCTGTGTGGGATGCTGCTCACAGCTGTCAGACGGCTCCAAGCTGTAAAAGCTGTGGAATTGTGTGTGAGGGGCAGTGCCAGGCACCAGTGGTCACTCCCAGGCAGGTGTCCCTGCTGTCCTGTCCTGTCCTGTCCTGTCCTGCAAGGTCACTGTGATGGAGAGCCCCGCTGTACCCACCCACACCCCCTGTCTTTGCTGTAACCCCAGTGTAACCCCTGGGGTTACACTGCCCTTCCATCGTACTCCGTGGTGTTTGTGACTAGAGATGCTGGGATTTTACAGTCCAGCATTCTCCAGGCCAATGTACAACTGAGTTTATTGCACCTCAGAGATCCCAGCCCCTCCTCCGGGATGATTCTTTGCTCCTCTGAAACAGATTAATTGGAATTTACCAGATTTTGTGTCTTTTCCCTCTGTGTTGACCTTTCAATCATCTGTGTCTCTTGAAGTTGATGATGCAGACGCTGTAAATCAGGTCTCATTCTACCCCAATTTCTCTTTAAAAAAGGAGAGCTTTCTAACAGTCTCCAAAAAAGCACATCCCAAAGAGTTACCTTTGAACAGGAGTTTGTGTGGGGTTCCTGTGATGGGTTCATACATCAAAACCTTTGACTGTAAAACCATTATGTAATTTTTTGTTAGTATGTAACTTTGTGTTTGCAACTTTGCCAGCAGTGGTGCAGCCTCAGAAGATATTTAAGAAAAAGCTGTTTAAACCAATATGGAGAAGCTGAGGGAACAGCAGAGCTTTGAAAAGCTTTTATAAATCTTAGCATCAAGCCCAGTTCAAGGGCTGCTGTCATTCCCTGGGGAATGAAGCCAAGCTGGCAGGGCCAGTTCATTTACTGAGCTTTCTTTGCTGTGTGTGTCAAATATCTGAGCTGTCCCCAACAAAGCTCCAGGAAGTAATCTCAGCTTTTAAATGACAGCTGGAAGGATTGGAAGGAGACATTTCTGGTAGAGTTGGATGCTGCTGATGTGTGGTTCAATCAAATATTTGATTTAAGGATGATTTTCTTTATGGGTGGTGTTTTCCCATTAACTATCTGTTGATCTAGACCTAGATGTGTTTGCAAGTGAAATGGAGGCATATGCTTTGTTTAAATAAAATCTGTAAGTTTAATGAGAGATTTAACAAAGGAATGTTTCTGCACATAGTTAAAAATAATTATTTGACTTGCTTTAAGTGCAAAAAGAAGGATCATCCCAGGTTTGGATGGGGCTTGGAGCAACCTGGTTGTGGACATGGCAGGGGGGTGGAACTGGATGATCTTTAAGGTCCAGTTCAACCCAAACTATTCTGGGATTCAGATGGATGTGTTTTCTTCATGAAATGCAGTGATTAACTTCTGGTTTTCTTCCAGGAGGACTCTGCTCCTGTCAGCACAGCTCTGTTTCACTGCTCCCTGAACAGCTGAAACCAGCCTAGAGAGGGACTTCACTCACCTTTTAATGAACGCCAAAAAACAGGTTCAACTTGTCAGTCATTCATCTTTTTATTGCCACTAAGCTTGTTCTCAAAATGCTGGTGTCATGATCGTGTAGTAAACCTCATTACTGAGAGACTGTTTTGTGTGGATGTTCCAATAGCAGAGCAGGTTGGCACTCCTGAGCAGAATGCAATTAATGCTGTCTCATGGCTTTTTTTCTCAAACCTTGGTGTCATATTAAAAGAGATTATGAAAGAGGGAGAAAAATCCTTTTTTCTCAGGCCTCTAGCTCTGTGAGGAAAGAGGCTGAACTTACCCCAAAAACCCATTCTGTGGTCAATAATGCTGATATGTTTAATGGAGTGAATGTTGTTTATTCACATTGCCCTCCATTTAAGTGAAATCTATGGGACATCCTTGAAAAATGCAGACAAAGAACACATTTTTGGTCAATCTTGTGTTCTTTTGAGTACTCTAAAGAGAACTAGAAATAGCACTGGTGTCAAGTGGCAGCTTTATAAATAATGCATTCACAGTAAATACAGGCTCACCCTCAGTTTTTGACTGTGCATGTTATAAGTGCTGTTCTGCAAGCTCTTTCTGGCTGATAATTTATTTACCTCCTTAAAGGAATCCCTAGCAAAATCATCTTTCATTTATATTGTTGCTATTCTTTATCTGTGAGGCATGGCTGAGTTGTTTGGATAATTGATGATGTCAGAATAAATGTTGTTTTAGGATAAATATTAAAATTGTTAATAGGGTGTGGCCCTTCAGAAGCACTTCCATCCTTGTTTATCTGCCTGTACATTGGACTGGGGTGGAAAAATAATTATGAACTGTAGAGAAGAGAAATTAAATCCCTCTCTGAGCTGAGCCCACACACTTAATGAGCTGCAGCTTAAAAACGTTTGGAACTTCACAGTAGCTACTTATCAATGTTTATTAGGGTGTTAAACAGGATCTAGAATTCATCCCCAAATTTTGGGGAAGGAAAGCTGTGGATGCTTCCACAGAATGTGGAGATTTTGATCTGATCAGGTCTCTATAATGTTCCTGTTTTGCTCAGGAGCCTCCCAGGTCTGTCTGGGTTCACTCTGAACTCAGCATTTCCTTTAACAGCTGAGCTCTAATCGTGTGCACAATGACTGTTAGCAGAATTATTAAAGCAGATTTTTAAAATGTTATGACATTTTTTCCTTGCTGATTTTGAGGGGAAGCATCCTTTTAGTTAATAAATAAATGTGCCAGATGTGCTTGTGCAAATAATCCTCCTCTTTCTTTATTTATAGTGGTTTGGGAGAAGGTTTGGAGGTAGTAAAGCCTCTGGTAGTGGGATGTCTGTCAGGGAGCTGTGGTGCTGCTGGAGACATCCTGGGAGCAGGGATTTTACATAATGCAGTGCAAGGAGAGCAGCGGGGTTTCTCTTTGCTACCCTGCTCTTTCAATTATTATTTTTATGCTGCGGTTTGTCCGTGCAAGGATGGGCCGAGAAGTGTTAAATTCAGTGGATAATTAGCAGCGCGATAAGGAGAGTTAAATATTTGTGTCTCGTGTGCGGTGCGATGTGAGGCAGCGGGCAGGGAAACGCCTGGTGAGAAATCCCGGATTTGCCATTTCCCAGGGAATTCCAGAGCCCAGCCGTGCCCTTCCCCGCTGCTGAAGGTGACAGCCAGAGCCGGGTGTCGCCGATGTGGCAGGGCCGTGTTCCTGCATCCCGCCCCTGGCGAGGGACAGGCTGGGACAGCGGCCACCCAAATTCTGCCAGCAAATGACATTTGCCTGCAAAGCCGCGCCGGGCCAATCGCTCCCTGCACCGCGCAGCCAATGCATGCCGGGCTCTTCCCAGCCCAGCCGGGGCTCCGCGGCTGCAGGGCCCTGGAGCAGCGGTGCCAGCGACATTCCTGCCCCGTCCCGGCCTGCGGGGCATCCCTGCACCTCCTTTTCCCGGGAATAACGCGGCGCTCGGAGCGCTCGGGGAGACGCGGCCGCGCCCCCGGTGATCGGGGGAATTCGGGGAATTAATTTGGGTCTCCCTTCAGCACTGCCACGGCCTCCTACCCAGCAGAGCTGCTCCCCAGAGCCAGAGGGATGGTGGTAGTCACGGGGCAGAGCAAAGTGAGTGCCACCCCGGATGATGCCATGTCGAGCTCGGATGCAGAGGATGATTTCCAAGAGCCGGCCACTCCCACCGCCACCCAGGCAGGACAGGCGCTACCTCTGCTGCCTCAGCAGGTAAGAGCTCACCTGAGATGGGCATGAAGAATTCAGGATTTCTTTGTGGATACCCAGCTCACTTAACATGCTGGAGGAAAACGAAGTCTCTTGAATTTATTCGAGTAGCTCGGCAGCTTTATTTACAAGTTCCATCCAGGTTTGGACCTGGGGCACGCAGTTAAGTGTTTATTCTGGTACTTAAGGCATTGTAAGATTTTAGGCCTGATGCAAAGAAATACAAAATTTTTTTCAGTGTATAACATAATCTGGTTGTGTAAAGGAACTGTCAAGGTGCAATCCCAAGGCTGACCTGAGATTTCTTCCTTTTTGTTTTTTTTTCTGTGTAACGCTGGGGAATGGGTTTTGTTTTGTGCTTTCCCCAAAAGAGCCATTAATATCTCAAATATCTGCTATTCCAGCTGAGTGATTTCTGCTGTTTCAGATTCCCAGCTACAATTAAACCACTCCCTGATTCCTCCCAGCAGCCAAAGCATCCAAATTTTCACCCCTCAAAGCTCCCCGATCTGCCAGTGGGGCAGGAACCACACATTTATCCCGGTGGCAAACTGCAAGTGCCTTTTGGGAGCTGTGTCCTTGTCACCTGCAGAGGACAGGAGGCTCCTTTCTGATGTCCTGGTTGCTTTTGCAGTTCCCAGAAGTTGTCCCACTGAACGTGGGGGGGATGTTTTTCACCACCAGACTGTCCACGCTGCGCAGGTACGAGGACACCATGCTGGCAGCCATGTTCAGTGGCAGGCACTACATCCCCACAGATGCTGAGGGCAGGTACTTCATCGACAGGGATGGCACCTACTTTGGGTATGTATCCTCAAAGGTCTGGCTGAAAACTTATTTTGAACCTTATTTTGAACAGTTTTTTGCTTAGAGTTAAATTGTATTTGTGCAGCATTACACACCTTCAAAGCATCACAGGAGTAACTGCAGTTAAAAATTCTTTGTTGGTTGTGCAATGGAAAAGGAAAACAAGCAATGCTTTCAATTTGTGCATTGTCTCCCCTAGAGTATCTCCTTTCAAGGTATCAAATTGTTTTGATGGTTTAAAGAAGTGTTTGGCATTGCTTTACCTAGGAAACTCCTTTGCACAAGGCTGGGTTTTAACTGATATTCAGTATCTGTAAGTAGGAGGGAATGGAAGGAATGGATCTAGGATTCTTACACAGTTGAAAATATAATGTTTTCAGTCTTTATACAGGATATATCTGCTAAAAGAAAGCCCAAGCCTTTAAATAATTTCTTTTTCTAAATTATATTTGTTGGTAGTGCCATATTCCTTCACCTCCAGGATTCCTTCCTAAGTGCTCAGCTTTTATTTTATTTTTAATTAAACTAACCACGATTACTAATGCATGAATTGGGGTGAGATTGCTAAGAAAGGTGATCAATGTTCATGGAATCAGGTCTTTGCCCAAAGCACACATTGCAATTCATCCCAAATTTCTTGTTGTTCCTTTATAGACATTTCCTTATTGTCTTCAACAGAGGAGCATTGAATTATTTTCAAACACTTTTGGTTTGTGCCATAATCTGGGACAGAAATATATTAAGCCACTGTGTTTATTCTAAAATGATTGTGTCTTTGCATGAGGCAATTGTTGGAAAATCAATTAATTTGTGATATTATCAACCTCAATTGAAAATAGAGCTGGGACAGAGAGCCAGGTTATTGTGCTGTATTTGTTGTCATCCTAGGATTGCAGTAATGCTTCTTTTATTTGATAAGATTTTCTTGGTTAACACTTACAAAGTGATTTTTCTTTGTTTGTTTGATAAGGGTTTTGTTGTTAATACTTATAAAGTGATTTCCTTCCCTGTCAAAAGATCCTGCTGCTGAACAGTGTTTCAGAACTACAAGGAAATGTTCTCTCTCTTTTTAAAAAATTCTGATTATTATTCTGTAAATGGCTCTGCTCTGTGAAGAGAAACCTCCTTTGCAGATGTCCCATCCATTCATCTGGATCTGTGTGGAATAAAATGTTCATGATTCTCTGGGAAAACACAAAAGTTTATTTTGTCCCAGACCTAAATTTGAAATGCAGTGACCACAATCTCTTTCCCATGAAACACTCTGGCCTCTTCTGTGTTATAAATGGTTTCCTCCACACTGAATGTTTGGTTTAAAATCCACTGATATTTTTTCAAATGAGTTTTGACATCAGCTGAGGCAAAATGTGAAATGATGGTTTGGAAACCTGAACGTGGCAAAAGGTTTTCCAAACAAATGTTGGGAATATGGTTCATTTATTTCAGTTACTGTCTCAACAGAGCAAACAATGGCTATCCAGCATTTCCTCTCCTTTCCCACCTGCAGCAGTTTTGGCAGAAATGTGTTTGTTAATGATATTTTTTGCCCTTTTTTTTTGTAGAGACATTCTAAACTTCCTACGATCTGGTGACCTGCCCCCCCGAGAGCGAGTGAGGTCAGTGTACAAGGAAGCTCAGTATTATTCCATAGGACCCTTGCTAGACAATCTAGAGGATATCCAGCCTCTTAAAGGAGAAAAAGTTAGACAAGCTTTCCTGGGCCTAATGCCATATTACAAAGGTAAATAAACAAAGTAGCACTCACTGTTTCTTGTAGTGGGATTCCAGTGTTAAACCTCGTGCTTTCAGTCTGCTCTCAGCTCCCAGACTGATCCCATTGCAGCTGGGAAGTTTATTCTGTATTTTTGATGCTGTTTGGATCTTTGAGGTCTCCACATCCTGCTGCATCCCAGGGTGTGGATTTCTGTGCTTAAAAGGGAGCAAGATTAGGCCGTAGTGTTATTGAATGAGAGGGTTTGTCTGCATTTCTTCTGCCAAGACTTGCTACTAAATAAACTTGGCCTTGCAGTAAGGCCAGATAACTTGGGCATACAATAAGGCCACCGAGTTCACCAGATAACCAAGACTGATTCGATTATTCTACATTTTGCTGTTAATACCATGCTGAGAACAACTGCAGTGAAACGTTTCACGTGCGACGATTGCTTTTGGTCTCTTCGAATCCTCAAATCCTCGTGTGTTTTTTCCAGACCACTTGGAGAGGATCATCGAGATAGCCAAGCTGCGAGCCATGCAGAGGAAGGCCAGGTTTGCCAAGCTGAAGGTGTGTGTGTTCAAGGAGGAGATGCCCATCACTCCCTACGAGTGCCCCCACTTCAACTCGCTGCGTTTCGAGCGCAGCGAGAGCGACACCAAACTCTTTGAGCACCACTGCGAGGTGGACGTGTCCTTCGGGCCCTGGGAGGCCGTGGCTGATGTCTATGACCTCCTGCACTGCATTGTCACCGACCTGTCTGCACGGGGCATCACCGTGGACCACCAGTGCATCGGCGTGTGTGACAAGCACCTCATCAACCACTACTACTGCAAGCGCCCCATCTACGAGTTCAAGATCACCTGGTGGTGAGCTGGGGCTCTCACAGGGCTGAGAGGACTCCAGAGGACAAATGTCCTTCCAGGATTGCCTGGTGGTGAGTGTGAAAGGACTCCAGAGGACAAATGTCCTTTCAAGATCGTCTGCTGGTGAGTTGTGGCAGAGAAAAGAGGTGAAAAGACTTCTAGAGGACAAACGTTCTTTCAGAGATCATCTGGTGGTGAATTGTGGCACAGCAAGGGGTGAAAGGACTTCTAGAGGATAAATGTTATTTCAAGATCATCTGGTGGTGAGTGTGAAAGGACTTCTAGAGGACAAATGTCCTTTCAAGATTGTCTAGTGGTGAGTTGTGGCAGAGAAAAGAGGTGAAAGGACTCCTAGAGGACAAATGTTCTTGGAAGATCATCTGCTGGTGAGTGTGAAAGGATTCCTAGAGGACAAATGTTCTTTCAAGATCATCTGGTGGTGAGTTGTGGTGGCACAGAGGACTTCTAGAAATGAAATATGTTGAAATGTTCTTTCAAGGTCACCTGGTGGTGAGGTGTTGTGGCACAGAGAGGGGTGAAAGGACTTCTAGAGGACAAATGTCCTTTCAAGATGATCTGGTGGTGAGTTGTGGTGGCACAGAGGACTTCTAGAGGACAAATGTTCTTTCAGAAATCACCTGGTGGTGAGTATGAAAGGACTCCTAGAGGACAAATGTTCTTTCAAAAATCACCTGGTGGTGACCTGTGCCTCAGAGAGGACTCCTAGAGGATAAATGTTCTTTCAAAATCACCTGGTGGTTAGTGTGAAAGGACTTCTAGAGGACAAAATTCTTTCAAAAATCACCTGGTGGTGAGTTGTGGTGGCACAGAGAGGGGTGAGAGGACTCCTAGAGGACAAATGTTCTTGGCACGTGCGTTGCTGCTCACATTCCTTGGGATCAGCCTGCTGGCAGGGGTTGGGAAAACCTCTGGAAACTTGAAAAACCAGCCTGAAATCCGACTGTTGGCTCAGGTACCTTAACGAGGCACAAAAAAAAATCACCTCATGGGAAGGATGGAGGGGAGTGGCTGAACATCTGCTAAAAGGTGCCACCAACCTCGTGGCTTCAGGATGGAATTGCAGATTTTTCCTGCATTTTTGGGAATCTGGGGTGCTACTAAAGCTGACGTTTCAGTTTTACCCTCTTAGAAATGTTTTAGTTCCTCCTTCAACTTTATAAAATTTGAGTCACACCCAGCACAAAAGATTCTGGAAATGTCATTTTGATGTACTAGATAATTTGAAAAAAAAATGGAGTATTCTCTATATATAATTAATTGTTGTCAGGGTTAGGCTGTATTTCTTTTTTAATTAAGAATCTACGTTGTGAATTATAATGTTATACTTCGATTATTTCCGTTGTTATCAAAAGGAATAGCAGACCTGGAATATATTCCTTAATGCTTTTAGGAATAATAACTGTTCATGGAAGACTTGTGCCTGTTTTTAGCCTTAGAAATTCTAAATGTTTACAATATCTACAAAAAAAAGCTCTTTAGAACCAGGTCATTTACAAAGGCTTTTGGTATATGAGAAAACCCTGTCTGTATGTTCCTATTAGCAGTAGTAAGAGGAATATTTAATGTATATTATTTTATTACTGACTCTTTTTGCATTCTGTGATATTAAACTTTATTTTAGACTTAAAGTCAGATGATATTAGACAAGTGCTTCCTTCACCTCACCTTTTCCAGACAATTAAATCTTCATTTTATCCTTCTTGTTGACCCTTCTTGGTGTCATAGAAGGAAAACCAAAATTCAGACTTGAGATATTTGTCCACTCTAAAGCAGTAGGAAATTTCTTTCCATGCTGGAAGAGGCAGCACTGCAGAATTATAATTTCTTCAGAAGGTCATTTTTGTACTTCTGACATGAGCAACCACATCCCAAATATCAACTACTGAATTCAGCCCAAAACTGAGAGGGAGAAAAGTCTGAAAATCTTATTGTTTGTGAGGCACAAAAAACTCCATGCTGCTTGAATGGGCTTTGAAATAATCTTAAAGAGAGAGAAAAAGGAAATATTTGCATATTGCATTCCACTGGATTAATTGATCCCAGAATATTGCTTAATTAAACTTCTGACCAAAATCCTTAAGAAACATCAATGACAGTGATCGAAATTCTCAGATTTCTGAGGCAATTTTTAGAATAACTCGAAGAACTTAAGGATCAAATTGTCTTGCAAAAAAAGAGATCATTTTTTCTGCCTTGTCACCCTTTGAGATATTGAATTTAGGAATGGAATTGTCTCTCTGAGGTGGGTGTCTCCCTGCTGATCTCTGCAATCCTTACACAAGATCATTTCAAATGCTGAGTTTCAAGGGCAGAGATAAATTTGAATAGAGGGAATTCTGCACATTTGGATCTAAATTTAAGTTTGTTTCAATTGTTTCCTGAAATAACAGCCTTGCTGTTACAGGTTCTTGGAGTCATGTTTGGCAGCCCAGAATTAAAAGTTCAACTGAGACTAAAGTTTCCCTGCAAGGAGAGGAAATTTTGCTTGATTTCTCTGCTGCTCTGCTGCCCTTCATTTTTTTCTTTCTTTCCAAGTAATCTAAATTGCAAACCACAATTCCTTATAAAATTAAAAACCATCTTAAAGCTGAGCTTTACAAAGTTTTGGGTGCTTGTGCCCTTCAGATATTTCAGTTCAGGATTTTCAGATGGTCAGAATTACAGATATTTACAATATTCAGATTACAATGAGAATTGCAGTTTTACTGGAATTTTCAGTGAGGTTTTTTACCACTTTCCATAAATATATTTACAGAACTCTGGTTGGAATTCCAGCACTCCTTGCAGAAATGGATCACAATTGGATTTTTTTTTTTTCTGGTTTGGCTTTAGGAATTTCCCTGCTGTTGTTCAGGAGAAGATGAGATGCCAAAATTCCTCTTTCAGTCATTTTTGTTACTCCTTGATATGCACACACTGGGATTTTGTAACTTTTTCCTGTTCATTGCTTAAATAATTAAGGAAAGTAATCCAACCAAAAAGAGAAAATGAAAACCTTGGTCTGGATCAGTTGTGTCCTAATCCAAGTTCTCATCCTCCTGAAGACATGAAGTGCAATACTGGAAAGGAAAACATGAATTTAAGCCCCCGAGCTTTAATTAGTGCTGAGATTTGTGATTTGTTCAGGTTAACAATATTTTAATTGTCCCAAGCAGTCTTTGTTTACAAGGATTTAGCTGCTCTTGCCCAACTTGTGCTCATTTTTTGGGAGAAGCAGAAGAATTGTGCAGGTGGATGGCAGGGAGGTGTAATCTAAAAACTGGGTTATGTGACGTGACTGATTCTCTTTTCTGGGCCTGTAGCTTTTGAAATTCCACATTTGCAACAAAAATGGGGAGTGGCTGATCTACTAATCCATGTTTGAGAGACTGAGGATTTCTGTGTAGAATTGTATCATTAAACTATGGAATACAGCTTTTTTTTTTTTTTTCCCTTTTAGGACTTTTCTTTATATCTGTGCAGGCCAGAGTTTTACTAACACATATTTTTCTGTGCTCCCTTAGCTTTTTTTGTCACTTTATCATCTCCAGAGCCTCTTTTCCACCCTCACACCCCCAAATCCCTGTGTTTGTGAGCAGTAAATGGTCTCCTGTCCATTTGAATATTGGAGGAATGGTGAGACAGTTGAAGGATATTTATTTAAAATTAGAATTGTTAACTATTTTTTACGTTGCTGTGAACAAAGACATGACAAGACCAATTGTTTTTTTAACATTCCCTTTATATCCATTGTGGAGTGGTTTTTAACAGGGAACAAAGGCAGGTCTCATATGAAGTGAGTTATCCAATTCCACAGCACATGAAATGTTTCTGTATCTGTATTGTGCTTGTGGAATAGGAAGGGAAAATAAAAATAGGAAAATTTAAAAAAAAATGAAAATAACCCTTATGAAGCACTCAAAAATGACATGAAAAGGTGTTTATGCTGCTGAGCTCAAGAGTTAAAAAAAAATCTCTAAAAATAACTTTTAAACTTGTAGACTTTTAACTTGAATACCCAGAATTCTGCACAGGAATCTGAACTTCCATCCTCCTCAGAGGAAAGTGAAGGTGCTGCCAGCTTTGATCTGGGGAGCCTTTGTGCCATAAATGGATCCTCTGTGGTCTTTGTGGTGGATTTTTAATTTCAATTTTTTATTTTAACCTATAATGAGGGATCAGTTCTGCATCTATTTTTCTTAAGCACTTCAGGTTTAGTTACCTTAAACAAAAGCAGTGAATTATTGCAGCAGGAATTACTTATCACATCCTTTTGAGGGATGTTATGGTTTTTTTGAAGTTTTAGGAAGTCTTTTTGAGACACCTCATGATGCAATACATGCAAATACCTGAATTTGTTAATGTGAATATTTTTGAGATTTTGTTGTTAGTTGTGTAATATTCTTCCCTGAATGTGGCAAGAGTGATAAGGGTTGAGTAAAACATTGGTTTTGTGATAAGCCAGCTCATGCCTCAGGTATCTGCTGCCCTCATTTGGAAATTCACCCATCCCAAAGCCTGTTAAAAATGAGGAAAACCAGGAATCTCCCCTGGCTCTGCACAGTGAGCCCTGAGGAGAATCGGGGCTCCTTCCTCCACTGCAGGCTCCATTCTGGGCACAAAGTGCTCACAGGGCCTTGGAGGCAAAACCCAAACACTTGTCTTGAGCCATGAGCTCATTTACAGGAGCACCCGAACCTGGCCTTGGAGGATTGTTAAAATTCCAGCGAACTGAAGGATGTGGAGATCTTAAACTGCTCTGAGAGCTTTGTTAAACCCTGATGTGGAGATCTTAAACTGCTCTGAGAGCTTTGTTAAACCCTGATGTGGAGATCTTAAACTGCTCTGAGAGCTTTGTTAAACCCTGATGTGGAGATCTTAAACTGCTCTGGGAGCTTTGTTAAACCCTGATGTGGAGATCTTAAACTGCTCTGGGAGCTTTGTTAAACTCTGATGTGGAGATCTTAAACTGCTCTGAGAGCTTTGTTAAACTCTGATGTGGAGATCTTAAACTGCTCTGGGAGCTTTGTTAAACCCTGATGTGGAGATCTTAAACTGCTCTGAGAGCTTTGTTAAACTCTGATTTGCCCTGAGTTGGTGCAATGGATGTTTTGTGATACAATCCTTTGAGTTTTTGGGGTATCTGAGTTTTCCCAGTGAGCTGATTTCCAGGGTGTTCTGAGCACTGGTTTTTGGAAATAAGGGAGGGGGGGGGAATTCATTCCCCAGGGACAATCCTCACAACTCTAAAGGAAATCTTTGAGATCCCAATCCCCACTCCCCCATTTGTTAATGGAGGAGGAGATGAGGTGTCTGGGCTGAGCATTCCCAGTTCATGCCTCCACCTGGATCCCCTCCTCTAACCTTTCACAGCTACAATTCCTGCTGCAGGAAATTTCTCTCCTGCATCCTCAGATTTGTTTGCCAGGTTGCTCAGCCTGTTTTAAACTCATTATTAAACTAATATTTTAATATCGCAGTGTGGTGACTGTTAGTTGCTAAAGAATCTTATTTATAAAATCTCATTACTCTCAAAAATACCTGAATAAATGGATTAAACTAACAGAGAACACAATCACTTTAATTTCACTCTTCTGCTTTATTTTTTTTCTAATGACTGTTAAGAAATATAAATTCTTACTTCTTTTAAGGGCTTGCATAGGAATATGTATTCAGCCCAAGAACTGTATTTTGGGAGCTGTGGGCTTTGCTGTGAGCTGCATGATCCCTCATTTGTTTTTTTTTCCCTAAAAAGCTGATTACTGATATAATTAAAGGCATTTGCAAGCCCTGGGAGCCCTCATTGCCAGGTTTATCCTCAGTGCTCATTGTTCAGAGATGACAGGGGACACAATGAGGGGGATGATGGAAAAATTCCTGTCAGAGCCGGCTGTTCCCATTGCAGAGCTGTCCTGTGTTTGCTTCAGCTCTTGTGCTGTGTGAGGCACAGAACACCCAGCCCGTGTGTGTGAGCCCTCCACTGCTCACCCTGGATTGGTGTGCAGAAAAAAAAAAATATCACTGGATTTGTGTGCAAATGCATCACGGTGTGGCTCTGGGAGATGAAAGGGTGACAAAACCCAGGGGCTGTGGATTGCAGCAGTGACAAGTGAGGTGGCTGCAGGGTCACACTGCTTGAATCTGCTTTGGAGCACCTTGATGTCACAGCTGCATCTTCCTTTTCTGCACGGCAAAGCAGTGATCACTTGGGACACAACTGCCTGGCAGCCAGGGAAGATTTCAGAGCAGACACTGCAGAAAAATGTTCTCTTAACTCACTCTAAACTCTGGGATTTTTTTCACTTCTTTTAATTTACCCTGGACAATTTATAGACTCCACTGGCTTAAAGTTGTGGTTGGCATTACTGAGCCCTGAAGATGTTTTTAGGTTTTTCACACACAGCACAGAGGATAGTTCTAAATTTTGGGCTCTGAAAAAAACCAACACCCTCCAATCTTTCATTATCTTTCTGCAAATAAGCTGATTTCAGAGAATTCTGTTCCGTTATTATCTCCTGTATATAATTCTCTAACTGGAAATCACTTTCCACAACAGCAGTTCGTAGTCATTTTACTTACACAAGCTTAGTATAAGTTTACCTCCACTTTCACTGTGACTTTTATAAATGGATTTTGTTTTGCTGAATTATAAATTGTATGTGTCTATGCATTGTAACCCGTAATGCCTTTGAAAATCCAGCCTGGATGCTAATGATCAGGGTTTGGAATTATCTCCAAATGTGTTTTGTTAATAATTATGTTGATGTGTGATGTTCAATACTGTGAGTACTGCAGTGTATTATTTCTTAATACTTTTGACTTTTCAGTTCAAGTAATATATAGTCTGTATGTTTTTTATTTAAAACACATAGAAGAAAATGTGGATATAAAGGTTGTGTTGTGCAATAAAAGATTATGATACTGACAACTGTTGGAATTCTGGCTTATCTGGTCTGCAGCCACTGCAGTTCTTTTCCCCACCTTCCCTGGGATTTGAGTGTGCTTTGCCTGAGTGCAAATGAAAATTAAGACAGGAATCTCTGGGCTGTTTTAATGGCATTTAGTGGTTTATCATCACGTCCTGAGCAGAGGGCACTTGTGCAGTGTGTGCTGTCTGCTCAGGGACATGAGCTGGCATCATATTATTCCAGTGACCCCAATTCCATCCCCTCCTCCCTGCCCACCCATCCTGTGACACAGCACAGGGACAGTCCCTGTGCTGGCCCTGGCTCTGCAATGCTCAAAAAGAACCTTTCTGCCTGTGCTCAGAATTTTCACCTTCTTCTGAAGTCATTTTCTTGCTGTCCATCTGTCCTGCTGAAGCTCTCCCTATCCCACAGTGCTGAAAAATAAGAGGGCTTAAAAAAGAGATGGAAATCAGCACACAATATTGTGTAACTGAGCACGGAAAGAAGAGTTTGAAACAGAAGCCGGTATTTTTATATTTTTATATTTCCCAAAGGCAGCGCTGGGGTGCTCGTGTGGGGCCGGGGCCGAGCCTTGGAGCCCTGAGGAGCCGGAGCGGGGTCTGGGCAGGGAAGGGAGAAGGGAGGGAGGCTGCAGTGCGGGAATTGGCCACGCTGGGAGGGGCAGGTAACAACAAGCTGAGGGGATGGAGCGTGGATGTGTTCACAGCACAGCACGGCCGTGTGCCAACCCCGCCGGCCCTCACACCGCCCTCCCGGTGTTCCCTGAGCCCCGCCGGCCCTCACGCCGCCCTCCCGGTGTTCCCTCGGCCCCGCCGGCCCTCACACCGCCCTCCCGGTGTTCCCTCAGCCCCGCCGGCCCTCACACCGCCCTCCCGGTGATCCCTGAACCCCGCCGGCCCTCACACCGCCCTCCCGGTGTTCCCTGAGCCCCGCCGGCCCTCACACCGCCCTCCCGGTGATCCCTCGGCCCCGCCGGCCCTCACACCGCCCTCCCGGTGTTCCCTCAACCCCACCAGCCCTCACACCGCCCTCCCGGTGCTCCCTCAACCCCACCAGCCCTCACACCGCCCGCCCGGCGCTCCCGGGGCTGCCGCTCCGCCCAGCCCCGCCGGGCCCCGCTTCCTTCCGGGCTCGGTCCCGCCCCGGAGGTGCCGCCCGCCCTTCCGCCGGAGCCGAGGGAGGGACCGAGGGAGGGCCGGAGCGGCGCCGGGGCCGTGAGGGGCTCTGAGGGGCGGCAGCAGCAGCGGCGGCAGCAGAAGCGGGCGGGCCGGCCCCGCCGCCCGGGACAGCCGGTGAGAACCGCGGGGTGAGGGCCCGGCGGGGACTGCGGGGGCGGCCGGGTCCCCCCGGTTATAGCTCGGCCTGAGGGTCGGGGCTCGGTGTCCGCCCCCTGAGGGGCTTCACACCGGCCCCGCTGCCGCCTTGGGCCTGGTGAGGAGTCCCTGATCGGCAGCGAGCGGGATAAACAAACACCGGGATAAACACCGGGATATGCGGAAACTTGGCAAGCCGCCTTCCTCCTCTGTGTGCGGCTCCTACAACCAATTTTTATTCCATGTATATGTGTGTTTTCACTCGATGTGTCTGTGCCGTGGTTAACGGGGTGCAGGTGGCACTGACAGCTTTGCCACTATGTCCCCCCAGCCTGTTTTCCTCATGAGTTCCCTGTGGGTCAAGAAGTTTTTGGCTTTTTTTTTGTAAGTATCGCCGCTGCCCGGCTGAGGATTAAAGTCCTTTAAGCTCAAGCCGGGGGAAGTTTGGAGGAATTTTAAGATGCTGAGCGGTGTGTTTTGAATGCTTATGTTCGCCCTCCTCCATATTCAGCTCCTAAAGCTAATTTTTATTATCTATATATTTTAATTAATTCCATGGATCTGTGCTTAATGGAGTGCAGGTGTCACTGATAGCTTTACTAATAATCCTCCACCCCAGCCTGTTTTCCTGATGAGTTCCTTGAGGATCAATGAGATTTTTGGCTTTTTTCCTGTAAGTATTGTCTCTGCCCGGCTTCTCAGTGCACAGCTGAGGATCAAAGTCCTTTAAAGTGAAGCCAGGTGAAGTTCAGAGAATATTTAAGATGCTGAGCAGTGCGTTTTGGATGCTTTTGTGGGTGTTCGTCGCTGCTTGTGGCACTGGAGAGTTCGGGCTGTTCCCTTTGAAGCAGGGAGTGGCTCAGGGAGGGTGTGAGATACTGAGACACGAATGATGTGCTCGAATTACCAAAGAAAGAAATTCTCTGAGGGGGTGGCTCACTGCTGTCTGAAATCCTGCTGCTGAGTTCACTGGGAAGATTTTACAGGCAAAATTAAATAGGTTTTTTTTGTTTGGCTAAGTGGGGCCCAGTGCTGGGAATTAGCAGCACTGAACGATTTGGGGGAAAAGGGTGGCATTGTGGAGGTTGTGATTGAAATCCACAATTGATTTGCCATACCTTTGTTATTTGGGCTCATTTGAAAATGAGTGAAATTCCTCACACCAGGACTTTGGGAGCTGAACTGAGCTGATTTTGGTTTTCCAGTTACCCAACGCTTTTTTGAGAGCAGTGTCCAAACCAGGCCAGTGTAGAAGGACGAGGTGTTTTCCAGGAACAGTGCTTTGCTCAGGAATTGGATGTGCTGGCCTTCTGGACACGGTTACACAAGTGGTTTTTGCAGCAGGGAGGATTAGGAAGAGAATTGTAGCTCAGTGGAATGTTTTGCTCATCAAGTAAAAGCCCAAAACAACACACAGCAGAAAGGGAGAATAGTATACAAAACCGACTATACCAATTCCTAAGACCGCTTTACACAACAGACTGATTATAAGCTTGAAGATAGTCCATGAGTGTGATTTTTAATTTTGTTTTGTGGTGTTATTTAAGGCTGTTTTAGCTTTCTCAGCTCCTTCTTTCCTTGTTGTGTAATCCCCAATTATGCTTGAGACTTTTTTTTCTCTGACGATTAACTACTTGTGATCTAAAACTAGACCTAGAAGTCTTGCTTGTGAAGTCCTGTTGAAATGCCACTTGTAACAAGTCAGGTACAAAGTGTATATTTTGAAGTTTTTCTCTGAAGTTTAAGGCAACTTAATTTCCATCTGTGTCCAGGTGAGTGTGCTTGGCAGGAAATAAATAGTGTGTAGGAGCCTGTTGTTGCTGTTTCTGAGGAGATTTTAGCAGTTTAAGCTAATCTTTTCTTTATTCTGACCTGAATTCCCAATCAAGCAGCACAAAGAGTTTTTAGAAGTTTCCTGTGATTTCGTTTGAAGCACAGCTGCGGGTCACATGGAGATGGTGAGACACAGCCTGGACATTTGAAGTGACAAACCAAACGTGTAGCCCCAGGCCTGTGCTGACATTTGAAGGGAAAACACAATTCCAAGCTGAGGAAATGGAGCTGGAGCCTTGTGGCCATCAGCACTTCGGAGGTTTGAAGCAGTGGCTGCAATTTCCCCTCTGAGCAGCCGGACCCAGCTCTGTGGTTCCTTTGAGGTGGTTGCTCATCAGAGCAGTGACTGTTTCTTGTCTTGGGACTATTTTTGAGCAGCCTGCGCTGTTTATCCTCCAACTGCTGCAGCTGAAATCCTATAATTGCGAGGGAGATGCACATTAAAAGTGCGAGCAGGGCACAGATAACACCCGCCTTTCTTGCCTAATTCCCCGCTTGGCTGATGGCTTTTGTGTTTTCTGTTCTGGAGCCTGAGCTCATCTTGCCCCACCCTTTCCTTGGGAGGAAATTAGCTCATGGTTAATTACCCTGCTGCTAATTACATGCCTGAGTGATTGGGGTTGCACCTGAATCACGACTCTTTCAACACGTAGGTTGCTGCTCTTCGGAATTTTGGGGCGTTTGCGTCAGTGGATCTTTGGAAAAAATACATTTTAAGGGCACTTTTCCTTTGGGAAAATACAAAATACACCTTGACTCCATCCTTCCAGCCCTCAGTTTTGATGCACTTTCTAACCCACCTTATAAATGTGGTTTTAGTAATTAAAGTTGCTGGCTGCTGTCTTGTTCTGAATTATGATGGAGTATTCAGGCAAAATGTGAACCAACAGCAGTTCATGTAAGAATTGTGTATTCGGAGGCTTCCCTGCTTTTCTTTTATTTTTTTCTGCTTTCAAATGCCATTTCTGGCCATGGCCATTAATGACCAGAGAGTTGCAGTGAGTTCATGGTGAACTTTGGGGCGCTTTAATATTTTTGAATTAGAATTCAATTTGCTCATTAAGTGCTAGAGTGACTTGTGAAGAGCCCAGTCACGTTTGCTTCAGCCCAGTGAAAAGACTGCTGTAGGTTGTTGCTAATACTTGTGCCAAGATTTTTTTTTTTTTGAGACAATTTTAGGGAGGGAAGAACAAAACCAAACCAACAACAGCAAAAAGAAACCAAAACTTACCAACAAACCAAACCTGCCTGTTCCAGGTCTGTGTTTTGCTGGTTTTAGATACATTTAATGAAGTTGTTACCAATACTGACTCTCATTTATAGAACTTCAATTATAGAATTAAAGCTGTTTTAATTTCCAGCCTTAGCTTGTGGAGTTACTTAAAAACTGTTCTTCACAGCTTGTAGTAATTATAAATTGATTGCAATTAGCTCTTCCTGACGGTGTTTATTGATTGATTAAGCAAGACCTTTTCTGTTCAGCTTTGAAAATGAGTTTTTCCAGGCAGCTCTCTCAAAGGTGACCTCAGCAATCCAGGACTAATAAATAGTTTATGACCCAGCTGATCCCTCCTCACAATGTGCACTCATAATAAAGGTACAGATAATTTTGCAAGGCAAGGGGGTGGAAAAGAACCAGAAAAACAAGCTGGAGGTGTTGGAGCTCGTGGTAAATCTGTGCTGCTCCTAAAGCATCTTTTGCCCAAGCCAAAGCTGTGTGTGCAGCCTTTGTGCTGTGAGAATTTCTTGTGCTTCTTGCTGAAAAGAAGGTATTACAGAAGTTTGGTCTTTCATGTGTGCATTAAATCAGCCCTACATCCAATTTGGGTTGGAGGAACCCTTTATTTTTCCTACCACATAAAAGGTGAGGATGCATCTGCTCTTTGCTGTGATTGATACTTGGTTTAATAGGTTTAATATAAATTTTTCTTGCTCTGTGTAAAAATTAGAATTTAGTATTTTGCTTTTACTGATATACAAGAGGCCCAAAGTCCTGGAGGAATGATTGCTGCTCCTTCAGTTCCCTATATGGAATACTGGCAAAAATAATGGGATTTATGGGCTTGGAACAAAATTGGTGTTTCCTGTGTGTGAGCTCTCTCTGTGTTGGTTGAAAGTGTGTGACAGGGAAAGTGAAGGGGCTCTCAGCCAGAACATTTTGCAGCAAAGTTGGTTTTACTGGTTTGGGTTCCTGCAGTGTTTGCAAATGTTCTCAGTTTCAGCTTTACAGAGGGCAGGCAGCTGCTTTGTCCTTCCTGAAAAATATTCTGTGAGTCCCCATTTTCTGAAGGGAGAGCTGTGATTTGTTGGGGTTCTTCTTGGATGAAAAACTCACACCCCTCAATTTTTTCCTGTCGAGCAAGAATGAGAAGTCTCTGAGTTGGTGCTGCCCTTTTTAAGAGGTGTTTGCTCTAAATGGGTGAATAAAAAGAAAAAAATATTATGTAAGTGTGAGTAGAGCAAGAAAAATGTGTTGATAGGGAGATGTATTTGAGAGCTTCAGAATAAATTGCATTAAAGCCAGTAGAAAGCTAATTTTGAATTAAACCACAGTGATTTGGGGTTTTTTCCCATCATAACAAAACTGCTGTGAGATGCTCTAAAAAAGCTGGAGCAGATCTGAGCTGTCACTAAAGACCTTTGATGTGCAGCCCTGCAGATAGGTCTGATTTAATATGTGATTTCACATGAATCATAGCCCTTGTTTGCTTTTGATTGCAGTGGAATTTGGGAAAAATAAAGCTGGCCATGCAGAACATGGAGATTCCAACTGGGAATTCTTGTGGCTCTAAGACAGGGAGCATTTTGGTGTCCACAGGCAGCAGTGGGACACCTTTCCAGGCTGTGATTGTCCCAAATAAATCCCTCAGGAGCCACCCCTGGTGTGTGAGGTGCACTTTAAAAATCAAAGAAAAGAGAAAATTTAGAAAATCATAGTTGGGTGATTTCCATTTTCCCATTTCAGTGGAGAACAGGAGACCAGAATCTTTTACTTGCAAATAAGCAACATTAAATAAAAGCATTTTATAAATTAATAACTAAATCTAAGAGCCCATTCTTTTTTTTTCCAAACTCATCAAAGGGGTGTTGCTAATTAGCACAGATATTGAGGTGTGATGAGCTCTGGTGCTGGCACAGAAAAGCTCAAAGGAAGTTTCTGTCCCGTGGTGTTTGTGAGGTGTCACTTTGCCTTCCCTGCTGATATTCACAGCAGTGGATGAATAGATTTTAAATTACAGTGAATTTTTGCTCCTGGGAGGGAGATGTGGGATACAGGAGATGCAAGAAGGATGCTTGGTGCAGAGCACCTCTCCAACTTGTAGGAGTTAATGTTATTTATGATCTTTATTGTACTTCTGGATTAGAGTTTTGTCTTTTTTCTTTAATGTGGAAGTTTGTTGCCTTCCATATGTTTTCCTGGCTTCTCAGTGAACAGGTGGTGTACAGGTGTTTGGAGTTGCCTGCTCTCCAATTCCAGAAAAAGAACAGATTTGTTTTTTCCCTTTGAGTTATGTTCAAAGTGAGCTTTGAACAGGCCATTATTCAGGGCAAGAGTGAAAACAAGAGATGTGACCATGCAAAACGTGTGCTGTGACTGTGCAAACACTCTGAGGATTGTTGGATAAGGAATAATCAATCACCTTTAGCTGGAGTGCAAGGCAGAGAAGGGAACAGAGAAAGGAGGAAAAAGCACTTTGGAACTCAACAATTCCAACAAAACATTTGGATTCTGTAAGATTATAATGTAAGAAGTGATTTACTTACCAAAAATTAATTTGAGAGGGTTTTTTTCACATTCATTTTATCAACACCCAGGTTGTTTTTTTATTAAAATATTACTGCTGACCTGCAGAAATCAACTGGGAAACTTTTTGGTTTCACAATGACCTTTTCTGTGTGCAAGTCTGAGCTGAGTGTGCAGCATGTGATCCCTGCTGTGGGTCAGGGTGACTCCTGTGTCCCCAGTCTGAGCTGGTGGCCCTGCCAGGGAGGGCAGGGCTCTGACTCTGCAGCTCTTTGCAGCCCTGCTTTGCTCACTCTGGGCGAAGCTGCTGAGCTTGGAGGCTGAGCAGAACTTTATTTTTATTCTCATGTACACACAGGATGCCAGAGGGAAACCTGGCACTGTGGGGGTGAAGCTCTGGGGGCACAAAGATGATTTTTGTGCCTCTCTGGAGGGGTCAAAGTGCCCAAGTGGCAGAGACACCTCGCTGTGGTTTCAGGTGTTGGGTTGGGAGAGAAGCTGGGACAGGTATTTCATTCTACTCCTTTAATTCTCAAATTAGAGTCTGGAATATGGTCCTTTGGAATAAGAGCAGACAGCTGAATTCTTGGAATTATTACAATTCCAGAGCTGTAACTCTGTTCTGAGTGACAGGGTTTTATTTCCTCGGGTGGCAGAGATCCCTGTAAAATTTCTGTTTTTATTTATTGTGTCTTTGTGGTTTACAGTGAAAACATTGACTGATCAACTTCACATTAATGGCAATTAAACATTTCTGCATATTTATAGCATTTTTTTTTTTTCAGGACAGGCCCCTGCAATAGAGATCTCTGACCAAAATGCTGCTGCAGCTTCTGCTTTTAGGAAGCAATCTTGAAACTGAATCAGTGAAGAGTTTCAGACTTTTGCTTCCCTTTTTTTTTTCAGAATTGTTGCTCAAGGACATGAGTGATGCTCTGGGGATGGCCTGAGTGTGCAAATCCTGCCAAAATGCAATTCCTGCCCAGGCTGTGCAGCTGACACACACTGAAAGTTTAATTTCTGAGCCTGGAGGTGTTGGCAGCCAGGAGCTCCCACGCAGACCTTCCTTGAGAAGTCAGGAAATTAAACCAAAAAAATTTTTGTGAAAGCAACATATTTCTCTTTCTCAGTTATTTCTGCATATGGGAATGAAGTAAAGCTCTTAAATATTTAAAATATCTATTTTTTTGTTTTGTTTGGTTTGGTTTTCCGTTTTGCTCTGCAGCAGCACAATATTGTCTGTCAGGTTTTCAGTGGGAAAGAAAGGAAAGTATTCAGCTGCTCTCCCATCTATAAAAATGAGAGCACATAGCTATAAATTATGTCATTAAGAAATTGATTCCTTTAATATGCATGTCTCTACAATGAAACTATTTTTAGGTCATTTTTAGAAACTCATTATTTCTTTCAAAAATAGAAAAGTGGAAGAAATCTTAATACTTACGTAGATAAGATGGAATATTGAGTTTGTTCCCCCCTCAGAGAAAATCGTGTGTTTCCTGCTACTTTGCTTAAAATAACTTGATTAGATTAATGGGAAATGTTAAATATTATCAGTCTTTCAAAATGGATAATTGAGCTTAGAACAAAAGAGCTGAAACTTCCTGTAGCAGAAAATTCTCTGTGACATTTGTGCATATTCCATCTTCTGCTGGATGATCCAGTGCAGAGTTTGGAGTGGAATTTCAGGGGAAAAGAAGAGAACTGCCTCAGTTACTGCTGCTCTTCAGTTTGAGAAAATCCCTTTTCCTCTCACTTTCCACACGTGGGGCCTCTGACATGGCAGGAAGGAAAAGGGGCTGGATTTACTGGGCAGAGCCTTGCTGTGCTATCTCTGCTCTCCCTGTCTGTCAATATTGCAATCCAAATCCAAATCCTCCCCATTGCTTTGTGCTCTGGCTGTCAGAACGAGGTGAGAGCAGAGCCTTGGGCCTTTGTCCCTTGGCTGTGGGACTGTCACTGCTACCCTGGGATACTTTTTGGAGCTGTGTGAGGGTCACAGCCCTACAAAGATGTGCCTTGGCAGTTTGTCCTCTGTCTGTGGGACTGTCACTGGTTCTTGGGACACTCCTTGGACTTGTGTGAAGGTCACAGCCCTACAAAGATGTGCCTGGGGCCTTTGTCCCTTGGCTGTGGGACTGTCACTGCTGCCCTGGGACACTCCCTGGACTTGTGTGAGGTGTCAAAAACACAGAGATGTGTTTTGGCAATTTGTCCCCTAGTGTGGGACTGTCACTGCAAGAATGTGCCATGGGAATGTCACTGCTACCCTGGGGCACTTTCTGGAGCTGTGTGAGGGTCACAGCCCTACACAGACGTGCCTTGGCAGTTTGTCCCCTGTCTGTGGGACTGTCCCTGCTGCCCTGGGACACTCCCTGGAGCTGTGTGAGGGTCGCAGCCCTACAGAGATGTGCCGGTGCTGCCCTGCCTTTGGGGCTCCTGGTTATGTAACTGTGCCCTTCCTCCCGTGGCATTCATTTGGTTGCTATGGAGCTGTTAAATAATTCAAGCAGGTGACTCCTCTCCAAAGGCAAACCCTCAGCAGTGATTTCTAGCAGGCTGCTGCCACCTTCGTGTTTTTAACCCTTCTCGTTTTCCACCAGGAAGAAAATGAACCTGAAATCGGAGCGCAGGGGAATCCACGTGGATCAGTCGGAGCTGCTGTGCAAGAAGGGCTGTGGTTACTATGGCAATCCTGCCTGGCAGGGCTTTTGCTCCAAGTGCTGGAGGGAGGAATACCACAAGGCCAGGCAGAAGCAGATCCAAGAGGACTGGGAGCTGGCAGAGCGGTAAAGAACCTTCTTTCTTCCTTCAGGGTCACTCCACTAAATTCTATCCCTGCCTCCTGTTTCCTGCTCCTGTTTGCTCTGGCTCATGTCCATCACAAATTCCCCAGTTTGACCTTTCCAGCAGGAATTCAAACCTTCCTTTTGATGCAAAGATGGATACTTATGACATTCTAGTATAAGAGGTTTGAAAAGAAAATCTGGGAAGGAGCAAATGTAAACAGAGCCCAACCTCCCAATGACTACTTTGACCTAATTTGCATATGCAAATATGTATTTCTATCTAGCAATTAGAAGGGTTAAATGGAAAAAATTTATTAAAATACCCTGTGGATATGGCAATTATTTTCTTGGGTGTAGGCAGCACCATGGTTTTACATTCCAGCTGCTGATTAAAAACTGGTTTTAGTCTTGTCTGTGGTCATTCTTTGAAACTGCATTCTTAAACCCAAGAATGTCAAAGCTTTAGCTTTGCTAATTTAGGTAATTGTCGAATCATTATTTCCTGTAAACCAGTCTAGTTTTCCTCGTGTGATAAATGCTTGACCCTGAAAATGGAAGATGTGTTTTCAGAGGTAGCAGCACAGAGATCGTGTCATTGTGTTCTTCTGCCATAAATATCTTAAAGAGTTAATAAAAACTTTATTATTCAGGCAGATAGTTATGCTGCCAGTCTTAGATCATCTCTAAAACAAAGTGGGGTATTTAAGGAATTCTTTAATGAATAGCTGGGAGATGCTAAAGGCACAGATAAGCTTTGATTGTTTGTTGCAGTGAACAGACAGGCTTGTCAGCACTGATAAAATACAATTCCTGCCTCAAGAAATTGGAGATCCCAGACTATTTATGGTCCATCCTGAGCTCGAGGGATGGTTAAAGACAATTTCTCAGCCTCCAAGCATCTTGAAGGGTGACAAAATGTAACCTGTTTGAATCCTCTTTTGTAGAAGGAAAAAAGGTTTCAGGATTGGTGAGTTTGCCCTTCTCTACTTTACATTAAAAACTTGGTCTTTTAAACTTTTCCTCATCCATTCAAGCAGATATATATTACCAAAGCAGATTATGACAACAATGATCTATTTCCCAAAATATTCCCGAGATTGGGACAGGGTATTTTGCAGCTGTGAGATGGGGAAGGACTGCCTGAGGTAACAGGTTGGGGAACTCGGTGTGAGGCAGGGAGGAAGGCAATGAATCCCCTGCTGGAAATCCTCCCCTGTGCCTTTGGAGAATTCAGAGTGTGACATGAGGGCAAAGTGACTTTTACCACTGCAGCATGGAAAGGGTGGCTGTCCTGCAGTGAAGGGAGATGGGCAGAGGGAAGAATTAACATGTCAAATGAGTAATTAATGATTGCACAGGAAATCAGCCCTTAAATCAGACCTGTATCTTTTAACTCCAGGCTCCAGCGTGAGGAGGAAGAAGCCTATGCCAGCAGCCAGAGCACCCAAGGGGCACAGTCCCTGACCTTTTCCAAGTTTGAGGAGAAGAAAACCAATGAGAAAACAAGAAAGGTCACTACTGTGAAGAAGTTCTTCACTGCTTCCTCCAGAGCAGGAGCTAAGAAGGGTAACTCTCCTTTGCCTGTCATGCTTCTGTACATTTTAAAATTAAAAGTTTCTGGTAGATGTGTTGTTCTAAAAGGCAGATTAATGCTTTGTGTGCTTAATGTGCTTTGACTTTCCAAAGTTGGAATAGTGATGCTTCTGGAGAGTGATTGTTACTGAAAACACAGAAAAATGTGAGTGATACCAAACAACCTGTGAAATGGAGCAGTGCATTGCTAAACCTGTGTTTGTATGTGATTGTACAGGAGTTCTTCCACTAAACAGCATAAATGTGTTCCTGGTGGTGGCACTGCACTGCTGAGGGGAAGTTCCTTGTTCCTCTGGCCCATTGCCCTGAAATTCCTGAGTCAGCCCTGGTGTCACACCAGGATTTAGGGCTGGAAGGGGAATTCCTCCTGGAGAGAGCAGCTGAGAAGGTGCTGTCACTCACCTCAGCAAGTGCTGTGGCTGAGTGTGACAGAAACCCTGAGAGAAAATATCAGCTGGTGCTGCCAGAGTGCCTCAGTTTGACAGGACAAAATGGGATGTGTGAGCAGGGAGCCTTGAGCTGCACAGAAATGTGAGGCTGCAGTGTTTGTGTGGGCTGGGAATACCAAGTCGGTGGCTGGCTGGGTTGGGTGTTTGTTCTACACAATGTGTTACAAGCAGGAATGATGAATGGCACTGCTGCCTTTGCATAGCAATAGCTCACACAGGCAAAAACTGGGAAATGCTGGGCTGTGGAGGAGGAATTCCAGAAGGAAAAGCAGCATTAATCTGTCTTAACCTTAGAGACTATGCATTTCCTTAATTTGAAATTCAGCATTTTTCAGATTAGAGTTGTCCCGGTGCATGGCAGCAGCTGGCTACATGAGGCATTCATTCACCTGTGTGAATTCATTCACTTTTTTTTTTTTTTTTAATGTTCATTCTTCTCACTTTGCATCTTTTCTTTTTTTTATCCCTTCACCACCCATCCTGCCACACTCCTGCTCTTGGTGCCCTGCTTGCTTTGGCCTTTTTATTTCAGCAGCTCAAGAGAAAACCCCTAAGCAAGGACAGCTTGGGAGGGAGAGAAATGCTGATAACATTCTCAGGGATTTGAAGGAGATTTTTACTCCCTCCTGGGAACTGGCTTCCCCTTCTGAAGGTAATGCAGCACAGCCTGGGCAAGCTGTCTGCCTGGTTTTAGTAAGCTTGGCTCTTAGTTGGGCTTTGCTAAACACAAACTAGGGTTGTGCCAGTTGTAACTCGTGCTCTTCAACATGAAGATGGCAACAAAAGCAAGTCCAGCATCCTGAGGTTGTGTTGAATCTCTGAACCAATCCTTTGCTTTTTAGTTGGGAGTCATAGGAGTAAAGCTGAAGCTTCTTTGAGCTCCACCTTAGGATTAGGATCAAAAAATAAGAATTTCTTAAGAATTAACTGGATCTTGTGGTGCTTTGTGTTTTTCATTAAAAAAACAATCCAGGTTGTTGTTACAAATCTGATTATTTTGAGTTGAAACTACTGAAGTTGGCACTTCAAGAACTTTGGCATTCTCAAAGCATCTCCAGATGTTTGTTATATAAACCAAGAAGAAAATCTCCCATCAAGAGGAGACTCTGGTTTCATTTAAACCAAAAGGACACCAAACCCCTTGGTGCAAACAGCTTTAAGAGCCCATCCTCCATTAATTGTTTGCAGTCCTGTTCTGCTGGCTAAAGAAATGTGCAGATGTTTGTTAAATGCCTGGAAGGTGATGAAGGGCTGTGTGTGACAGAGCTGGTGACAAACCCTGTGTCACATCCCATGCCTGGACTGGGCTCTGTGGCCATGGCACAACCATAGTGAATCCCTGGAGTGCTCCTGTTCTGCTGTGACAAGTGGCTTTCCTGTAGAAAGATTGAAATATTCATTATCTTGATTCTTTGTGAAGCTGATCCTTCCTTAACTCTTCCCGTGCTCGCTCTTGGCATTTTTGCATTTTCCTCTGCTGGGCTGCCTTTAACTTGTTGGAATTTCTTGGCTGTAATCAGCTTCTTTTTAGTTAGACTGAATTCTCTGGCAGCACAGGACAAACCTGAGGATATTTTGCTGCTGGAAGTTCTTTTATTCCTGCAGCCCTTGGTAATCAGTACAGATTAATTTTCCTTAAATCAGTATTTCAGCTCAGAGATTAGTGAAGTTGCAACTACTAATAATTTGTGGTGTAACTCATTGAAAGGCAGTTCATTCCAATTAACATTCACTTCTTAATACTTAATATTAATCTGCCTCAGTTGACTACATCTCTCTAGTAACTAAACAACAATCTCGTTTGAATTTGTGACTGAAAAAATATTTACATTCCTTAAAGTCAAACAGTAAAATGAGGCTCATTGTAAGAGTGAAGTCATTGTTGAAGTAAGTAAATAAACCTTCAGCTATACTGTGAAATGTGATCATGATTAATCATGGAAGAAATATCTGATAACTCTGCCCTTTTCTCTCTTAATTATTTCTAAATAAGCTTTCTGCTTCTCTAATGTTAAATGTGACAAATTTAATTAATGACCACTCTTCAGCTGGAATCCTGTGCAGGATTTGAGATTCATGCAGTGAATCTTGGGTATAAAAGCAATGGAAGGAAATCCCCTCTGGAAAAGTGTCCCTGAGTGACTAGAAAGGAGTTGTTGCACTCTCTATCTCAATTGCACTCTTTGTCTCAATTGCTGCAGTTGGAATTTAAATATTTGCAAAACCTTTTCTGTTCTGGGCACTGAAATACCAGAGGTGCTCTGATGACCTGACAAGTTATTCCCTGTGCTGAAGTGTGGAGTTTTGGTCACAGGAGCAGTTTGGTATTTACTGGGTGACACAACTTTGGATTTTCTGTAGTGCTGAATCTCTTCAAAAACAACAACCAAAAAAAAACTCCCCTAAGCTACCTCAAATCCAAATTAAATCAACTTAAAGATATTAATCCCACTTCTTTTTCCTTTGGAGTTCTGCATGCTTGTTGAAAGCAGGATTTCTGTGCATGTGAAGTGTTTGCAGGTTGAAAGCCGTGTTTGTCTCATGCTGACCATGAATATTTTCATGTTTTCTGTCTCTCTGCTGCTTGCCTCTCACCACGTTCATTTCCACCACCTCTATTCAATCCCTCCATTTCCAACAGCGTTGGCTGGCAAGCTGAAAGGTGGGTGAAGGTATTGGAGCAGCACAATGAACTTGGAATTTGGAAAATCAGATGTTTTTGTGGGAAAAACCCCCATGGATGCAGCTCTGTCACCTTGCAGTGCATGGTCCTTGAGCAGAACTGCCCTGAGCTGCTTGGGAGCCACTTGTGGAGGTCAGGGGGAGTGGGGAAACCACCCCCTGATCCTTAGGAATCTGCAGAATCCCAGCTGGAAACTTTAAATGGAGATGTCTGAGCTTGGGGGGACTGTAAAACCCAAAACCAACGCCATGTTGCAGTCATTTCTAATACAAAAATGGCATTAGTACGAATGGGGGTGTGGCTCTAAATCCATTTCAGTGGGATACTCACTTTTCCTGGACTTTTGTTTAGTAATTATTGCTGCATTGAATAATATCCAGCATTTCCCTGGCAAAGCTTGAGAAATAAACGACCAGTTGTCTGCACAGCTGAAAAAAAAAAAAAAAACAAAAAGCTACTCAGAATGCTAAAGCCTTTCTGAAATGATCCATGAGTGAAAAAAAACCTGATCTGCTGTGCCCTGAATTTTGCCAGCAGAGATCCAGGAGGCCAAAGCTCCCAGCCCTTCCATCCACAGGCAGGCCAGCATCGAGACTGACAGAGTGTCCAAGGAGTTCATAGAATTCATCAGGGCTTACCAGAAGCCTGGCCAGGACATCTACAAGCAATGCAAACTCTTCTTGGACACCATGAGTCATAAAAGGGTGAGCTCTGAATGCCTCTTGTCTCAGTAAAATGGGGGAATTGGGGAGAGGAAATGCTGCACTTCTTCCAGCAGTTTGGATTTTCTGGAATGTGGTAGGAGCTTTCAGATGATTGGATTAATCAAATTCAGATCTGGGTGCTTTTTTTTTTTTTATTATTTTTTTTTTTTCTGGTAGTGTGAGATCAAAAGATCCTTCTAAGCCCAGATATCCCAGATAAATTAGTCCTGAGTAAATCCCACATAAATGAGTTTGTTCAGCAATATTCTACATTGATATGACTTGTGGAAATGATGTAAGATATCACCTGGTGAGTTTTAAATATCACAGGGTGGTTTGGCTTGGAAGGGAATTAAAGATCACCTGGCTCCATGGGCAGGGACCCTTCCACAGTCCCAGGTTGTTCCAAGCCCCATCCAGCCTGGCCTTGGATACTTCCAGAGATGAGACAACTTAAGGCTAAAAACTTCTAAAGACAACTCAGCATCAACCCACCTCTCTTCTTTCATTGGGGAAGGGGAATTTGACTGTGCTGAGGGGTATTTTTAATATGAAATAAGTGTTACATCTTCATTTTCCATGAAAAAAAAACAACGGTCTTGAAATATAAATCAGTCTGTGGTGCCACCTATGGTTGGAATGAGTCAGAATTCAGCACAACTTTTTTTTCCTCTCCTCCCTTTCTTATTTAGTTCCTCAGATTATCTCCTCACACAAGTTCTCATGGAATCTTACATTCCCTCAGCTTTGAAATCTTCTTGAACTTTGGTTTCTTTTCTTTTAGATCTGTTCATTCTGAGCACTGAGTTTGTGAGAACAGTGTGGGTTTATTTTTGGCTTCAAGCACTGAAGGTGTTCTCGTTTCCTTCTTCAGCCTTTTCAAAACAGGGGATTTTTTACTGCCCATAAACCAGGCCTAAAGTCCAGTCTCAGCAAGAGCTGGGACTTGTGTTCAGGAAAATGTCCTGGTTTTGGCCTCAGAGAATTCAGAAATCAAATTCTCCCCTCACTTTTTTTTTTTTAATGTATGGTTTCATTTAATGATGAAAATTGCCTTAATTAAATTTTAAACCTTCAAACTCTGTTATGTTCTTCAGGAGCTCACTTAGCAAAAGCCAGTGCTGTTTCACATGAACTTTATCATCAGACATGTCTGCTGTAGAGATATTCCTTCAAATAAGTGATGTTTTTGGGGCTTTCTAGACTATAAATTGTTTTTTAAAAAATCAAAGGTTAAATAGGGACAAACCTTTTTTTTTTTAGTCTGTCAGTTCTCCTCAGGGGGAAAAAGCCATTGCACCTGTGCTAATATCCATTTATTCAGCAAATAAATACAAATCTTTCACACAGTAAAGAGCCAGTGCTGGCTTCTCCTATTTTTAAATAAAATTGAGCCACCATAAACACCTGTGCTGACACCTCTGCATTCTCAGACTGTTAGAGCAGCTGGACACTTGCCTGAAACCAAAACAAACCATGAGGTGTTGCTGCCAGCTCTTCACACTTAATCCTTGTTCTCCTGCAGGATTTGAGCATTGAGGAACAATCTGAGTGTGCCCAGGACTTCTACCAAAATGTAGCAGACAGGCTGCAGACACGTTGGAAAGGTACCAAATTCTTCTTTTTCATCTTCCTGTTCCAAAAGCAGAGATGTAAAATTCAAACCTCCTGAATCTGCAGTTAAAGCAAAGCATTCCCAGCTTCCAGAAATGCTGGGAACAGGTTCTGGTACCAGAGTTAGAATTGTTCCCTCCAGGAAGTTTTGCTGTCTTAAATATTTGTTTTTACAGCTTTCTTTTCAATTCTCAGTGGAGTTCTACCCATTTTCTTTTTACTTCCTATTATATCCAGTTATAAACTCAGGCTGGCTTGAATGAGTAATATAAATTTGATGATATTTGGATTAAACCTTCCAAAGAGCCCTTGAATATTTCATTTGTGGGACTTGTCCCTTTCAGTGCCCCCTGAAAAAGTGGAGAAGGCAATGGATGAGGTTGAGAAATACATAATGACTCGACAGTATAAATATGTTTTTTGCCCTGAGACAACTGATGATGAGAAGAAAGACCTTGCTGTCCAAAAACGGATCAGGTAAGGCTTGAAAAGAAAAATAATTGAGTAATCCCTAATTCTCTAAATGAGCTCTGAATCAGCTATGTTAAAAACCTTGTGCTGTCACAGAAAAATGGCTTGTTAAGGGTCCAAACCATTTTATTTAAAATGAAGAGCTAATAGGTGAGATAATGACAAGCACTACACTGGGAAAATTTGCTGTTGTTAAATTACAGCCAAAAAAATTTTTTTAAAAAAGGAAATACTTTCTCTGAAAATAAATTACTTCAGTGGAATAAACTGGTTTATGGCTGGAATAATGCCTCATTCACACAAAGCATCCCTTGTGCCCTGAGCTCGGGGAGCAGCTGCTTTCAAACACCTGGATGTCACTGTACTGACAAGTTTAACCCTTTCTTTCCTGTCCCAGGGCTTTGCACTGGGTGACTCCCCAGATGCTGTGTGTTCCTGTGAGTGAGGAGATCCCAGAAGTCTCTGACATGGTTGTAAAGGCAATCACAGGTTTGTGAGTGATGAATTCTATATTTCCAACTTTAAATTTTCTCTCTCTTGCTTATTGAGATGATTTTTGCTGTCATCACAAAGGGAGGGGTCCAGGCTGTTCAATGTGCAGGATTCTCTGTGAGTTTGGAATTTCACCTGTGGAGCAGGGATCATTTTCCACACTGAAGTGTTTAGGTTTAGCTGATTTACATGAAACACTTCCCCACAGACAGAAACGATGCACCATCAGTATTACCCAGCAAATCCTGTTTATTCAGTGCCTGATTAAAACCATTGCAATCATTTTTCTCTGGTTTTCCCCTCCCAGATATCATTGAGATGGACTCCAAGCGTGTCCCTCGGGATAAACTGGCCTGCATCACCAAATGCAGCAAGCACATCTTCAATGCCATCAAAATCACCAAAAATGAGCCAGCCTCTGCTGATGATTTCCTGCCCACCCTGATTTACATCGTGCTCAAGGGGAACCCCCCACGCCTGCAGTCCAACATCCAGTACATCACTCGCTTCTGCAACCCCAGCAGGCTCATGACTGGGGAGGATGGATATTATTTCACCAACCTGGTGAGTGCAGGAGGAAAGGTGGGTTTGGACAGCAAAGTTTGGCTTTTATTTGGAGGTAGGAATTGCCAGCAAAGGGAAACAGAAATTAAAATTCATCTTCAAACAGTGGTTGAGGTTATTTGGAGCACTGCCAGTTTTATCTCCTCTCTCTTCCTTCTCTGCTGTCCAAACCAGAGCTTTGCTTTCTTATTTTATAACTATAAGGGTTTTTAAAACCTTTATACACTTTTGTGTATTTTTATCCTGTAAGATCAGAACTTTCTATTCCTCAAACCCTGAGTTTGGGCTGTGCAGATGTTGCAGATGCAAAGTCCCCTGTTTGAGCCCAGGAGAGTTTCTTGAAGGCACTACAGAATTAGAATTAGAACAAGTTTTTTACAGCTTCTCCAAGAGGCATTTCTTGGTGTACTCTGCATTTTATCATAAAGAATCCTGGAGGGAAATTACAGACTTGAATGAAACACTTGGAATGTTAAAAGTTCATTTCAGTAGGAGCTGAGCATCCACCAAGTGAGCTGGGCTTTGACATTCCTTCCTTCAGGAAATTAATTAATTAATTAATCTGCATAGCAGATCTCTGCTGATCAGATAATTAAATATTAATACACTGCTCCTGTCTCCTTGGCATGTTCCTGCTGTTCCCTCACCTCCCAAACACAGAGACCCTGAGGCCTGGAATGTACTTTGGCAGGTCAATTTTTGATTTCTTCAAACTTTTGGGGAGAGGAAAGAGTTGTATGAAGTGTCTGATGAAATAAACTTCTGGAAAAGCATTAAAAAAGTATTTTAAAGAATCAGTTGCTGGTGTAGGAAGAGGGTAAGGAATAGAAGATGGGTACAATCCAGTGGTGATCCAGATCTTGCAGTGATGCTCTCTGTGTTTTGTTTGCAGTGCTGTGCCGTGGCCTTCATTGAGAAACTGGATGCTCAGTCTTTAAATCTGAGCCAGGAAGATTTTGATCGTTTCATGACAGGCCAAACCTCCCCAAAAAAGCAGGAATCTGACAGTTTCTCCCCTGATGTGTGCCTGGGGGTGAAGCAAATGTGCAAAAGCTTAGACCTCCTCTCTCAGTTGAATGAGAGACAGGAAAGAATTGTCAGTGAAGCCAAGAAGCTGGAGAAGGACCTGATTGATTGGACTGATGGCATCACCAAGGAGGTGGAAGATATTGTGGAGAAATATCCCTTAGAGATCAAACCAAAAAGTCAAGCCTTAGCAGCCATTGACTCTGAAAATGTGGAGAATGACAAGCTGCCCCCACCACTGCAGCCTCAGGTGTATGCAGGATAATTATCCTCAGCTAGCTGGGAAGGGAATTTAAAGCTAAAAAAAAAAAATCTTAAATCAGTACATTTTTAAAGGTACTTTTTGGGTTTTTTTTTTTTTTTTGTTTTGTTTGGGTTTTTTTTTGGTTAAGTGTAATGAATTGTATTTATTTTAGTCCAGTAGATTTCTATTAGGCTTTGGTGGGTTTTTTGAACTGAATTTCGATTTTCTACACAAACTGGTGTAATTTTTAAGCAACATTAGTCCATTGACATCTCTCCTGAAAGCTTCCTTCTAAGCATGCACTTAATTGTTTTTAATAATGAATTTAACTTGAAGCCAAGTTCCAGCAGGAAAAGAAAGGTACCAATGTTAGATTGAACTTATTCCATAGCTGTAAAGATGAACTATATATTGTAAAATATGTAAAATTGTAAATAGATTTCAAATCTAATGTCCCAACTGTGCATGAACTCGTGTGTGAGTGAAAATTACCTTGAAATATTCATTTTAGCACTTTTCAGTTCCATCATGTTACAGGAAAAAGGCAAAAACGCTCTTGGAGTTTGGATAACCTGGAGGAGAGAAGTGAGGAATGACAGGGGATGTTGTTGGAGTCATTTGCAAACTTGAAAAATCATCTTAATTGGCTTTGTTTGAAAAAAATTATTTAAAAGATGCCATTTATTCATTTAAATAGTCTGTCAGAACACCTGGTAGCCTTGAGTGGTGCTGATTTTACTGCTTTGGAAGGAATTGTGGGGCCAGAAATGGAAAATATTTCAGGAATAGGAAGAAATATTTGTATTAAAAACTTGCATCATGTGGAACACAAAAGGGGAGGGGAAAGAGACCATGGAAGAGTTGTTCCAGAAGTGTCTCTCTCTCCTGGTGGCTTCCATCAGTGGGATAAATTTCGGTTGCTTTTTTTGACAATCCTGAGAAACAGATAAATAATTTCCTATAACTCGAGGTTGCGTTTCAGAAGGAGCAGGAGCAGAAAAATGCACTTTATTTCTGTGAAACGACAACGTTCTGCTCTTCAGTGACCCCTTCAGCACCTTGAACAGCGAGCTAAAAACGCCTTCGTGTCACTCACTGTCACTGCAATTCAGATTATCGTGGAAAAAGAGCTCGCCCCACGAAAAGCAACCTCTCCCACCAGAACTTTGAGATGTTTTCTGTCTCATTTGAAATCTCTTCCAGCTCCACCCAGCCCTGATTCCTTCGTGCTCCTGAGATCTCCAACACGAAGCTCAGCTGGAGCTGCTTTTAAGCAATGTTTTAATTCTTGCCATCATCGAGGAGGAAAGCACCTACCTCTTGATTCATTGCCACTTCATTAAAGCACCGCTCCTAATTAAATTTGCACTGCAATAACTCCAGACCACGACTGTGATTTGTCCCTTTTCTGGCAGTTTTTAGCCTTTTTATGAACTATGCACCATCCCTGGTGTTCCAGAGAAGCAGCTGCAGCGCTGGGATGCTCACAACAACAACAAAGAAAAAAAAAAAAATCAAATTATTCCGTGTGTCACCACACCCAAATCGCTTCGGTAAATAACCCTGGCGTTTATTTCGTTTATTTAGGTGTTAATTCTGATTTCCAGGTGCACAGGTGTGTGCCACGGAGGGGTGGGGGAAGCAAACTTGCAGCTATTGTGTAAATGAGCGTGTTTAAATAAAAACGTGGCCGTTCTGCTCTCGTTAATGAGTCCCTAAACCCCTCCTCACCTTTTGTTATTTCTATTAATGATTCATTGCGAGATAATCGCTGCTGCTTCTGCATTCTCCGAGTCGGCAGACGGCAATTCTCAAGTGCTAGGCTGGGTAAGAATGTTTCTTTTTTATTTTCTTTACAGCGAAGCCATTGGGCTGATTAAGCACTTCAGAACGATTTTGGAACTAAAATATCTCTTTTTCATGTGCTATCTTGTAATCAAGCCGCTAAAGTGGGGATGTTTGGAGTAAATGAATCAGGAACGGGGGATTTGCACGTAATCCCTGAGCGGGGTTTTGGAGCACAGACCCCAGTGCTGCAAAAAACAGCGAACCAGAGATTTAATGGAAATATCGTCCCTTAAAGTGATTGAAAAGTCCGTCACAGTATCAGAAATTGGCTTTGTTTTTCCCGCTCTTAGCTCAGGATCACTGAAAACAAAGGTTCTGCAGCTCCTCGGACCGGATCTTTTATTGTAAAATATTTATTTTCGTGTGAGCTCCTGCCTTTATTTCGCTCGGTAAGGAAGATATTTTAGAGGAACTGCTGGAGTTATTAATTGTGACTATCACTCATTAATTCAGTGCTGCCATTGTGGAAGCTCTGGGGGTTTCTGACCTTTCTGATCCAGCTGGAGTTTTACCTTCCCGAAGCATTTTTAGGGAATATTTTTCACCCAATATTTAGGGAAGGTTTTCTCCCAGCTTGTCCAGCCGGGGACAGCAAACAGCTCTACCAGACTTCACATAATCCTCGTAGAAACATCAGCAGCCTCATCGTATTACCATTAATAATACTAATTATTAATAGCAAACAATAATATATAATAATGCGGTATATAACAATGATATTATTTACCACGAGCAACGTAAGTGACGGTTTGTTTGCTTTAAGGATTTAACCCTTAACTCTTTTAGGTATCGGGCACTTTTAGGAAACATAAAAAAGATGTTTGGGGATAGTTTTTAGAGGAAAGGAGGAGGGAGAAGTCGGAGGAGCATCCTGAGAGAGGCTGGAGCGGGGAGCGCGGGGCTGCAGCGCCCGGGCCGGGACAGAACGCGGGGAGCGCCCGGGACCCTTCCCGGTTCGGTTCCCGGTTCCGTTCCTGGGCCTACTCCCCGTTCTATTCCTACTGCCTCTCCCTGTGCTATTCCCGGTTCTGTTCCCGGGCCCATTCCAGGTGCTATTCCTGGTGCGTATCCCGGTGCTATTTCCAGGAATGCCAGGAGAGAAGGGGGGGAGCGGCCGTGCCCATTCCCGGTTCCGTTCCTGGTTCTGTTCCAGGGCCCATTCCCGGTGCCTCTCCCGGTTCTGTTCCCGGGTCCATTCCCGGTGCCTCTCCTTGTGCTGTTCCCGGTGCTATTCCCGGTGCCTCTCTGTGCTGTTCCAGGGCTCATTCCCGGTTCTGTTCCCGGTGCCTCTCTCCCTGTGCTGTTCCCGGGCCCATTCCCGGTTCTGTTCCCGGTGCCTCTCCCTGTGCTGTTCCCGGGTCCGCTCCCGGCCCCTCCCGCGTTGCCGGCACCTCCTCAATCTTGTCCCCCCCGCGCCACCGTCGGCGGGTGAGGGGTCAGGGCTGCGGCCCGGAAGCGGCGGCGGAGGCGGGGCCCGGTGCCGGGGCCTGTCCGTGTGTCCGGCCCGGGGCTGCCCGGGGAGCGGCCTCTCGCCCCGCTGCCCGTCCGCCCGTGCCCGCAGCCCCGGCAGGGCAGGACGATGGTGCAGAGCCCGCCCGCACGGCAGCGCCGCCGCCTCTGAGCCCCGCCCGGCCCGGGGGCCCGAGCCCCGCCGCGGACGCCGGTAAGGAGGGGAAGGGCCCGGCCTGCCCGGGGAATGCGCCCGCCCTGAGGCCGCTCCGGGGCTGGGAGGAGCGGGGGGAGCTCCGGGAGAGCCCCCGGGGAGCCCCGGGCCGCGGCATCGCTGCGCTGCCCGCCGAGCCCCGCGTCCCGCCTGGGTTCGGACTGGTTCGGCTCTGCTGGGGGGTTGTAGCCTCGGTTTATTTTTGTTGTTTCCATAAAAAAATTATTTTGGGAAAGGTCGTCCGCTTGAAGTTTGTATGCGTGGCGTCGTAGCGGGAAAAAAGGAAAAAAGCGGTGAATAATAATAATTTTTGTAGCACTAAAAATAGTTGTGTTTCAAAATAGCCTCTGGACGGTGATTCCTGCGTTGGGCTTTATTTGTGTGGTTGTTTGGGGATTTTGTTCCCCAGTTTGCTGTACACCCATGTTTCATCCTCTTTCACTTTTTGAAGGGTTTAAGTTGTCTAATGATGTCCCGATGGTTTTAATAATACAATTCCTGGTGCATCATGCCTAGAACATGGCTGCTCCATCCCTGCCGTTATATCCAAACCATGGATCGGAGTCACCCCGGAAAAAATATATTACAGCACAGCTGGGATTGATTTTCTTCCTCCTTTTGCCTTTGTTTGCTCTGTAAGGGTTTGTCTTTGGGGAAATTAATTTGCAGGATTAGCTCTGGAGGTGGAATTTGCGATTAAATTTGTGCCGGCAGACAGACCTGGAGCGTGGCTAAGGCTTCATTAAGGTTTGCTCTCCACATCCTCGCTGAACTTCCCCGAAAAGTTTGGCCGCTGCAGGAACGTGGTGGGGAAGAAAACCTGGGCCTGGCTCTTGTGGCAAACGATTCTTGCGTTTTTCTGAGGGGCTGACTTACAGGAAATACTCGGCGATGAGTCCCGCTGCCCCTGGGCAGGACACAGCGGTTCGGGTTTCACCGGCGGAGCTGCTGCCCCTTCCCCGCTGCCGCCTTTGCCCGGGCTCTGGGAATCATCGCTGATGGCAGCGCTCCAGCTCCTGCCCGGCAGGTGCTCACGGCACAGAGAACTCTTGTGGCAGCCCGAGCACAGATAATGCTGAATTGTGGCTCAAGAACCCTCCCTGAGCGCCATCAGAGAGGATTAAGGCTTGGTTACCTGCCGGGATTTGAGGAGTGGCTCTGGTGGAATGTGATTCTTCTTTTCCGCTTGAAAGACAAGAGCTTGAAAGGCCACCTGATCAAACAAAATAGTCCCTGTGCTCTGAGAGTGCCCAGCTGAGGGCAGGGGACAAACAGGGCTCGGTGTCCTTTGTGAGCTGGGGACAGCAGGACAGAGCCTGGCACATCCAGCACCTCGGCTGGGCCCCTCCTGGAGCTCCCTCTGAGCTGATCCTGCAGATCTGGCAGCTGGGATTATCTTCTTTTTTATTAAATAACATCACAGGTTTTGTAGAAATGAAGCTGTTTTATCAGTTGAGTCCTAAATTATTAATGAAACTCGCTGGTGTCAGAATTTTGCTTTTCCCAAACCTCCCCTTACCCAAAGCAGGCTGTGTGGGAATTAATTTTCTTTCTAAGACTGTCCTGACCTGTGAATTAAGTTGGTTCCCAGGGCTCAGAGCTCCCAGATGAAAACTTGTGTGTGCCCTGGCGTTTGGGGGTTTGTTAATCTGTAAAATGGAGAGTGAGCTCACCCAGCTGAGGTCCTGTTTCCTTTGAGCAGTGGGGGTGAAGCACACAGACATGATAATATTGCAGATATCTCAGCTGCTGCCCGGCTCCCTCATTTCAGTTGGTTTTGCTGCTGTTTCTGTTTCCTTCAGTGGCCATTGGCTGTTTTGCTGCTTCTCTCCCTTCTTTCCACACCCAAACTCTGAATTTGCCATTCCCCAAAGCTGCCATTTCCTCAGCTTGTCAGTCATTTTTCTGCTTGTGATTCAAGCTGTGTATCTGTCTGCATCTCTGTCTCCTCACAGTTCTCATTACAGACTGAAGAGCCTTTTCCTGGCATTTCTCTGCACTTTCACTGCTGAATTGGGTCCCACATTCCTTAATGAAGTCAACAATTAACCTTGAGCTGGTCACTCAAACAGTTTCTGATTATTGAACAGTCACTGAGAATTTTCACACTTCTTGATTAAAGCCATCCTGTAGTTTTGGCTGCTGCCAGTTGAGTGTACAAAGAATTTGATTTCTCATGGATCTTTAAAGATCCTGTAAAATGGAAAAATTTTACTTTTCCTTTCCTCTCCCAGGTTCTCATGCTAAGCAGCAGTAACCAGAATAGTATTTTGAGTATAAATTCAAAGTCCTTCATCTATTATTGTGTGTTTTATTGCAGTCTGGCTGATTTGGGTTATGGTAACTCACGTTGGAAGTCATGACTTGGAAAAGCTGGAAGGTTTAAAAATGCCCATGAGCTCTTTTAGATGGAAGTGGATTCATTCCCATGGCACAGGCTCTTGGCAGACAGAGATGCCTGCTTCGAGTTTGGCACCAAAATGTCTGATTTTCAACCAGAGGTTGAGTTCATTTTGATTTTACAGCTGGGTATGTTTTAAATTATGTTTTTCACTTCTAACAAAAGTCAGAATTCAGGGTTCATTGAACCAGGGGAAAAAAGCTTCCTCACTCTCTTTCTGCTTCTTGACTTTTAACTTTCCTTCCCTTTTCTCATTCATCATTTTTATGGACTCAGAGCATATTAAAAATACTTGGAACTTGTTTGGATCTGTCTGTTTCTGCACGAATTTTTCTTCCAATGGGAAATAAAATCAACTTTGCTGTCCCCAGAGTATCAGCTGGCACAAGGTTCAGGTGCTTGTGGTGAATCCACCAGACTTTTTGAACAACACCAGACTGTTGGGAAGGGCTGTCACACACAGATTGAGTAATGTTTGTTTTCCTTTTTATTTTTTACATCATTGGCCTTTTATTTAAAACTTTCTGTCTTTATAGAGGGTTGAAGTCAGGAATTAGGGTGTTTGAAATTCAGTCTCAGTTTGAGCTTTAAAATTTTCTATCACTCACCAAATTACTTCCCTTCCTTGGCTTTGTTTCACGGGCAGACCTGAAATATTTGCTGTTTGTGCCCCTCTTGGGGATGTTAAAATGATCAATTGAGCTTTAAAAAGTGTTTTGAGAGGTGAAAAGAAACATTTCATGCAAGTATGAAACATTTGCTTCTTTCTATTCATGCAAGTCCTTGGTTTTTGTTCATATTCTGCATCCTGATGCATTATCAGGATACCAGGAGGAAGGAATGTCCTTTTCCACATTTCCAGGTGCTGCTCTCCTCCTGCCCTCTCTGCATATTTTCCTGCCATTTTCAGCTCCCAGGCTCCAGGAAAGCGTGGAGTTTTTTATCAGTTAAGATATTTGTGGATAAAATAGCTCAGCAAACTGATAATTCCCGTTATCTCCCACCGGAGCAGATGTTTGTGCACATCTGGCTGCTGATCTTGGGCTTGTATTTGGTTGGATTCAAGGACCCGAGGTGATGGTTTTTTGTGAAGTTTCCTCCTCCCTCTGTGCTGGGGAGAAATGTGCTGGGATGTGCTCGGAGGTTGCTGATTTGGGTTTATTTTGTTCCTGGGGCAGGAGAGGAGGCTGAGCTGGACAGAGGCAGAGCTGTGCCCTGGGGGATTCCTCCAGGGTGAATTCCTCCTTCCTGCCTGCCCTGCTGCTGCTGGGGAAGGGTTTAGGCTCTGCAATTTCATCCCACAGGGATCCACACTTCCTAAAAAAGATGATCTGAAGCTGCTGCAGATCCTAACACCAGGATGGGAAAGTTACTCTTCCTTACACTTGGTCTTGAACCTGCTCGGGTTGTCCCAGACAGTTTGGTGTCACTGCCAGGCTTGTCCCCATGTCCCTGTCACCCCCAAAGATGTTGAACAGCACCAGTCCCATCACCAGCCCCAGCTCAGAGAACTCTGATTTTTATTTTGCTTGATTTTCACTCCTGCACATCAAATTTGAAGAGAAGAAAACCAAATGAAAGATGATTTTGGTACTTGCTGCTGTTTATTGTTGTTAAAGGAGAGGCACGTTGAGGTGAACACCAGTGCTTTGTTTGCATTTATTTATGGCTGCTTTCCCACAGTTTGCTTGATTTGTGTTTGTAAATATTCCTCTGGCATTATTTTCATTCAAAGTGTTTAACCCTTTTCCTAGCCCCTTTGCATTCCTGGTAGTGAGGCATCTTTGAAAATATAATTGATTTATTTTTTTTGAGCTGCACAGCTCAATTTAAACACTGTTCTGTGCAATGAGATGTTGAAAAAACCACTTGTGAGATCCTAAAGGAAAAGTGCTGCCTCCTGCCCTTCTCCTCCACCCAATTTTCATCCTTAGGATATTTTTGTGGTGGTTTCACATTTAAAATCCTCCTCCAGAGTGATAACCTTACCTGCACAAGAAGAAGGGGAAATATCAGTGAGGAAATTCCATCATTTTAAGCTTTCTGGTGGCAGGGTGGTAGTTGACATTATTGACAAAAATGTCAAACTACTTTGATCTCTCTAAAATTCATGTTTGGGGGTTTTTTTCCACTTTGTTAACTGCTATTTTGCTTTCAATACCTGCTTTAGTACAGCATATGGGTTTTTTATTGTTCTTAGGAATTCAGCTCCTTTGATATTAAGCCTCAAAATGGGAATTTAATACTTTCAGCTGTGACTCATTGCATTGACTTGTTGGTCTTTGCAATAGACTTCAAGATTTTCCTTGTTTGTAATTTAGCTTTGAAAAACTCATCAGTCTATTTCAGCAGCTTCCTTTTCCACACTTTCATACACAAATAAAGAGGAATTCACAATGTAACTCCTTTGAGGTTGCTGTCAGGAGCTGTTTTGGAGGAAAACTCCCCAAATTGTAGAATATTTTCTTGCTTTTTATTTGGCTGCTCAATTCTGAGTTTCTCTGGCACTCTGACAGATTAAACTGTTGTATTTGCACCCTTTATAATTTTAATCTTTTTCCCTGCCTGGGTTTGTAGATGCTGATTTAAGAGCACAACATCTCCAGGCTTTCCTGGCGAGTTGCAGCAGCTGGAACTGCTGCTGAACATCCCTCACTACCCAGCAATTACCTTGGAGCTGCTGGCCAATGTTCCAGCCTGGCAGTTTTCATCCTTGTTTAGTCTGACTGGGGAGATTTTTATTGCACCAAGTATTAAAAGGCTTTGCTGGAGTGGGGAGAGGCAGCAGCAGTCATTAGAGCCACTCACTAAATTATTTATTTGGCTAAAAAGTGAAACTTGATCTTGCATGCCTGACCTGCCAAGAGGTAAAAGCATTGTTTTGCTTGGTTTGTTTTGGTTTGGTTTTTTTTTGTTTTTTAATACTCTGTGAACAAGAAATAGAAGTTTAAATGATATTTTTGAAGTTACTAATTTACACAGAGGAGGAAGTGAGTTGCAAGAGCTGGCAGCAGAGTTGTGATGCATTCTGATTCTAACAGAGAGGGGTTTAAGGAACCCTGAAAATCCATAGACATTTTGATGTAATGCACTGATCTGGATCACAAATTCTGTGATAATTAAAGTTATTTAAGTACTTTGATAAAAAAAAATCAGTAATTCTTCAGGCAGCAGCATGGAAACATTCATCCATTGCTATTTTCATGTCAGCTCCAGTACTGAAATCCACAGTTGTTCCCTTTTCCCTTCCAAATGCTCCAAAGGCACATTACTCCTCAGAAATTGCAGCTTATGACATTTTCTAATTGCTTTCAAAGCCACTGAGTTATGGCAGCATATTAAACAACTGGCACTTAAAAGCTGGTGATCTCTTACATAAAAATATTAGCCTGAATATTTCTCTGTGTAGGATTTTCAGCACATCCCGGATTTTTTATGGCTGGCTTTAGATCCTGTGGTATACAAATTCTAATGGAGCTGTTGGAAACCCCTTTAAAAAAAAGGAATCCCAGCCCTGGATGTGCTGTGGGTGACACTCAGCCCTGATTAAAACTGCAATAAACTCTGCATCTGTGTTATTTCCTGAAGGAAATTCAGGAGGGGACGCTGCCTACAGCTCTGCTTTTGGTTTAGGTTTTGATCTCCTTCCATCTCTGCATGTGTCTCCCGTGTTTCCAGAGGGAGTGTTTGGCATTTTGCTGCTTGGTTTGGGGTTTTTACCTCCGGGCTCTTTTAAGGAATTTGCTGCCAGGGACAAGATAGGCAGAACGTGCAGGAGGGCGGATCATTCATTGCCAGCATGATCCCTGCCAGCCCCAGCTCTCCCTTCCCCTGTCCCTGCTGCTTTGTGTCACCTCCCCTGGCCTGCCTGTGCCACAGCTGCTCTGGGACAAAGTTCTGGTAAGGTGAACATTTCTCATCACCTTTTCTTCCCATCTCTTCCCTCTCCTTTTCCCTGCTTTTCACTCTCGAGTTTGTGGAGACGTTCACAGCCCCCTCACTTCTCACTGAGCAAACCTTCCTGGGCTTTGCGGGGTGGATGGGAAGGGGTTGATGGTACAAAATACCGAGCCCAGGGTGTGATGCTGAGCTCTGCAGGGCTCTGGCTCAGCAGGTTCCAGCCAGGAGAGCGAGTGGGGAGTCAGCAGCACAGCCCAGGGCTCTGTTATTGGCACTGCACCTCTGTCTCTTCTCCCCGAGCTGGATTCTCCCCTCTCTGGGGCACTTTTGCAGATTCTGTCAATATTTCTTCTGTTAACAGGAACGAGCAATCCTGCCAATAAAATCCTGGGTATACACAAGGAAGTTGGGATCACTGTACTCCGTGGGCTCTGAAAAGGGCTTTGTCTGAGTGCTCGTCCTTTACCCTTCTTTTGTTTTCTCTTAAATCAATCGATCAGATCACAGATCCCTCCCTGCCTTGCCCTGTGCCTCTCTCATCCACTTTTCAGCCCTGCTGCACCTGGATTGTAAATGACAATGATGGCAGTCAGTGGCAATCACCCCGACCTGCAGGAGCAGTCCCTGCCTTAATTAAATGTTATCAGATCTCTATGGATGTTCCAACTTTAACCCTTGCAGTGCAGAATTCTTTCTGCCTTTCCCCCTAGAATTTTGGCGATTGCTAGGAACAGCTCCTGCCTCGGTGGTTTACTTGGGGTTAAAAGCTTTTTCAGCCAGGGTTTAGGTAAGACAAAGGTTGGCTCGAGTTCCTCCTCGCAGAGCTTCTGAAGGAGATGTCACAAGGCTGCCCTTTAACACCTGGCTGTTTGCTCTTCCCTGGGAATAGAGATGGGGAAGCTGATACAAAAATTTGGGTCTTTTTGCTCTGCAGATAAAAATTCAGGAGGGGAATCAGACAAAAATATTGTATTTGGGGCAAAAATTAATGGCTTGGGACATTTCCTCAGCGTGTAAGGTCCTGGCTTGGCTTACAGACAGGACAAAAAGTTCCAGATCCTGCAGGAATTAAATAAATACCAGGAGTCTTCCAGCCTTAATGTCTTAAGTCTTCCAGGAGTCTTAATGCAGTTTTTGAGTATTTCTGATCATAGGATTCTTGATGTAAAAGGCTAAAATAATGTAGGGCTGCTTCTCAGACCCTGCTTTGAAAACAGAGGTATTTAGGATGGGCTAAAGAGGGATCCTTGAGGCTCCAGCCTCGGTTTTCTAAGGATGTGCAAAGTTTGATTTGTAGCTTGGTGCATTCTGACATCTCTGGCATTAAAATGCAGCAGTTCCACCCTGCCTGGGGAAAGGCAAGAACTGGGTTTATCACTTATCAGCGATGCTGGGCTGTGCTGGAAGCCCTCATTCCTTAAATTCTCCTTCCCAGCTGGCACTTTGAGGCTCTGGGAAGGCGATGTGGAGCCTGTTCTGATGGCTGCTGCATTTCAGGCACACACTCTGTGCTCGGGGAGCAGCACAGCCACGGAATTGAATCTCAGTTTTGTGCACATCCCATTTCTCTGTGTCACACTTGAGTGTGATGTGATGCACCACCTCCCACCTGTAACACACGGTCCGGTGACTCTGTTGGAACATTGTTTCCCCTCAGGTGAACAATCAGAATAATGTTCTACATAAACCTGTTGGAGAACCTGAAGGTTTACATCAGCAGCCGCCCCCCGCTCGTGGTGTTCATGATCAGCGTGAGCGCCATGGCCATCGCCTTCCTCACCCTGGGCTACTTCTTCAAAATCAAGGAGATCAAATCACCAGAAATGACTGAGGTACGTGAGTGTGGCCGTGGAAAGGGGTTTTAACCCTTTAAGTGAGGCAGAAATAAGATGCACAGCTACATGGGCGTCTTTCATGACAGGAAGAGAGAGACAAGTTTATTCAGAAACACTCTTGGTTTTATAGCAGGACTGCAACTGCCAGAGCAGAGAAAAGGTGATTGGATCAGAGAGAAGACACCCCATTGCCAGGGCCTGGGCACACACCACAACAGGTGTTCTATCTTTGTTACTAATTCCTTTTTATTTTGACCAAATTATCACCCTGGGAGAAATTCTCCCTGGCCTTGAGCTGGACCATCTTATCTGCTGGGAACAGAGCTGGGAAGCTCCAGCCTGGAATATTTTTCAGGCTGTAAATTTCTTACTTTCTCAATCTGTGTCCCACAGTGCAGAAATGATGTTAATTTGGAAAACATGCCTGAAGTGCATTTTTTTCCCCCTCCTAGGGAGCAGAGTTGTGTGGGGGATTGTCTCCATTTGGCTTTCAGAAGGGATGTTGGGGCGAATGTTTGTGAGTTTTGTTTTACATCAAGGATGAGGCCAAATCGTGTGTCATGGATGTTCCCTGCTGTGGCTAGGAACCTTGTAGTTTGTTATTTAGCTGGGGAGTTTAGCTATTGTTACGTTTATGTATTGTTTAGTTGTGGTTATTTAGTTTGGGGAACTATTCCCTGTAACAGGGAAACCTGGGCAGAAACCCTGGAGCATGGTGAGAACAGACCAAGTTTCCTTTCTAGCTCAGGGGAGGGAGCTGGGGCTGAGCCCAGGTGACTCCTACAAACAGTTTTGCTGCGGTTGAGGCAGCCGTGGTGTGTTTGTGCTGCTCTGTGAGCCGTGTGATTTCTGTGTAATGGCCTGGAACTGGGCGGGACTGGAAATCTCTCTCTCTTTATTTGAAGGACTGGAACACTTTCCTCCTGAGATTTAATGATTTGGACTTCTGTATATCCGAGAATGAAACCTTAAAGCACCTCGTGAATGACACCACGACCCCCGAGAGCACCGTGACCAGCGGGCAGGCCAGGTCTTCCACACAGTCCCCACAGACCCTCGAGGACTCTGGTCCCATCAACATCTCTGTCACCATCACGCTGACCCTGGACCCCCTGAGACCTTTTGGGGGATATTCCCGCAATGTCACACACCTCAGCTCCACCATTTTTGGGCACCAGATTGGACTTTCAGGTAGGCAAGGCTGGATTTGTAAAAATGCAGGTTATGGTTTTCTTTTCTAACCTTTCACAAGGGGGTTGGCTTCCAACTGAAGCTAAGCAGGTTTAGATTAAATATTAGGAAGAAAATCTTTACTGTGTGGGTGGTGAAGAGGGAAGCTGTGGATGCCACATCCCTGAAGTGTCCAAGGCCAGGTTGGGCAGGGCTTGGCACAACCTGGGATGGTGGAAGGTGTCCCTGCCCATGGCAGGGGAGTGAAACAAGACAGTTTTTAGATGTATAACTCTAAATATTTCTGTGATTTAAATAACTATATAATCAAATAAAAATTCACCAGCTTACTATGAGTGAGATAAATCTTATGCACAGAACACAGATGTGTTCCCAGATTTATTGTGAGTTTATTCCTGTATGGAGCCCTTCACTTGTTTGTTAGAGGAACTTTTCTCTGTATTCAGAAAGGAAAAGAACCTGCAGGTGTGCCAAGATCAGGTTTGGCAGTTTGAAATGATTAAACCTAATGACAATGGAAGGTCGTTTTTGAACCAGCAAAATTCCAGTGACTCTCTTCAGTTTTGTCTTGATCCATCAGGTCCTCAGCTGACATTTCAAATGAGGCATAGATGCAGTAAGGGAATATTATGTTGTCTAAAAATTTCTAGTTTATCTAAAATGCAGAAGTGAATCAGCTTTAATATCACAAACAGCACCAGATAAGATGATTATGGTTTCTGTGGTGTGCAGAGACCAATCTGCTCTCTGGCTGCCTGCCAGGAATTCATAGAGAATTAATAGAAATTGGTAATAGAACCTCACTGTATTTTAGCTTTCAGCCAGAATTGCATTTTATAATAATATTGAAGGTCTTGAAGCTGTGGAGAGACATTGCCCATAGCTGCAAATGTGCATTACTGTATTTTCTGTTGTTTTGTTCCTGCTTTGAGAGCTACCAAATGCAAGCTCCATTTGCAACAGCCTGGATTTATTTTCAGTCTGAATTTCTCCATGTGGAGTTATTGTACATGACTTAATGTGCAGTTCAGTATCTGCTGACACCTTTTTCTCTACACAAATATCTCCAGTTTGAAAAGTGAGCATCAGAAAAAAACAGATGTGGAACAAAGTTCTTAGGAGGAGAAAGGCTTTTCTAATAAACATGCATGAATTCACTTATAAAGAGTTTTTAATTTCTGAAAGCAGCCTGGTGACCCCAGTTCTGGAGTGGGAGAGATTAGAAAGAGCAGCAGCTGGGGGATTTTGTGCTTTGTTTTGGGTTTTAACTTTTCCTTTTTGCTCTTTGTCGCCTGCAAAGATCCGGGATGACTCCAAAGGCTGATGCTTCCTGCCCTAATCATTTGTGTGTTCTCCTTATCCCAGCCATTGTTGCTCAGATACTTTTGTGAACCAAAACCCCCAATTTTCCTGGTGTCTTTCCCAAAGGCAGAGAATCCCACGAGGAAATCAACATCACCTTCACCCTGCCAGCTGCCTGGAATTCCGATGACTGTGTCCTGCACGGCCACTGCGAGCAGGTGGTGTTCAGCTCCTGCATGACTGTGACAGCAGCCAGCAACGTGTTCCCAGTCACAGTGTGAGTGCAGCTCTTCCCCCAGGGGCCCTTTCCTGCCTCATTAATTCCTCTGAGTTGTTAATTCCTCCTGGAAATTCCTGTTGATGGTGGGAATTACGTCCTTGCACTCCTTCCCTCTCATTTCTCTCACAAGCTCTGCTGTCTTTGAGGTTTTTTGGCCCATGCCTGCCTTTCAAATGTGATTTAAACTTCACTGGGAGCAAGAGAATCCGTGGAAATTTAAGGGTTTTATCCCATAATTGAGTTTCAGAGATGAGATTTGACACTGAGGTTTTTTCCCTCTTCCCTGCTGAGGGATCAGCACAAGGCAAAGGCTGCTTTGCCTTCACCAAAATATCTTCCCTTTGTCTTCTCTGCATTCCCTGACACTGTCCCATCCAACCTGGAGAACCCCAGGCTGTGGGAAGCCTTAGGAAAACCAGTATTTTTCCAATTAAACTGTGGGATGTTGGCTTAGTGCAACAACATGCAGCTCAATTCTAATTTTAGCATTGCAATTATGTGGCTTTTGGGGGTTTTTAACTTAAACTTTGGGGTTTTGTTGTTGCTTTGGAAGGCCCAAACTAAAACCATGTCTGGAGAAGGAAAGTTGTCCTGGTTGAACATAGAAAATACATTTCAGGGTGCTGATTATTTGTGTTTTATTGCAGTCAGCCACCACATTGTGTTCCTGAAACCTACAGCAATGCCACTCTGTGGTACAAGATCTTCACCACGGCCAGGGACTCGAACACTAAATATGCCCAGGATTACAACCCCTTCTGGTGTTACAAGGGAGCAATTGGGAAAGTCTACCATGCTTTAAATCCCAAACTAACTGTCATAGTTCCAGATGTAAGTGCTGGGCTCTTCCTCTGGTGTTTTCAGTAAATGCTTAGCTCTGGGTTCATTGAATATGGTTCCTAAAATTGTCGTTTTTGCTGCTGGTTTGTTGTGTGGTGCAAAGGGTGAGAATGCTCCACCCTAATGGATTTGATGATCTTCATCCACGTGCCTCACAGCTCTTAATAACCACCATTTGTAATTTGAAATCATTTCACAAAAGCCTCTGCCAATATTTGGAGAAATATCCACCACAAAGATTTTTAACAGAAGAAACATTTTGTGCCACAATTAGGAATCACTTCCATTGCTCTGCAAAGGGGAGAAAGTTGATTCATGAAGTAATTTCTGGGTTGATCTAGTAATTATTGCTTTAATATCAAATGCTAAGTCAGGAAATGGTTTTAATTTGCTTTTCTGTGTGCAGGATGATCGCTCTCTAATAAACCTGCACCTCATGCACACCAGTTACTTCCTCTTTGTGATGGTGATTACAATGTTCTGCTATGCAGTCATCAAAGGCAGACCAAGCAAACTGAGGCAAAGCAACACAGAATTCTGCTCTGAAAAGGTGAGTAACAAAACCTTGACTCTGATAAGAAAACAGAGAAAAGCTCCTGCTGGCCAGAGGACAGACTGGTTTTTCTTGTCTCTGGAGATGGGGATTTAATTGCCTTTCAGAGAGACCTGGGTGTTCCATTGTGGACAGTGCAGGTGAGGGTTATAAAATCCACACAAGTGCTTTGGAGTTCCCAAAATGTCCTCCAGAAATGGATTCCTGCAGCTCAGGAAGGGCTGGGCTGTGACTCTTCTGCCACAATTCTGGTGTTGCTTGAACTGTTCTGTGTGAAACAATGAATAGGTGGCATTAAATCTTTATTTATTCATTATCTTTTACCACAACAGACTGAAAACTTTGAGTAAAACGTGATACATAATCCTAAGGGTTGTTCATCAGAATTTAGCTAAAAACAAAGCTGTTGAAAGAGTCATTGGTTGTTAATCAAAATTAAGTTAAAAACAGTAACAAAGCTGTTGAAAGAGTCATTGTTCAGTGTTACCTTAGGGACTTGCAGTTTGCCTGAAGGATTAAATATGAATATATTTAATTGAGAAGTAGGAAGCCAGTGTTGACAGCTTTTGATCTGAGCGATATTTTGTAGTTTGAGCTGGTTTGGGGTGGTTTTTGTGGATTTTTTTTTTGGTTTTGGGTGGTTTGGGACTTTCATTCCATTGATTTTTGCAAAGTACAAAACACCTTCAGACTCGCTTTGATTTCCTTTCCAAGTCAGACTTTCCAAGCTTGCTTTGAAAAGTCAAGGACAGCTCTGCCAGCTCACAGAGATAAATCATATCACTGTTACAGGATTAAGAATTTGCCTTTAATTAAATATTTTCTCTTCCTTTGTTTTTTTTGGTTTTTTTTTTCCCCCAGGTTGCTTTGTCAGAAGCATAAAACCCTCTCTCCCTCTCCCGAGAGCGACCGAAACCATTGCCTGCTGAACCCAGCCTGGGTCTAAACACTCTGTGAATCCATTACCTTGCAATGTTGGTTTATTCCAACCAAAGACATTTCAAAGTGCCTGTAATTGATTTGTACATATTTATAAAAGCAGAATATCCAGAGGAATTCTGAGGAGATGTGCTTGTCCCGTGGCGTGGTCGGGATCCTCCTGCCCGTGCCTGGGCACAGCCCCACGTTGGTGTAGATAACTCCAGTGAAAAGGTTCCACAGAGGCAGATTTTTGTCTGTCTGCACCTGGGCAGGTGAAGATGCCTTTGCAAGTGTCTCAAACCAACCCAGAGATGTTTGGTTTTTTTGCCCAATCTGTACAGTGTGTTTGAACCAAGTATGCACCTTTGATATAATCCTGCATTTCCAAAGCCACCAATCTACACCGTGAATTCAATGTGTGTTTGTGTGGCCTAATACTTTATTCCATTTGCTCCTTGCTTGCAAGAAAAGATATCAACGTTTTAGATTTTTTTTTCTCTCTTTTGGAAGAAAAAAAAGGATACATATTCACATTTTAATAGTGCTGTATTTAGGACAAACTTGTGCTTTTATTCATAGTAAAAAAATTAAGAAGTGAAGTCCCATTTTAAACTTACTTACTGAAAAGAACTGTTTGATTTTTTTTTTTTCTTTTTTTTTTGTTTGGTTTGGTTTTTTGATATTTCATTTGGCTTGCTGAATGCCAGAGAACCAGTCAGCACAGAGACTATCTGGAAAACTTTTCCACTTGGCCTCCCATCCCCAGCCCTCCAGCCAGGATTGTGTGTCTCTGCTGCAGAGCAGCTTTCTGTCAACCTTTTTTTTTTTTTTTTTTTTTTTTCCTTTTTTTCCTTTCTTTCTAGAAAGTGAAACTTAATAAAAAGATGTATTGTGTTAGCAGCCTGCTGGGGCTCTGCACAGCCTTGGGCAAGTGCAAAGAGTGAAAGGAAAAGAAATTCAGAGTTTGTTACAGAGCTTCACTCTGGGACTGTGCCTGCAGCTCTGAGGAGCAGCTGCCAATGGCACTGCTGAGCTCTGGCCCATTAAATTCATTAAATTGCCATTTACTGCTGTCCACTCAGGGGAAAATGGCCACAAAAGTGGGGCTCTTATGAGGAAGGTCAAAGAATCCAGCCAGTGAAACCCCTGCTGTTCTCTGTGTCCATTCTTCAGTCAGAGATTTGTTCCCCATTCTGCCTTTTGCTGGTTTTTTCTTCCTTGACTTGAGCAGTCTCCTTAATTTCAGGGGTCAGGCTCTTCCTGCAGACATTTCCACCACTGCTGTTAAATCTCACTGGTTGCCTTAATTGACTTTTCATCTTTTCTCCCATCTTTCTCAGGCGGTGTGACAGCTCTGCATTCATTCACTCATTCATTCACTCACTCACTCTTTCCCACAGGCTTTTTTCCCTCTTCCTTTTGCTCCAACCTCCACAAAAGGGAAAAGCCAAGTGAGAATCTCATAGTCTCAGTGATGCTGACATAAAATTCCCAGTTTCTTCCCTGCAGACACCACTGCTGCTCTGTGTGTGTTGGGACTTCAGTAAGTTCACGAGTCTTCAGGGTGTTTGAGCAGTCCCAGTTTCCTTCAGAACACGTTTCCTCCCACAAATTCAGTTCCTTTAGTGGGATTTCCTGACATGTTTTCCTCTAGGGAATGTTAAAGCAAAGCTTTAGAGATGGCCTGGTTTGAAGTTTAGGGATAAAAAAGAAGCTCCCAGTTTTCTCCTGATGCTGCTATGGGCTGATGCTGCTTCCCTGGGATGAGGCAGGGAAGTGAAACAGGCCAAGAGCTTCTCCTGAGCTGGTCCTAAATCCCAGCCTGAGCTGTTCCTAAATCACACAAGCCCAGCCTTCCCTGTTAATCCTCACTCCAAGAGCTGCCTCCGAGGGTGGCTTGATCTGGGGACCAAAGGCAGGAATAGGAGATTGGGAGGGAGGTGGTGCAAATCCTGGAAATCCCCAAAAACCCTCCCGACGTCACCTGACTCCTTCAGCAAAGCAAATCCTTCCTCTTCCAGCAAATTCCAACTCCAAACATCCCAGCTGGAATTGGGGCAGTCAGGGAAACCATTTGGGAATGAAAGGAGCCTGCTTGACAACTTCTCCCCCACTTGCTGCACCCCCCAGGAATATTAAAGATTGTGACCATAATGCAAAAGGGAAAACGTTGGAGAGTTGGATGGTTTTGGCCTTAGTTCATCCTTTTGCCCCCTGTATTGCAGCAGGGAGGTGCAGGGTGTCCCAGCAGGCCAAAATGCTGGAATGCTGAGGAATATTGGATTGTTCCCAGGCGATGTACAAAGTTAAATGCAGCCAAACAGAAGAGTTAAAACTTAATATTAAAGTTCAGATCATATTGATCTTTCCTTTTTTTGTTTTCTTTTTTCTTTTTAACTATGACTTGAATCAGTTTTGATTCTATTTGTACGTGTTTTCTTGTTCTTAGAAAGCTGCCATTTTCTTTTCTTTTCTTTTTTTTTTTTTTGCATTTTCTTTTCCATTACATAGAAAATCTGAGCCTTGGTTTCAACCCTCTGCAGGTGATTGTAGGGTTCCAGATGGCTGTTTTTTTGGTTTTTGTTTTGTTTTGTTCTTACATTTCACGTGTCTTGTTGCATGATGGTTAATAGCTGATTTGGAAATGACATTTCTCTCCTAGATTAATTTTTGTGTTTGTAAGATGTGCATATTGCTTTGCAGAATAAAAACTATGAAGTTTATCCTTGGTTGTCTTTTATTTCCACGGCCTGGTGGCTGCAGAGCTTTCATAAATCAACCAAAATTATGTGGAGCACGGGAAGAAATCAGGAAAAAATCTGCAGTAAAATGAAATTGAATTTGGGTTGTAAATTCTCTTTTTCCCTCCAGCACTCATCAAAACTTTGCCTGCTGATGAATTGCCTGGCAGGGAGAAAATCAATCTGTGGCTGAAGGCAGCAGCTCCCGTTTCTGTTTAACTCCTGGGATTGTTTGTCTGCTGTCACCAAAATTTGGATTCCTGAGCCCCAGCAGTGCCCTGGAGGATCCTCAGGACTCACAGAGGATCCATTGTGGCTCCTTTCTCTCGGCTTCTGCCAATTTTTTGGGTGCACTCTGAGGCCTGACCTTGATGTGTGTGAACCCGGGCTGGGAACAGCTCAGAACAAGGAGCCAGGTGGAAGCTGCCTGGGTTTGGATCCTGCTCCAAAGTTATCCTGAATTATCCCAACTCCTCAGAGCCCTGCAGAGACTCTCCACACATTGCTGAGCTTTGTCCTGGCTTACTGGGACAGATTTGGGGGCTTTTTAAAGGCTTTTACAGCTCTGTTGTCACTTTAGTGATGGCTAAAACTGCATCCCATGGATCATCCCAGGCTCTGTCCTGCCCTGCAAGGCTTCCTGGCAGAACCAGCATTCCCTGTTATTTACCTCCTGAAGGTGTTTCTTTACAGCATATTAAAGAAACTGCTGGGATCTAAGCATAGATTCCCTTTATTTGCCTTTTTTTTTTTTTAGCTCCTTGCAGCAGGATTTGGGTACCTCAATGCAATAAACAGCAATAAGATTCAACCTGTAGTGACAAAAAGAGTAAGGCAAAGCAGAGGGCAGCTTTTTTTAAATGTGAATAAAAAAAAGGCCACAATTCCATGTCATTTGTCTTTTGAAAGCATCCCTGCTGGTAATATTCCAGCAAGAAGGGATTTTATAGTGAGGAGGGTGATAAAATATTCCCTGTGGCCGTGGGATAATCACACCATGGAGTTGTTTTGCCAGTGGGGAAAGGATGAGAGCCCTGGAGCAGCTCAGGTGAGGTGAGGGACTGAAAAACAGGGGTGTCCTTGGACCTTGTATGAACAAAATTGTCACCTAGAAGGCACAAATGGCTAAAAAAGGTGATTTTGGGGAGTAAGGGCTCACTGTGGGGCTGAGAGCAATGGATGTGCCCCTAAATTTGAGCCTCACCCTCCTGAAAGCCTGGTTGTGTTCCTTAAAGCTCAGGGAATGGGGGAAAGCAGCTTAAAATGCACATTTCCCAAATGAAACCCTCAGTGCAGTGCAGGTGACCTGAAAGTGCCTGGAAATGAGGAGAAACCAAATCTGGGTCAGGGAGGGAAGCCTGGAATTCCTGCAGGGAAAGGATTTGTAGGATTGGGACAAACTGGGAAAACAGGAATGTCAGTGGGGAAGGGGGAACTGTACCCTGGGGGGACTCGGGGGGCTGGAGGGGGATCCCAGAGGATGGAGGAGAAATCCCGGAGGGGATGGAGGAGAAATCCCAGAGGGGATGGAGGAGAAATCCCAGAGGATGGAGAGGATGGAGAAGTTGGAGGAGAAATCCCAGAGGGGATGGAGGGGGATCCCAGAGGATGGAGGAGAAATCCCGGAGGGGATGGAGGGGGATCCCAGAGGATGGAGGAGAAATCCCAGAGGGGATGGAGGAGAAATCCCAGAGGATGGAGAGGATGGAGAAGTTGGAGGGGAATCCCAGAGGGGATGAAGGGGCTGGAGGAGAAATCCCAGAGGGGATGGAGGGGCTGGAGGGGGATCCCAGAGGGGCCTCGGAGGGTGTGGAATGGGGAGGATGGAGGGCCTGGAGTGGGGATCCCTGAGGACAGAAGGGCTTGGAGCAGGAAAATCCCTGAGCAGGGATCTCTGAGGACAGAGGGGCTGGAACAAGGATCCCTGAGGAGGATGGAGGGGTTGGAATGAGAATCCCCGAACGGGGATTCCTGCGAAGGGAGAGGCTCGAAGGGGATTTCCGAACAGGGATCCCTCTGGAAGAGCGTCCGGAGGAGAATTCCTGTAGATAAAGGGTCTGAAATGGGGTCCTGCAGCAGGGAATCCCTGAGAGGGAATCCCTTGGGAATGAGGCTCTGGAGGGGAAATCCCGGGGCGGGGATTCCTGAGAATGGAGGGGCTGGAGCGACTTCCCTGCAGACGGAAGGGATGGAGCAGGGATTGCTGCGGGGGGGAACCCTGAGGATGGAGGGGATGGAAGGGGATCCTGGAGGACAAAGGGTCCGGAATCGGGTGTCCCCGCTACAATGTCCCCGTCCGAGTGTCCCCGTGCGGGTGTTCCCGGTGTCCCTGTCCCCGTGTCCCTGTCCCCGTGTCCCTGTCCCCGTGTCCCCGCCGGACACCGCTGGGTGGCGGCACGAGCCCGTCCTTTCCCCCGAGCGGGGCCGGATTCCTTCGGGAAGGGATGGAAAACTGGAGCGGGGCACTCCTCCATCCCGGAACCTTCCTCCATCCCGGAGCCTTCCTCCATCCCAGACCATTCCTCCATCCCAGCCCGTTCCTCCATCCCGATGTTCCCGAGGGTCTCTCTCCTCGGGCGGTGTCTGCGTTTGTCAGAGCCCGGGTTGTGAGCACTGGGGGCAGCTGTGGGAGTGAGAACGGGGATTTTTCCTGTTCCAAGCGGACCCAGCTGAGCCGCGATGGGGACAGGGACAGCCGGGACATGTCCCAGTGGGAGAGGCACTCCCGGTACTCCTGCGGGTTCAGGGGCTCAGCAGTGCGGCCGTGCTGCTCCTCCTGCATTCCTGCTCCGGAGACCAAAACACCTCCCTGACAAAATTCCTTGTCCTCTCATCCCCATCTATATTCCCAATAAACAGCAAACCCCTGTGTAGCACTCCGGAGGGGACACGAGGTATCCCCTGAGCACCATCCCAGGTCACGGATGAACTCTTAATTACAAATATTCCACATCAGCAGCTGCTCGGGGAAAGTCTGAGGTGTGAGGTTGTTTTCCCCAGGTCTTGCTTCCAGGCAGGGAAAGGGAGGAGCAGGAAACTTGTAAAGAATAAATTGAGTTTGTGGATCTCCCCTCAATGGGAGCCGAGCCTGGTGAGCACAAAGGCCAAAGCAATCAGACAAACCTTTTCCTGCTGTGGATGAAAGGAGGAATTCCAGAGGGTTTGCCTTGCTCTGTTGTGGCAAACCCCCAGGTCTGATGCTGTTACCAAGCACAGAGTCTGCCTTAATTCCGAATTAATGCCAACATCGATATTTGGGATAGAAAGGTGCTGATCCCACCAGGACGGCTCAGATCCCTGCTGGCAGCAAAACTTCCCCATCTCCTGACCAGAACCCAGCTCCGGTGCCTAACTCTGCCCTGAAGGCAACGGGAATTAATTGTTCTTTGGGTGATTTGAGCTTCCCCACCCCTATTCCTTTATTTGAAGCCACAATCCCCGCGTTTCCCGGCCGTGATGGGTGCGGGAACTCCTCTCCTTCCTCCCTTCGCTTTGAACGAAGCTGCTGCTGTCAGGGAGCCAGGCGAGCTCCTGTCATTATTTAGGGCGCTCCGGCAGGGAATGCCGCTCCCACGGGGATGCTCTGCCATCACCAGGGTGACACCATCCGCATTCCGAAGGGATGCAGATTGTCACAGAGCAATTTCCAGAGGAAAATCCCTCCCCTCGGGCATTGCCGGGAGCGATTTGAGGGGTGTGGAGCAAAAACTGCCGTGCCCGGCATCTCCCCCAGCCTGGCACAGGCTGGCAGGACCCTGGTGACAATGCCAGCGGCTGAGTGGCAGCAGGAAGGATCCCAGCGGCCATTCCGGAGCTCAGCCCGCGGGACTCGCCTGGGGTGGCACAATGGGCCCGCGGGAGGGTGGCCCTGACAAAACGGGGATGCTTTGGGAAGCGCTTCCACATGGCTGGGAACCGGGAACCGGGAACCGGGAGTGCCTGAATGACACGGCCGGGGTGGGAGCGGCATCCCCGGCCTCGAGTCGTTTGTGGCTTTGCGGCTGCAGATTGAGCGGAATCGGAGCTGAACTTCAGAGCTGGCCCAAAATGAAACCCAGGCTCCCATTCCTGGTGGGATGGGATGGGATAATGGGATGGGATGGGATGGGATGGGATGGGATGGGATGGGATGGGATGGGATGGGATGGGATGGGATGGGATGGGATGGGATGGGATGGGATGGGATGGGATGGGATGGGATGGGATGGGATGGGATGGGATGGGATGGGACGGGACGGGATGGGATGGGCAGGACGTGGCAGTGCTGCCTGAGCTGTGCAGGGTGCCCCCAAGGGACACCTCCTGCCACCTCCCCGGAGCTCTCCCGAGTCCCGCTGGAGCTCTGCTGCTCTGGGAATGTTTTAGTCACCAGATCAGGGCTCCAGGGACGGGGAGCGTTGTCCTTTGGGGGCTGTCAGGGATGGGGACAGGCTGGGTGAGGCTCTGCTGAGTGGGGTGAGCTGCTGCCTTTGAACAGGGTCAGGGTTTGAGATCAAAAACTCACTGAAACCAACATTCCTGGCCCGGCTGAATCGCTCTTTTTGTGGTTTTACCCTGCTTTGAGCAGTAGGTGTGTGATGCTCTCCACGCTGTGACCTCAGCGGGGTCAGAAGTTTGTGGCTCTTGAGGACAGCACATCTCTGCTATTTTTGGCCGGATTTTCCTGAGAGCAGCTTGCAGATGTTGATGTTGTTGGAAGCTTCCAGAGCTGGGACAGCCCAGGAGAGGCAGCGAGTTCCTGCTGGAGAGATTTCTCTGCTGGGGCTGTGTCCTCTGGGGCTTTTAGTAATGCTGCCTCCTTCTCCTTCTCCTTCTCCTTCTCCTTCTCCTTCTCCTTCTCCTTCTCCTTCTCCTTCTCCTTCTCCTTCTCCTTCTCCTTCTCCTTCTCCTTCTCCTTCTCCTTCTCCTTCTCCTTCTCCTTCTCCTTCTCCTTCTCCTCCTCCTCCTCCTTCTCCTTCTCCTCCTCCCAGCCTCATTCCCTTTGGCACAGCCTTGCTGATAATTTTGCCATCGATTGCAAATCCAGATGTGACCTCGCTGCCAAGAGATTTTTGGGAATCGTTCCTCCCTGCAGGCTCTGAGCCTGGTTCTGCTCATTTCCCCAAAATCAGCCACTTCCAGCCTCGAGCCTGGGGGGTTCAGCTGTTGCAGAGAGCTGCCAGGAAAGCTGCAACCTTCGGCATTCCTGGAAATGGGAAAGCCTCCTCATCCAAAATTCCCCGAGCTCTTAGGAGGGGCCACAACCAACTGAAATTACTTTGAGGAGCTTTGGCTCTCCTTTATCCAAGGGGCCATGAGCTATCCCAGGTGAAAAGGAGGGCGAAATTGGGAATATTCAGTGCAATAAACGAACCAGTTGGGTCCTGAGAAGTCTCATCCCTGTCTCAAAATAGCAGCACTCCCCCTGCTCTGCACGTTTTAACACCCTCATCTCCTTACTGTGCAAAAGAAGCTCTTAGCTGGAGAAGAGAGGGCTTTTCTCTAGATTAAGGCTAAGACCAAGCAGGGAAGAGGCCTCTGAGTTGCTCAGGACTGGCACCATCTGCTGCTTGATGAGCTTTCTCTTCTCTTTGCTGAACCTTTTTGTGGCTCTGGGTTAATTTGTGCTGGGGAAAAAAAAATAATAATCCCAGAGTGTTTGGTTGTGCCAGGGGGAGGCTCTCAGTGAGGGGAGCTGGTAAAAGGCTCTGGGATGTGGGAAAGCTGTGAAATCATCACTGTGGTGATGAGGGGGACCCTAAAAATGCTGCTCTGGAAAAGGGTTGGAGCCTCTGCAAAGCCAAAGGTCTGAGCCGTGGCTGGATGATCGCTGAGATTTTAATGACAGTTTTGTTCAACTCGTGGTTGGTGCTTTTAATTCCTCAAAACTGAAGTTCAGGGACTGCATTTTAGGAAGTCGTGCTTCCAATTCCGGGATATTTTCATGTCCTGAGTGTCCCTGGGATGCTGAGCAACGCCATGAAAGGGGAAGGGGATGTGGATCCACATTTTTCAGCACTGCTTTTGTATTTTCCTTAAATTTTAGGTCTAAATTTTGGGTTGTGGCTCACCTGCATAATTCATCTTTTCTTTCTGAATTTTGAATGCTCCAAAATCCATTTGGATTCTCTCCACCTGCATCCTCTCCCTCCTAATCCCATTATTCTTCTTCCTTAAGCTGTTTTTTTCCCTTTCTATTTACCTCCACTGCGTTTGTGCTGTTCTTTTCTTGTTGTACCTCTGCTTGACATGATGAGAGAAAAATAATCCTGGCTGTGCTGAAAAACTGGAATAATTCGATTGGGAGGAGCAGATTTTGGCTTTTGTGGGATCACCTGCAGTTGTGCTGTCCTGTTCCCCCCCATTCCTGCCTGTCTGCATTCCCCCATTTTTTATTCCACCTCTTCCTTTTCTGAGCACATTTCCCACCTGGGCTGGATTTTTTCGGAATGATTGGAGCTGCCTCCCTCCCCCTCTTCCCAGCAGAGGATTTGTTGCAAAAAGGTTTTGCCCCACCCCTCGTTTGGGGCACGTTAATGAATTTTCTCCCAGGGAATGGGGATGTCGGATGTGGAAAAGGCACAAAGCTGGAGCTGAACAAACTCCAGTGATGGAGAACTCTGGGAAAAGGAAAATCTGTGCTTCCATCAATTTTCTGACCAGGAGAAAAAGGGGAGACCTTGCCAGGAGGTTCAAATGAGCTAAAATTGATGGGGCTGCTCCCCTGGGGATGTGCTCAGGAATTAGGGAACAGCAGGATGTCAAGGCTTGCTAAAACCTCTGATAAAATCCAAAATCAGGCCCAGTTTTGGGCTGGAGGAATCCAGGCAGTGAACATCCCCAATCCAAAACCCACAATCCAAAATCCAGCTGGAACAATGAGGATTTATCTGCTGCCCTCCCCTTCCCTCTGCATTTATTTCCCTTTCGGGCTCCAGTGAACAGCAGGTGAGATGTCATAAAAATTATTATTTATTATTATTTATTTCTAATTTTAATCCTGGGGGGGGCTGCACTGTTCCTGTTGGAAATTCAGCCTCCATGTGCAGAGGATGAAGGAAAACCCAAGTTTTAAATTCATTTTTCCCCCCAGGCTCAGGGAAAGGCTGAGCAGGAGTTTTAAGCAGCTTTGCACAAACAGGATTTGGAGCAGTTCCTGATCAATAATCCCAGAGTTCAGCCCTGGGCTGGGCAGAGGTGATTTGGTTCTTTTGTTCTCCTCAAAAAACGACATTTTTGTCATTTGGGCTGTGTCTCTTTGGGAAGGGATCTGGGCTGGCACCGCTTTTCCCAGGATTTGCTGGTTCTGGAGCTGCCTGGGAGCTGCAGTTGGGTCCCTGGGCTGGCTTAGGGTTGGGTTAGGGCTGGCTTAGGGCTGGCTTAGGGCTGGCTTAGGGCTGGCTTAGGGCTGGGTTAGGGCTGGGTTAGGGCTGGCTTAGGGCTGGGTTGGGGCTGGCTTAGGGCTGGCTTAGGGCTGGGTTAGGGCTGGTTTAGGGCTGGTTTAGGGCTGGTTTAGGGCTGGCTTAGGGCTGGCTTAGGGCTGGGTTAGGGCTGGCTTAGGGCTGGGTTAGGGCTGGGTTAGGGCTGGGTTAGGGCTGGGTTAGGGTTGGGTTAGGGCTGGGTTGGGGCTGGGTTGGGGCTGGGTTAGGGCTGGGTTGGGGCTGGGTTAGGGCTGAGTTAGGGCTGGTTTAGGGCTGGTTTAGGGCTGGTTTAGGGCTGGTTTAGGGCTGGTTTAGGGCTGGGTTAGGGCTGGGTTAGGGCTGGGTTAGGGATGGGTTAGGGATGGGTTAGGGCTGGCTTAGGGCGTGGAGCAGGGACTGGGATGGAGGAGCCACATCTGGAGGTTCTGGGGCTGCTTTTGGAGGCACCAGTTCCAACTGGGAATGCTGCAAAGGCAGGACATGGAGCAGTGGCCCTGGCTCGTGTCCCTGTGTCCCCAAAAGCCACCTCAGGGCAGGGCTGGCAGCAGCACATCCACCCCAAAGGGGTGTAAATCCCAAAGGGAAATTTGGGAGCACAGAGCCAGAGTGTGCAACCCCAGGGGCTGGATAAACCCCCCAGTAATGGAGCCCTGCTCTTCCCAAGGGAAACACGCTGGGATTTGGGATGGGGAGCCATGGATGGGGGCAGCCCCACTGAAATATCTGAAATATCCAAAATATCCGTCTGAAAGTCATGCTGGGATTTTGGGAAGTGCTTTGGGAACCTGCAGGAGCCTGAGGCCTGGAATTGTGGATCTCTGAGGTGTGGGGCTGTGTGTGATCCTGGGAAGGGATCATGGAAAAGGGATCATGGAAAAGGGATCCTGGAATAAAGGGATCCTGGGAATGGGATCCTGGGGATGGGATCATGGAAAAGTAATCTTGGAAAAGGGATTCTGAAGCAGGAATCCTGGCAATGGGATCCTGGGAAGGGATCCTGGGAACTCTTCTCCAACCTTCCCCAAACTCAGGTGCTTTCCTCCTCCCTCCCCCAAGGTTTCCCATGCCAAATATTCCCAGGCAAACTCAAACCCTTATCCCTGAGCAGAATTCCAATTCCCCCAGGCTGCCGGCAGGGATCCATCCCCCCACGTGACAGCTCCAGCTCTTTCCCACTCCAAGGCCTGGGTCCCGTGTTTATAAAACCCAAAAATCTGTTTACACACTGCCCAAAAGTTGTTTAGCACGAGGTTAAAGCCGCCAGACTTTTTTCTGGAGTCGTCTGGAAAAGTCACTCCTTGCTTCCCTTGCAGCAGGACTGGAAATTCCTTGGGGAATTTCCTTTGGGCTGCAGGGAGCAGCAGGGGAAAGGACAGGGAGTGTTGGTGTGGGGAACTTGTGCAGCGTGGATTTGGGAGTCAACACTTTGGGAATTGTGTCCTTGGGTTTTTCCTGGAGTTTTGTGCATCCCCTGCCAGGATGGGATGTGAGCAGCTGGGGAATCATGGGGAGAGGGGAACCCCAGCAGGACCAGCCCTTGGGAAAGGCTTTGGCAGGATTCCTTCAGCAAGATCCCTTTTCCAGGATCCCTTTACCAGGATCCCTTTTCCAGGATCCCTTTACCAGGACCCCTTTTCCAAGATCCTATTCCCAGTTTGCCAGGATCCCTTTTCTATGATCCTTTTCCAGGATCACTTTATTAAGATCACTTTTTTAGGATCCCTTTTCCAGAATTCCTTTTCCATGATCCCTTTTTCAGGATCCCTTTTCCATGATCCTTTTCTAAGATTCCTTTATTCCAGGATCCCTTTTCCAGGATCCCTTTTCCAGGATCCCCTTTCAATCATCCCTTTGCCTGGATCCCTTTTCCATGATCCTTTTTTAGGATCCCTTTCCAGGATCCCTTTTCCAGGACCACAGGCAAACCTCCTCCACAGCTCATCCCTTTGGACTGAGGAAGCACTTCTGGAATCTAACAAATCTTTTTCTGCTCTTCTGATTGGATTAAATGACTAAACACTCCTTAGTGGAAAAAAAAAAACCAAAAAACAAACAAAAACCAAACCTAAACACCCCCACTCCAAAATCTAAACCAAGAAATTCCCCCTATGAATTCTCTGAGAAATCAGTAAAACCTTTGCTGGAATTTCAATTTTTTAAAGTGAAAATCTTCATGAGGGAGAGTTGGAGGAATTGGAGGAACCCTCTCGTGCCTGCTGAGGGCAGTGGAGGAGAAGCAGGAGCTGCTGGTGGGGTGAGAGGGTAAATTCCTAATTTTAGGAATTAAATTGGTCATGGCCATGAAAAATCCCAATTTCTGTCTGTGGCTGCAGAATTGCTTGGAAGGGCACTTGGGTTTGCTTTAAATGTTAATTCTTTTCTGTGAAAAATTTCTGTGAAAAACAACAGGGACAGTTGTTTCAGTGCTGTGAAAGGGACGAGGTGCAGCAAATGAACAATTAAGAAGGAAATGTTCCACGTGGAGGTTTGGGGATTTTGGCAGCTCTGTCCCCTTGCCTGTGGTCACTTTTCCCCCTGGTACCCACAGTTTCTTTTCCTGCTCCCTGGCCCCTCTGTGACCCTGGGCCGTGCTGAAATCAGATGCCAGGGCTCAGGGCAGATCTCAGGACTCTATTGCAGCAATATTTCTCTGGCTGCTCAGGTTCTCCCTTGCTTTGGGGATATTTTTTCAATTCTTCTCCTTTTTGCAGCTGAGGCCAAACGCAGGGAATTAATTCAAAGGTGAACACAGGAAGATTTCATCCACTGCCAGGAGGAAACATGAATGCTTCTACCCGAGATTCTTTCATTTCTCCTTCAGAACACCTCTCATGTGACGTTTCTCATCATTTTATTGCCCCTTTAATCTGGAGTTTAGTTCATCTGCAATTACATCTCGCTGCATTTCAACCCTGCCTCGCTGTCAGAGCCCAATTGAATCAAGCTTAGGATGAGGATGGCTTTCTGTCCTTTTAAAATCACATTTTTCAATTTGGCCTCCTTCCCCAGAGACTGCTGCTCTCCTCTTGCTGCATTTGCTGGGGTCTTACAGTAAGGTTGATTTTTAAATTTTTTTTTGAGGAATAGATAAAAATCACATTAACTCTGGGATTCCTTTAAATGCCATACTGAAAGTAATATTTCCCTTAGTCTTTTTCACACAGTGAGCAGCACCAGCTTGGATCTGATGCTGATATTTAAAATTAATCTCAGTTATTCCCTCCCTATCAACAAAAATTGGGAATTCCTGGGCTGCCCTTCAAAGCAGGAGGGTTTGATGAGAAGCAGAGCTCGGCCCCAGCTCAGTCTCTGGTTTGAATGAGCTGCCAGAAACTTCCCCCCAAACCCTGTCAGGTGAGGAGGAATCCCTGAATTCCAGGTTTTTTTGTGCTTGGGTGTCTCAGGTGCAGTGTGAGAAATCCCAAATCCAGAAGTGATGGTGGGAACCTCACAAAATTCCCACCTAGAGAGGGCTCCGAGGGTAGATCCCGTTTGGAATATCCCAGATTGGATCACACTGGATTTCCCAGTTCAGGATGGGAGTTCTGGGCAACGCCTGGGAGCAGGAAGGGGTTTTCTCTCTCAGGAAAATGAAATAATTTCTCCTGTGGGGATGTGGGTAGAGGGGTGAGCTGCAGGCTTTGCAAACACAGGTGGGCTGGCAAGAGACTGGGACCTTCCAGCAAAACCAGTCAGTCCTTCCTGGAAGTGGGAATGAGTTTTATCTGAAAACAAATATATTTATTACAGCTGTGCCAAGAGGTTTGGTGGGTCCCCCCACCTGAGACTGAGGGCAAATCCCTCTGTTTGCAGGGATGCCTCAGGTTATTGGGGATGTTCCCTGGCTTCTGCACAATGCACTGAAAAGCTTTCATTTCTTTTTGTTGTGGGAGTGAGGACGTCCTTAAATCTGAGTTTCCTGAGAGAGGAGAAGCTGTTGGGCTTTGTGATGTCACGAGCTGAAGTTGTTTCCCTTTAGGGACTTTTCTAACTCAATATCAGGAATCATTAAAAGCATGACAGGAGTGAATACAGAAACCAGAAAGCCCCTTGGATGAACACCCCTTAATTTGCAGCTGGCACACATCTGCACAGAGGGGAATGTCCCTGGGCTGTGGCTCTGGGGGTGAGTTCAGCAGAACATTCCAGTGCTCAGAGCCCTGGGACAGCCCTGGCTCCCAGCACAGGAGGATTTTCCAGCTCTGGGTGGGCTCGGTTTGGGTGTCCTGGGCATGTTGGAAAAGGGTGTGTGTGCAGGGGAGTTTGGGGCTGTGCTGGAGGAGATCCCTGGGGAGGTGTAGAAGGGAATAAGGCTCCAGGATGGAGATTCCTGAGGGATCTGCACATCCTCCACCACCAGTGCCGAGCCTGGGGCTCATTTTCCTGCTGCCCTGGATGTTCCTGGTGCCTTCACATCCCCCAAGGAGAGCAAACCCAGCTCCTCTGGGGATGTTTGCTTTGCACTGCTAACAACTTCACACCCCACACTCCTGCCCTTTTTAAAAATGTTTTTCCCCCCGGCTTTGTCCTGTGTGCTATAAAGAAGATGAGGAGCAGTGGGTGAACTCTCTGCCCTGCTGGCAGAAGGGACAGGAGGGCAAAGGTTGGGATTTATTTGTTTATTTCTTTCCTCAGGGCTGTGGCTGCTGTGCAGAACCCCTCCTTGGGCAGGGCTGAGCTGCCCCTCCTCTGGGACAGCTTTGTGGGTCCAGAGTGCCCCATTCCTCTGGGATCCCGAGGGGATGGAGGGGTCCCACAATGGATGGATGGGCCTGGAGAGGTTCCTGGTGTGTCCTGCAGCCTCTGCTGACAAAGCTGGCCCATGAACAGCCAGGTTGGAAGTGGTTGAAAATGCACAAAATGCCTTTTTTAAAGTGGTGGGAGGTCGGGGATGGGCTGGATGTGGTTCTCCACGTGCCTCAGGGCACTTCTCCCTCCACCCCGGATGGGATGCTCTGTTTCTATGGCCGTGCCACTCTGGAGGAGGGCTCAGCTCCTGGGGCACTGAGGGGAGCAGGGATCCCTCACTGGGATGGGGCTCTGCCTTTCTGCTGCTTTTCCATCCTCCAATATTTTTGTTGGAGAGGTGAGCTGACCTTGCTGTACCACAGACTTGCAGATGTGAGGAAAGAACTTTGGGATGAAATCTGAGGACAGGCAGAGGATTTTTTAGGGCTGGGAGCTCCTTCCCTGCCAGCTCCTGCTGGGGAGGGAGCTTGTGTGCATCAGCAGGACTGAGGGTGTATCTGCACAGGGATTTTGGGGTGCAGTGAGGCTGAAATGAATCTCCATCCGTTGGGATTTTAGCCGCAGAGCCTTGCAGGGTCCCTTTTTTGCCATCCCTGTCAGATCCCTGGTGCCAGCAGAGAGGAGTGGTGCTCCCAAAGGGAGTGACAGCAATGCTGCTGGAGGGTGTCACCACCCCTGCCAGAGCCTCCTGTTGACATTGGCTCCTCTCCCTGCCTCCCCGGGGAGATTTACAGCCAGGTGAGGCCTCTGCTCAGCACACTCTGCTTTCTGCAAACCACTCTGCTGCTGCTTCCTCATCTGACTCCACCTGCCATGGCTGAAGGGCTGAAATGGAGGTTTTTGGCCCCTGAGCTGTGTTTTCTGGGGAAGACACAGCTTTGGTTGTGGTTTGGCTCACGTGCAGCACGGATCTGTAAAGCAGAGCCAAGCCCTGGTGAAGTCACTGGGGCTCTGTGCTGCTCTCGTGGTCTGTGGGTCAGAATGAGCCGAGTTTTAGGAACAATTGCAGGGGCCTGCAGGTCCTTGGTGGTGGAGGAGAGCTGCCTTTCATCCATGACAGTAACATGGAATTTGTGTGTTTGTGGATGTGCTGTTGCATGGGATGCAGAGGGGCAAAAACTTCCCATATGGGATTCTCTTTTCAAACGCTTGCAAAGTGTTTCTGTGCTGGAAACCATCCCCTCAAATCAGGAGAGGGTGTGAGGGCACTGCTGGGGCCTCACCACCCCAAAGCTGATCCCTCCCAGGCCTTTCTTGAGCAATCTGTGTCCTGCAGCAGGAGAGCAGAGCCTGCCTGGGGGAGATTTTCATCAGGAGCTTCATCCAAGAGCTTCAATCCATGCCCTGAGCCCTGCCAGGGGAGTGACTGGGAGATCAGGAGTGATGGAATATGGGCTGGGAATATCCCTGAGCCTGGGAGATCAGGAGTGAGGGAATATGGGCTGGGGCACTGCTGGAAGGAGCAGGACATGCAAGAGGAGGTTGGAAGCGTTGGATGGGGATGGGGATGGGGATAGGGATGGAGATGGAGATGGAGCACAGCTGGTGGCTTCCAGCAGGGCTGGAGGTGCGGGAGGTGAGCAGGTGAGCAGGTGAGCAGGTGCAGGAGCAGCCAGGCTCGGTGCTCAGGATGAAATGCCATCATCACCCGCAGGGGACAGCCAGGGGGAACCTCCCCCGCCTCGGGCACATCCCCGAGGGACCCAACGCCGGCAAATCCCCCGTGTGATGAGGCTCCAGCGGGAATCCCTGCCCGGGAACCCCGGCGGGGATGCCCTCGGTGGGGTTTGCCGCAGCCCCGCTCCCCGCCCGGCCCGGAGCATCCCCGGCGGGGCGTGCGGAGCCCCCAGCCCGCGGGGAAGGAAGGACGAGCCCCGTCCGGCTGCGGCTTCCTCCGCAAGCCCTGCCTCGGTGCACGGTGCCCGCCCCCGGCCCTCCCCCGGCTCTCCCCGCTCCGAGCACCCCGAGCCGAGCCGGGCCGAGCCGGCGCCGCCTCCGGGGGAGCCCCTTGAGCGCAACAGTTGCCCCCAAAGCGCGGCCACCGCCCCCCGCACCCGGGGGACCCCCGGGGGACCCCCGGGCACCGGGAGGAGGCTGCGCGGAGGAGCCGCCGCCGCTCGGCTGAGGCAGCGCCCGGAGCTGCCCGGATCCGCTGGGATCCGCTGGGATCCGCTGGGATCGGGCGGTTCTGCCTCTCCCGGCCATGGAGCGGAGCGGAGGGGCCGAGCCGCGGCTCCTCCCGGCCGGGCGCTGCCGCCCCATCCTCCGCCTGCGGGAGCGGAGCCGCCCCTCGGCCGGGCACGGAGCCCGCTGCTGAGCACCATCCCGCACCCCCCGAACCTCCCCGGCATCCTCGGAACCTCCCGGACCCGCTCTGGGCATCCCCCCGCTCCCCTTTGTCCTTCCCCCCCAGCCCCGCCGCCCTTTGCATGCAGCCCCCGGGCTGCGGGAGCCGCTGGCCATGGGCACCAAGCAGACCAAGGGCTGCCAGCCGGGCAGCGCCGGGGAGAGCCCCCCGGGCCACCACCGCAAGAAGGTGGCCACCAAGGAAAGGGGGGATTTCCTGGCTTCCCTCGTGGCCAAGTCCGGCGAGAAGTTCGGGAAGGGCGCTGGCCCCAGCTTGCCCCCGTACCACCGGCGGATCTGCATGATCCAGGACATGCTGCTGCTGGTCAAGCAGGGCAGGCAGGAGGAGGCCACCGAGCTGCTGAAGAACCTGCGGCAGGTGAGGATGGGCGGGTTTCTCCAGGGGAAAGCGGGGGGAAAAAACAGTTTAAGAGCAACCCGCGCTGCTTTCGAAATCCTGGTGGCAAAGCGGGGCCGCGCTGCGCTTTGGCGGGTCCGGCTTTCGTGGTGTAATTTTGGGGAAGTGGCTGAGGAGCTGCAGGGTGGTCACGGTGTCAGAGAGGGGGAAATTCCCCCAGGGATGTGCTTTGAGTTGTCTGCAGCGAGGAAACGCTGCCGGGTGTATTTTTCTTCCTTGCCTTCCTTGCTGGCTCTGGGATTTGCAGCCTACTCAAGGTGGTTCCCACTCAACTTTCCAAAAAGTTTGGTGTTTCGAGCAGCTCCGTAAAAGCGCCGAGGCAATCGGAGCTGGCAGCTTTTGAGAATCAGCTCTTTTCTTGCTGGCTCAGAAATACCCAGAGCTGGCAGCGTTGCTTTTTTATCTTTTTTTTTTGACGCACAATCGCCTGGTGGAGTTTTACTGGTGTTGACCGAGGCTGGGGGAAACGAGACGCTCTGGGGGAGCGGGGAATTAATTGCAGAGAGCCCGAGACCTTTTGCCTTGAAAAATCTGTTTGAGCTGGGCATTAGCTGGGAAGCAACAGGACGGAAAGTTGCTGTGAGCAAACAGAAAAGCAAATTAGCATTTAATCTTTTCTGCTGATAGGTGCTGATAAAAACACCCGAGCGCTGGGCGTTTTCAAGGCTCTGGGGTGCGCAGGGCTTTGAAGAACAGCGAGTTTTCCGTGCAAACCTAAAGCAGATCCATCTTCCAGCTCGGGATTTCTCCCTCGGCTGTTCGGTGTAACCAGTTCTGCCACCCGGGGAAAAGTGCTCCGCTCTCTGCTGGGCAGCGGGAGCTGCTTTCCTGCCCTATAGTCTGTGCACGGGACTGGTCCCGTCTGGTTTTATTTGGGGGTTTTGCGTTTGGGGTTTGCTGTTAGCATTCCCCCCCTCCTCATTTTCCAGGTAATTTTTCAGTGGTTATGTTTTTTGGGGCATGTCCCTGTCCCCATTCAGCCCAATTCCCTTTTTCCCTCTGCCCTGCAGGTTTAGGATTATCTTTAGAGCAGCCCAGCTGAGAAATCTGAACTCTTTCATGTGATTCGTGTTTTTTTTATGGAAAACTCTCCCCGCTTTCAGCTTTGGGATAAAATACTTTTCCTGAGGTGACTGTGCTGCCTCTCTGGGGCTTGGGGGTGGAATTCTTTGGGACAGTGACCTCTCCATTTGGGATCTGTGTGGCCGTGGGGGTTGAGTTGGGCAGCAGATCAGAGCCCAAATGTTGCACCCTCTCAGCCACGCCAAATCTTTATCGTTGTCGCAGCCCATTGGAGCTGGCAGAAGGGCAGGTGCTAATTTTAGAGGGTGTTTATCTCAAACACCTCCCCAAAAAATAAATCTTGGGGCCTGCAAAGTGCCAGGAATCACTCTCAAGTTCTCCCTGGCCCCAGACTGGTTTTTCTCAGCGATGCTCAGGTCTGTCTTCACTCTCTGTGCAGAGTGAGGGAGCTGGGATGTGTCACCATGGATGCCCTAATGACAAACTTGACCACGGGGGAACCCTCTCATCTCGCTGGAGATTGAGAGGAAAAAGCTAAAAATGAATCTTCAACTGCTGGGGGAAGCAAGGAACCTGTTACAGTCAGGTGCATCTCTGGCAGTGAGTGTCTCTGAAGAGCTCACTCTGATAAAATATATCTTAGAGTGTCAAAATAGAGAACACTTTGTCCTAGATACTATAATAGACTCCAAGCAGGTTTTTAATGAGGTGATATTAATCCCTGCCTCCAGGGAGGGAATGTGGGATGTCCCCCTGAACAAAATCCTGGCTGCTCTGGGGTTTTCCAGCAGCTGGATTTTGGGAGGGGATGTTCTAGGAGGGCATTGGTGGCTCCAAGGAACCACTTGGGTTGTTCCCACTCCAGCAGGAACCTTCCAGAGCTGAGCTCTTGGAGTGTCTCAACCTGAAAGTGAGGATTTGGGGAGAGGGATGAGCTTCCCCCCAAGCTGGAGAGGGGTGGATGGATGAACCTGGTTGGGCAGAGATTTTCCCTGAGCCATTTTTTAGGGTGTCCCCCATGGAGGGACTGTGGCTGCTCCCTGTCGTTGCTGCTGTGTGCTGCTGCTGCTGTAAAACTGGGCATTTCCCAGCGAAATTGGGGTTTTCCCAGCAAACCCAGTGACCTGGTGCCCAGCTCTCAGCAGAGATTTTTTTAAATCCCAGGCATTTAGGTCACTGGGAGCCTTTCCACTGACTTCAGCTGGCTTTGAAGGCAGCCCAGCGTGCTGGTGAGAGGTGGGTGACAGCATCCCTGCCTTTGGACAAGCTCCAGATATTTTTTTTTTTTTTTGAGCAGGATGAGTGCATGGCCAGAGCTGAAAATCTTTGTTTTTCAGGTCTCTGTGCCATAACACCCTGCCCTACCAAGCAGCAAGACAAGGTTTGAGGGGGCGTTTTTGCTCCCACAAAGTGTGTTTGATTATCAGGGCAGGGCTGCAATCCTGTATTTGAAACCTGCTGGAGCAGGTCCTGCCCTTCCAGCCCTGCCACTGGCACCAATGTCCACTGTGGCCTTTGCATTCCACCCATTTATTTGGAATTTATCCATCCTTCTCCCTCCCCTGAGGTGGGAGCAATGCTGTTTTCCTTACAGGCTCCTGTAAGGATTAGTTTGTGTTTCTGGGAATGCCTGGAGGTTGCAAACAGCTATAAAATACTGAGATACAAAGTGATTTTTTGGTTGTTGTTTAAAAATACAAAGAGCATGAAGAGCAGACAGACTTTGCTTCCTCAGAGAGGTCAGCAGTGGTCTCTGGTGTGGAGGCAATCTGATCCCACTGCCTACCCCCAAAATATCACTCCTGTTATTCCTGCTGCCAGCAGCCATTCCAAAGGGTTTGTGCTCCTCTGGCACAGCCAGGCTAATTGAACATCGAGCTCCTGAGACACAGAATACTCATTTCTTTTTCCTTCTTTCTGCTCTGGAGCCCAAACCCTGCACTGCAAAATTCAAATCCCCTAAATCCCACCAAGTGCCTGCTGCTCTCCTTGGCTGAGGTGTTTTCCCTCGCTGTGCTTTTGGCACAGTGGAAAGACGTTGAAATTATTAACATTTGATTTAGGCCGGTGGTTGGGGTTGCCAGAGGCTTGCTAGTCACGTGGAGGGAGCTGCTGGCCTTCCATGGAAGTAATTCCTGCATGGAATAACTTGGAATTTATCTGCCATGAAGTGACTTCTTAGGTTTACCTGGCAGCATCTTCTCTGCTTTTCCAACTCTGCTGCAGGGAGAGGTTAAAAATGAATTCATTCAGAGTGTCCAGCACTCGGGAATCCACTCTCAGACCCCTCACTCCATCCAGCTGGGAGAATCCCAGCCCCACTATTCCCAGTCCCACCAGTCGCAGAGCAGGCGAGGTTCTGATGTCATAGCGTGGCACTTTTCATTTTCACTCTCTTCTTTTCTCCCCCATACTCTTGAGTTTCAGTGGTTAAGGCAGCCAGGCGCTGTCAGTATATTAAATTCTGGGAGTGTCTCTCCTGCTGGGGAGAGGATTTGTAAAACAAAGCATGTTTTCCTCCTCCCTGCTGCCAAACCGATCGCTTTTCCCCAGCGAGATGGGGAAGCGCTTCCCAGCACATTACGTTGCACTCAAGGAATTTGCCATTGGTTATGGCTCGACCTGGAGCTTTTTCTGCTGCTCTGGGGGTGGTGGGAGAGGGGAGGAGGAGGAGGAGGAATCCAGCAGATCTGAGCATCATCTGCACAGGGCAGGTGAGCAGCAGTTCCAGGAATTAAATGGGGGAAGGGGAGGAAAGAAAGCAAAGTGTGGCAATAAAATGGTGAGCGTGGCCAGAAGCCAAATGCCAAGGTCCGAGGTGTGGCACCACTGGCAGGGTGGGTTCTGTGCTGTGCCAGCCTGGGGTGGGCAGGACAGAGGGATAAATGGGCAAAAACACCACAAAAAAATCCCATTTGCAAGAAAGGGCTGGGAGCAAACGTGCTGTGTGCCCACCAAAGCCTGCAGACCCTGTGGCAGCCCCATCCTGGCTGGGATCCCTGAGGTTTATCCCAAAAACCTCAAGGTTTAAACCAAAAACCCTACTGTGGGTGTGGATGTGCCCCTGCCCCATCCCAGGCTGGATTTTCCAGCCAGAGGTTGTGGGGAACAAGACACAACCTGAGCAGCCTGGGAATTGTGTGGCACGGGGATGTTTTATTCATTAATTATGAATATCTTCGTTGTAAGAGGGGCTTGACCAGTGGGGATGGTAAAAAAAAAAAAAAAAAAAAAAAAATTAAAAATACTGATGGAGACATCTCACTTTGGGTTCCTTTGACTTCCTCCTTGAGACACAAGAGCAGAGAAAAAAATTAAAATACTTGTGGCTGGGCTCTGTGCTTGCTCGTGGCCCTGTGCAGCCCAGCCATGGAGCAGCATTCCCATGGAATTCCCATGGAATTCCCATGGAGGAGCTCAGCCCTGCTGTGTTTGCCCCACGAGTGAACACCTGGTCCCTCCTCCTGCCTGCTCAGAGCAGCTGATGCACCTGAGCTGCCCCAGCCTGGGGCTGCCAGCAGAGCACAGGGTGAAGGATTTGGCAGGATTTGGGATGGTTTCTGCTCAAGTGGGAGCTGCTGGGGCTGGGGGGGAAGCCCTGCCCTGGCACTGCAGGGTGGAAGTTGGGTAACCCTGCTCTGAGTGGGGTGGCTTTGGGGTGAACACTCATTTCCTCTGCTTCAAGCTGCTGATGAAACCCCACCAGTGCTCCCCACAATTCTTTTTAACCCTGAGGCTGCTGGAGGCGTTGAGAACAAGTGTCTCTGACACTGGTGGGGTGTTTCCTGCCCCCAAAAGGGTTTCTGCTCTTCCCTCTGTGCTCCCAAACCCTGCTCTGCTGTAAGATGCTCCCTCACTTTTCCTGCTTCTCATCCTTCTGCTCTTTTTCCATCCCCTGTGGGATTTTGCAGGTGTCCTGTGCCTGCTTGTCCAAGCCCAGCATTGGATTTAATGATTTAATGATTTAATGATTTAATGAAGCCCCTGGAAGGTGGCTGCTGCTGCTCCTCCTGGGGGAAATGTATTTTTTGGGTGGATGTGATATAAAATAGGGGCTGGGCTGTGTGTGTGGGCACCTGGAACAGAGGATCAGGTCCTGCCCGTGCCCTCACTGCAGACACAAATCTCCAGGCTGGCAGAAGTTACTGGTTGTTGTTCACCTCAGCCCCTGTTCAGCCCTTTCTCTGTTTATATGAGAGCAGGGATGTGTCTTTTTCCCCCGCAGGCTCTGCTGTTTTCACACCTGATGTGAAATGCAGCAGCTCGGGGCTCCAGCCTGCACACAGACTGCCGTACACCTTTTTTTTTTTTTCCCTCTATTTTCTTTTTTATCTTGCTTCAGCCTGTGAAAGCGTGGTGTGTGAGGATGTCTGCTGTCCCTGGCAGCGTGGGTGTGACAGATGTGCGGGCAGAGCCCTCCTGCACATCCCAGGGGCTGAGCTGTGGGCAGGGGTCTGGGGGGCACCAATGGGGGTGATGCCCCTCAAATTCAGTGTATTGCAGCTTCAGTGTTCGATGTGTTGGGGGATCTGTGGCCGTGGCCTTCTCTCAGCTAGGGGAGGTGGTTGTATATTAATATTCATTTCATTCTCCTACAAGAGATGTGGAATTTTCTTTTAGTATTCAACATCTTCAGGTCCTGGCCAAATGCCTAATATGATTTAATGCCTGATTCCATTTCTCTTTCTGTGTGTGTGCCTCAGCCTCCTTCTCTTTCAAATTTGGGAGAAAAGATCACTGCATGGTAAATTTAATCTTGCCTCTAGAAGGAAAAGCAAATTGCCCTTCCCATTCCTCTCCAGGCTGAAGGTTTTAGCTCCAATTACTCCTGGCTCTGACCTTGCTGCTGGGAGAGCAGGAGCTGCTTGGAGCTTTCCAGCATCCTCAGATCTTTTCAAGACTCTTTATCTTTCAGACTTGGTGTCTTTCAAAGTCAGAGGCATTTCCTTTGAGCTCTGGAGAGAGCCTGGACACGCAGCAGAGCCCGGGGGGGGGAGCTGCCTTTTCCTCATGCCTTTGGGTATCTCAGTGGATATCTCATTCCTCAGGGCCTCTTTATATCTCAATAATCTTCCCAAAGTCCCGGCTGTCCTCTGCTTTGCAGAGCAGGACTCGGGTTTGACATTGGTGGGGGAATTTCTTTACGAGATGTTTGTGCATTTTCCAAAATCCTTGTTGGCCCATGGAGGTTTTCCTCGAGGTCTGCTCCTGCCCAGCCCTGCATCCTGCTGCTGGCTGATGATTCCAGTCCCTAAATGTCCCCTTGCCTGTGGGATTGGCTTCTCAGCAGCTTCCCAGAGCAGTTCCTGCTCCCACTGGTGCTGCCCATTCCTGTGAGTGCCCAGGGATTGCATTTGGAGGAGGTTTCAGTGAGGCTGTGCCTACAGCAATATTAATTCCAGTTCTGGCAGCAGTGGTGTTGAAATGAGGGTTGGTTAATTAAAGGACCAGGAGCCTGGAGCAGGATGGACCTGCTGGGTTTTTGGAGGATGGGGATTCGTGTGCTGGGTTTTTGGAGGATGGGGATTCATGTGCTGGGTTTTTGGAGGATGGGGATTCATGTGCTGGGTTTTTGGAGGATGGGGATTCGTGTGCTGGGTTTTTGGAGGATGGGGATTCGTGTGCTGGGTTTTTGGAGGATGGGGATTCGTGTGCTGGGTTTTTGGAGGATGAGGATTCGTGTGCTGGGTTTTTGGAGGATGGGGATTCGTGTGCTGGGTTTTTGGAGGATGGGGATTCGTGTGCTGGATTTTTGGAGGATGGGGATTCATGTGCTGGGTTTTTGGAGGATGGGGATTCGTGTGCTGGGTTTTTGGAGGATGGGATTCGTGTGCTGGGTTTTTGGAGGATGGAATTCGTGTGCTGGGTTTTTGGAGGATGGGGATTCGTGTGCTGGGTTTTTGGAGGATGGGGATTCGTGTGCTGGGTTTTTGGAGGATGGGGATTCGTGTGCTGGGTTTTTCAGCTCCTTGCTCTCTGTTTAGCCACAGAAAGTGAGGAAATGGGTGCTGGGCTCAGGACCTGCAGCTCTGTGGGAGGTGCAGCTCTGTTTTCTGCCCTCCAGCGTGAGAAACACAGCGAGGTGAGCTCTGTCTGTCCCTTCCTCCCACTCCAAGGACGAGCTGGGAATACCCAATACAAAAACCTCCTTGGGTGGTTCCTGTGCCTTCATCCCTCTTTGTGCAGAGATTCCCTGGTGGAGGAGCACAGAGCTTTGAGCCAGTCTGTGCCTGGGAGCCCCAGTCCCGTGGCTGGGAAATTCCCAGAGCTGCCTTTTCCCTTATCCCAGGGGATGCTTCAGCTGAGCCCACTCTGGGGCTGGGAGCAGAGAATTCCTGCCTGGTTCTGCAGGGCTCTTCCTTCACCCCCAGCTCCCCCAGGCCAGGATCTTGGCACAGCAGTGAAATCCCAGCAGGGGAAAGCAAAGGCTGCAGAGGAAGGAGAGCAGACCGTGGTGGGAAATGGTTGATTTTGGCCAGGGATGTGCTCAGGGTTTTTTCCTGGGACGTTTCTGTCCCCCATTCCCAGCCTGCCTGCAGAGCTGCTCCCACGGAGCACACAGCTCCTGCTTTGGGAGCTGGGGCATCCCAAAGGGGTGGGAATGGAATAGAGGGGTGGGGAGGCTTGGACCTCAATAAAAGAACCCCAAATCCCTGCACAAGGATGAATCAAAGCTGCTGCAGCCTCTGCCCCAGGTTTGAACAAACCCCAGCTCCTGGTGCAGCCTGAGCTCCCCAAAAATCAGGGCAGTGAAACCCAAATCTCTGCAGAAACAGGGCTCAAACAGCCCCAAAGCTGTTCATCCCAAACCCCAACATTTATTTCCATTTATCCATCGATTTGGATACAGCTCTGCCCTCTCCAGAAAAGATTTGGAGGAAATCTTGCTCCCAAATGTCTCTGTGGGTTTCCTGGGCTTGCAGAGAAACAATTTGGGATAAGAGTGTGAATGATGTACACTCATGATTTACATCCAGCCAAAATCATGCAGGATTGAATTAAATCTTAATCTAAACTGCCTTTTTTTTTTTTTTTTTTTTTTTTTTTTTTTGTGGTTAGGATTTTTTGGGGGGGTGACTCTATAAGAAAGAGGATGTTTTCCTGTTTGGTTGTAAAAAGCTGCTTCTGCTTGGTGTAATTGGATACTTCCTTTTCTGAGGAGGGAGCCTGGTGTATCTGGGGACATTTATTTAGGCAGCTGTGTGGCTGGGTGAGGGAATTTTGTGTGTTTTTATTCTGGTGGGAAATGGTGAATTTGGGGTTTACAGGATTGATTGATTGATTGATCCTTTTGTATTTCTGACTCGAGTTCCAGGGAAATGAAAGCAAGTTTAACGAGCAGAAAAGTGGTTTTTAATGTTTTTTGATCAGTTAATAAAGCTCAAAAATGTGTTGGATAAGAAAGTAGTCAAAGCAAATGTCTGGAAATAGATTTTGCATTTAAAACTGGTTGATTCATTAAGTGGAGTATTCATTGTGCATCATTAATTCCACTTTTGGTCACCATAATTACAGATCTTGGTTTCTCGGGTTGAAGTTTTACTTGCAGATTGGAAAATGTGCATTTCTCCTTTGTACTCTTGATTTTTGTCATTGACTTGCTGAAATTAAGAGTTGAACGGGACTTAAGTGATTTAGAATAATTTAAGTTGGAAAAGACCATTAAGATCATGGAGTCAGACATTTGAATGAACTGAAATTAAGATGTTTTCTTTGTCCTTGTGAGAGAACCAAACTCTCCCCAAGGCCTTGTTTGCACTTCACTCTTTTCTGAGTTGTTTTTATCACTGACTTCCCTAAAATCATTGGCAGCCATGTCCTGCCTACCTGGGCTAACAGGAGCTGTATAAAATTAAATAAATTTTTCAGTTTTGAAATTAAAGCCTGACCAGAGGTTGGCATCACTTTAAATTGCTGGTTTGAAATCTGGGTGGTTTAAAGTAAATGTATTTCATGTTTAAAGCTATTTTATAGAGCAGCATGAACTGAATTTTAATGGCACTGAATTGAATCCTGGGGTAGCCCAATCATTAATTCTTCCTTAGCGAGTTTGGGCACTTCCTGGTGACTTTGATGAGCCCAAATCCTTCACTTTTGGGTTTTTCTGGAGAGGCTGAGCTTGGAGGCACATGCCAAGGTGGATCCTCAAAGGAGAATCCAAATTCCCTGGTGCCAGACAGGGAAATTGCTGTGAAAGCTTTCAAGAAAGATTTTACCTCCCAACCTTCCTCAAATATCAAATACCAAATACCAAATATCAAATATCAAATACCAAATCCCAGCCCTGCTCTACCTGGTGGGTTAAAAAATGTGATGCTGCAAATAAAAACACACAAGCATGGTGTAAAACGTGGGAAAGGCTTCATTTCTTCCCTTGATCCCCAAAAGTGACTTTCCTTTGTTCCCTGTGGTGTGGAGCCCAGCACTGATTGAGTCTCAGGGTGGGAAATGGGAGACTTTTGGAGCGATCCTGCAAAAAATGAGGACAATTTGCCCGTGCTGATGGTCTCAGCCATTCCCTCTCCCATTTTTCTGTGGGTGTTTCAGGAGGAAAGCCTCCTCTCTGCAGTTCCCTGCCCTGGGCCAAAATCCATGTTTGTGTGTGTGTGCCATTGCTGTCCAGTGGGATCACAGCTGGGCTGTGTGTGCTGGGTCTGGAGGGGAATTCAGAGCAGTTCCTGCTGACTTTGGGACTCTGCTTTTCATCCTCTCTTTGGGTTAGAGGTGAAACCCTTCACCAGGTACCCAGAGACACAGAGTGTCACCAGTGTGGGTGATGCAGAGAGGCTGCCAGGGCTCCAGGCTGACAGAGGGGAGGTTTAGATGGGATATTGGGAAGGAATTGTTCCCTGTGAGGGTGTGGGCAGGCCCTGGCACAGATTTTCCAGAGCAGCTGTGGCTGCCCCTGGATCTCTGGAAGTGTCCAAGGCCAGGCTGGAGGACCCTGCCCTATTGAAAGTGTCCCTGCCCATGGCAGAGGAGTGGGAATCAGATGAGCTTTAAGGTCCCTTCCAACCCAAACCAGTCTTTGCACAGATCTGTGCATTAGGGAAGGGGAAATTTGCACATCTGCTCTCTGACATTTTCTTTTTCAGTATAAAAATCCAGTCCTTTCCATGGCATTCTTCTCTCTTGCCTTGCTGCTTTAGAACAAAGGTGTCAGCAGCCCCAGGAGCTGCCAGGACTCCAGGTTTTCCTGGATTTTGGGATGTGTGCATCCCTGTGAAGGCCCTGGGTGCTTTGTAAACAACAGGGGCTGTGGGTGAGCACAGCCCTGCTCCCACGTGGGGACCAGCTGCTGGAGCTGTACCACTTCCAGGCAGGAATTCCTGGCATTTCTTGGCAGGGGAAGAATGTCCCAAAGCTGATTTCCAGTCCATGGCACTGGTCATTCAGTGGGAAGGCACAACTGTGACACAGGAGCAGCTTTGCTGCTTTTCCTGGGCTCTCCATGTTTTCCCTCTGGTTTCCATCCCACCCCAGAGGAGGAGGATGGAGAATCAGGCACGGTGCAGGTGACAGGGCCAGCTTTGCACCAGTGCCACTTTTGGCCCTGATAAACTTCTCCATCCTTTTTTAAGTGTAAAGCAGCTCTTGGATGAGATGAACTCCCTGAAATGTGGTGAGGAACCTCTGCTTGGGGTGCTTTCATCTCTTTCCCATCAGCTGATGTTCTCCACCAACACAAAGAAAATAAATCAGCCGAACTCCTCTCCTGAAAGAAAATAAATCAGCCAAACTCTTCTCCTGAAATGTATTTTTTACAAAAAGACCTTTTAGTGTTGCTGCATCACGTAAATCAACTTTATTTTCCACAAGGGCTTGTGTTTGCTTGTGTGCCCTCCCTTTGGAGGAGGGCAAAAATACAGCAGCCTGGAGTATTCCCAGAGGCAGGAATACATGCTGACATCATTCCCATGACTGCAGGAGGATGGGAATGACATTGTGCAAAATCCTGCTGCGACCCAGCGCTGACCAAGCTCCTCCTGCTGCTCCAGCTCTGCCTGACCCATCCCAGAGCCAGCAGGATGCTGCTTGTCCCACCAGAGAAATGCTGGAATCCCCATCCCTGGAGGGGTTTATGGGATGTGTGGATGTGGGGGCACGTTTTAATGGTGGCTTTGTGGTCAGACTTGAGTTTTCCACCCTAAATCATTCCAGGATTCTTTACCAGGGAAAAGCTTCTCCTCGTTTTTCAGAGGGAATGGAGGAGCAGAAGGGCTGAGCATCCCCCTGGCAAAGGGGAAGGGAAGCAGGGAATTCCCAAGAACAGGAATGAAGTGCACAGAAATGGCAGGGCCACGAGCAGGGCTCTGAGCAGCTGCTCCTTATCTCTTCCTGAGCAGGCACATCAGGGAAGATAAAGCAAAAAGGGAAAAGATAACACAGATTGAGTCAGCCTGGCTCTCAGAGGGAGGTTTTTCCAACCTATTTACTTGTCAGTGGTGATTTTGGATGAGCCTGTGGGTCTTCAGAGAAAATCAACGTTTTTTCTTCCTCTTTCATGCCCTGCAAAAGGGAATCTTTCTTCCAGGCAGGAATTTCTGGCATTTCTTGGCAGGGGAAGAAGGTGCCAGGGTGGGTTTGGTGTCCCTGTGTGCCAAATGCCACCCCATGGCTCACCCACATCTCGTGTGTGTGAGGCTGGAGGTGTCTGATCCACCACACACCAGCAGCTCCTCCACTTTAAAACCAGCTCAGAGCCTGTATTAGTCATGTTTTAATGATATTGAAATCAGCTGCTTGTGGCTGTTTGAGGAATTCCAGCCCAGGGCTGTGGAAGTCTCGGTGGGACTGGAGCAGGGCAGGGGAGGCTCAGCACGATGAGCTCATCCTGGCTTTCCTCTTGCTCTGCTCATCCTCCTGCATCAGGTTTCAGGGATTATTCAGCCTCGTGGTTGTCTCTGGGAAATGAGATTAAGGACTTGGTGCTGTGTCCTGGAAGTTTCTGGGGTTCTTCTTCCTGTGCTGTTGACTTCAGGAGGAGCTGCTGGTGTCAGAAATACCAGCTCTGGCTATTCTGGAGTTGGAAAATCAATGTTCTGGCTTTGCAGGGAGTAGGAGCTACAAGGCACAGACTTCATTGTGGCACTGTGGGAATATCCTGTGGCATATCCACAGCGTTCCCTGGCATCCAGCTGAGTGTTCCAGCAAGGCTCAGCCTCCCTTGGGGAAGCAGGAGGGATTAGCAGGGTGCTCTGTTACCCATGGCATTCCAGACCTCTGCTTCTCTCTGGGGACACTTCCTGGGCTGGTGTCACCTTGTAGGGAATGAAGGGAATATCCCAGGGCACGGAGACATGGATGCATTGCTGATATTCCTGCTCTGGAGCTGCTCCCTGCCTTGCTCCTGGGTGACTTTTGGTCTCACCCTGACAGTCAGGGTTGGGTGGAAGGAAATTCTTCATCCAGGCTGGGAGCTGGAAAGAAGGAAAAGCCTGAGGAGGGAAAAGCCTGAAGAGGGAAAAGCCTGAAGAGGGAAAAGCCTGAGGAACGAAAAGCCTGAAGAGGGAAAAGCCTGAGGAGGGAAAAGCCTGAAGAGGGAAAAGCCTGAGGAGGGGAAAGCCTGAGGAGGGAAAAGCCTGAGGAAGGAAAAGCCTGAGGAAGGAAAAGCCTGAGGAAGGAAAAGCCTGAGGAAGGAAAAGCCTGAGGAACGAAAAGCCTGAGGAGGGAAAAGCCTGAGGAGGGAAAAGCCTGAGGAGGGAAAAGCCTGAGGAAGGAAAAGCCTGAGGAAGGAAAAGCCTGCCCTGAACTGAGCACAGCAGCTGTGACTCAGCAGCAGCTTGGCCATGGATGCTCTCCTGCCAAGGCAGCTCCAGGCGTGGTTTCCATCACCCAGGGGCCACAGATCCATCCCAGCTCCATTCCCTGGCAGCAGCTCCCTGGGCCAAGGTGTGCTTTGTGCCTCGTCCTCCTGAGCTCCTCTGCCATCCCTGCTGGGAAGTGGAATATCAACAGCAGCAATTGGATGGCGCTGAGTGTCAAACAAAGCAGAAATATTCTGATTTGGTGTAGGGGGGGTGACATCTTTTATTGCTGAGAACAGGATGTGACACTGCCTGTCCCAGCAGGAGGGATGGATGTTCCTGCTTCTCCTTGCCTTGGTGTGGGGGTCCTGTGGGTCTGGGGGTGCAGGGAGCACCCCTTTCCCTCACAGAGAGCCCAGACCCTACAGACAGAGCAAGGAGGGACAGGGCACAGCAGAAAAGCTGTTTATGACCTGTGTCTGTGAAACCTGGGGTGGATTTACCCTCTCAGCCAAACACAGAGGCCACTTTTGGGTTAATTTGTCACATCTCTGGGACTCGGCACCAGCAGCCACCACCCTCTGGCCTTTCTGGAGCCTGGTGTGTGGTGAAATAAAGAGGATTTTAATGGCACTTACTGGAAATGTTTGCTGGCTCTGGAGAGCAGAGCACTCTCCATCAACCCAGCCTGTGTCCCCTGGGATCTCATTCCCTGATTTTGTGCAAAATGGTTCTTTCCCTGCATCTCACTCTGGGGCGTCCCAGTCCTTCCCTGTGAAGGGAACTGGGTGGAGGAAAGAAATTCTGCTTGAAAACCTGTATGAAGAGCTCTGCTAACCCAACCCCTTTGGCTCCAGCGGGATTTAAACATGTGCTTGTAGTTAATCAGGTATTTAAGTGGTTTTCTGCCTTGGCAAGCCTGAGAGCAGATATCCCAGAGGAGGAGAGCAGAGCTGTGGCCTCCCAGCTGAACGTGTTTGGAAATGAGGAATTTGGGGGGGTGGGTTTGACTTTCTGGGACTCAGTTTCTCCTTTTGTTCAGGGGGAGGCTCTGCAGGGAGCTGAGGGGAGTCAGAGGTGACAGGAGGGGTTTGGAACAGGACGAGTTGGGATCAGTGTTTGTCACACAGTTTGGCACAGCAGAGCTCCTGCCTGGGGCTGCCCTCCTGGAGAGGAGATGTGGGCACACACATTGACAGAGCTGGGGAATTCCAGCTTGGAAATTCCTTTCCAGGCCTGGATTTCTCCTGACTCTCAGCTCCATTCCCAGGCTGCCAAGCTGACTGCAGCTTCAGTTAGGGAGGAGTCTCCCAGGGTGAGAACACGGTGACAAACAGAGTGGAATTCATCACCAACATTAACCCCTGGTGTCTTTGCCGTGGGACACATCCTGAGGTGCTGTCCCAGGGATGTTTGTCCCAATTGTCCCATGAGCTCCTGTCCTGTCCTGGCTGCACTAACACACTTTAAATCCGGGCTGGCTGTACAATAAATTGGCTTTTTTTCCCCAAAGAGCTCCGTGGGTGTTGCTGTCCTTTCTCTCTGCAGTGACCACAAGGAGACACCCAGGGTGACACCAGAGGGGTTGAGGGGGGATGATTCCCATTAAAACCCTTTCTCGACCCCTCTGGTGTCAGGATTTTAATGGGAATCATCCCCCCTCACTCTTTGAAAAGCTGCTTGGGGAGCTCCCAGCTCTTTGTGGGGCTGCTCAGGAGAGGTTTCATGGAGTGGGAGGAAGATTTTCCCTTGGATGCTGAATCCCTTCGTGCATTTCACCCCAGAGCCCCTGAGCAGGGTGGTTTCCCCACCTCAATCTGATTTTCTTGCTGGGATTCCTCTGGAATTTGTCTCCACACAACCACCCAGCCTCACAGCACTGATGTTATTATGTAAAGTGTAGATTATTTAACCACACTAGTTTTTTTATGTATTGCTTTGAATCCAATTACAGGAATCTGCTTTATTAATGGACTTTGTCCATGCTCAAGATTAACTGGGGATGCTGGATTTGCAAATGAAAGAATTGGAATTCATGTTGTCCATATCAATTACTTGGATGATGCTGACTTCTTTATTTTTATTCCACTCCTGTTGCTTTGTCTTAATTCAGAAAACGAGTTTGGTGCTGTGGGATTGGGTTGGTTTTTCCTCCTTGGCTGTAATTGAGCAGTAAAGTTAAATTTAAAATTTAATTAGTTATTTAAAAAATTAAAAATCAGTTAAAATTTAACTTTTAACAGTTGGGAAGGTACAAAGTGGTTTCATGGAATTGGCTGTTCCTGAGCATCAATTTTAATGCAAAATAGAGTCAGGAAGCTTTTATTTCAATGTTTAGTTCAACCCTACTTTCTCCTCTTTTGCTTTGAGCTAAAATCTCTCTGTATCTTGTTCCTTCTAAATCTTTACCTTGCAAAATCTCCTAATTCCTGCAGCCAGATTCTTGTGCTGAGTAATTCCACTCTCCTTGCTGGTAAAAAACCAGGGATATACCTGGATTTTGGTATATGCAGGCATTGCTATTGATCCAAACTCATTTTTTCCTGTGCTCCTCCCACCCAGGCTCCTGCAATGGTGTAAATGGCTGAAAAAAAAATAAAAAAGAAAGGCTTGGCATGATTTTATGGGAGTCAGCTGCAATTTGTTCACTTAAATTATCTTTTTGTCGTGCTCACATTATTCCACAACAGCCAGTTTGGAGAGATAATTGAATATTTGTGTCTCTCAAAGATGCCTTCAATTACTTCCCATGAATAACTCTGGGAGAGAGCTGTGGTGAGGAATCACTGATGCTTATTTTCTGTATCAGAAATATCTGAGCTTTTATTCCAGCACCTATTAAAGGATGCCAAAACATTCCTACAGCCTCCCACCCCGAAATTCCATCCTTTTGAAGCAGACTTTAGCATCCATTGAGAGTTAACAATGCTTCCCTGCATGGCTAATGCAATAATAATCAGCTCAGGCCTTGGAAGTGGGAGCAGCTTTTAGCCAGCAGTTCTTGGGTTGCAGCCTCTCATTGTGTGTGCAGGACTGGATTGGTTTCTGCTGGGTCCAGGTGAGACAGGAACATCATTATTGGTGCTGCAGGTGCCTGGGGGATGGTGTGGGAGAGTTTCCCAGAGCTGTGCATCAAAATAAAACCCCTGCAGAGATGTGGGCAATCCCCACCTCGCAATTTTTGGTTGCGTTGATCAATCCCCCCGAAATGATCAATTTAATTACCAACTTTCTTTTTTCATCGTTGGATTGCAACTGCTCTGCTGGCTGAGGAGGGCAAGGAGGGGCCATCAAAAGCAACAATTTTGGAGTGGATAAAAAAGCAGATGTGTTGTTTCAAGTGAGATTTGCAATTCCTTCCGTGCTTGGCTGTTCTGGGATCTCCTGCTCCTGGGAATAGGAGATCAGGATGGGCTCACAGAGGGTTTTTCACCCCTTGTACATCAGGAGACCCACGCTGGCCCCTCCTGGAGCCTCTCACGGTGCCAGCTGCTGGGCCAGGACAATAAATCCCGATTCCTTCCTGAGCAGAGCCTGGTTTAGAATTCGTGGCAGAGCCCGGCAGCTCATGCAGGGTTGTGTTAATTGTGGAGGGAGGGTAATTTGGAGGAGGTGGCTGGATTAGGGCAGGGAGGAGTGAGAGGTGAGGGCTCCCAGTGTCTCGTTTGTCAGAGCAGGGCAGGTCAGGCTGAGCTCTCCTGCATCCCCCACCCATGCAGGGTGCAGGGTCCTGTCCCTGGCAGCAGCTGGGGACCATCTGGGCCAGCTGCAGAGCATCTGTTCTGCCATGCAGGGCTTTCCACAGCCAAATCCTGCCTTTGCTGGGATCTGTTCCTGTTCCTTTTCCAATTCCCCTGAACTTACAGGACCTTCATTAGCTGTGAGAGCCGTGCCCCTTTCCCTCGGTTTAACCAGAGTGGTGACACTCAGGCAAGGACAGAGGGGTGGCAGGAGGGACAGGCAGCTCCAGCCTTGTTGCCTGTTTGATTCATTACCGAGCCTGGGCCATCTGGGTGAGGGTTTTTGGACTCTTTTCCCAGCAGAGATGTTCGCAGGGATGTGCAGAGCCGGGGTGGCTGGCTCATGGAGCAGACTGCAGAGTGCTTGTGGGCTCACTGTTGATCCAACAACTCCCACCAGCTGGAGAGGGTGTGGGGAGCCTGGGCTGGGATTCCAGGCAGGGAATTGTGTGATTGGAATGCTGCTCTTGTAGCAGGAGCCGTTCACTTGCTGCAAGCCCAGACACCAGGGCAGTCTCTCACAGGCAGTGGAAAAGATGAGGGCGAGTGATTCCTCCCCATCTGACAGTGCCATCCTCTACTGGGGGATCTCTTCCCCTTTCCTGCAAGGATCCCAGTTCTGCTTTTCTCTTTTGTTCCTGTAAACACTTATTTTAGAGCTGTTTGTGGATTTACTGTGTGAGGGCAGGGTACGAGAGCTGCACACACAAATAAAAATCTTCAGTGGCCATCAGGCATCTCCTGTCACCTTCCAAGGACAAGAGTTGTCTGAGCCTCAAAAAGCCATGGGGTCCTGGAGCAAAAATCTAACTAATGTGGATGGGTGAGCAGCTGCAAAACAGATGGGGCTGCTTTTGTGTGGGAGAGTGGGCAGGAAAACCACGCGGAGCTCCGTGCTTGCTGTGCTGGGAAACAAAGGTGAGAGCAGCACGAGTGGGATTTTCCTGCTCCAGTTGCCTCGACGCTGAATGTCTAGGATCAGCTAATTAGAGGGGCTTTTCTTGGCAGGTAACCGGGAGAGACAAGCTCCTGCAGGGCCTGAGTCAGTGCAGCTGTCTCGGAGCAGGATGAATCACCATCCTCATCCCAGCTGACAGCACTCCGAGCTCAGGTGGCAGCTCTGGCTCCTTCCCTGACAGCAGATAATAGGCAGCCTGTCCTCCAAGTCCATTTTCCAGCAGAGATATAGAAGGCTTTTTCAAGCTGAAAATGAGGGTTTTTTTTGTTGGCCAGGTGGGAGCTGGCAGCACAACGTGGCTGGGGCAGATCCTGGGAATCAGCCCCGTGCTGGGGCAGGAGTTCCCTCTGCAGCCCTGGCAGCTACAGAGCAAAAGGGATGGTGAATTTATGGAATTCTGCTCCTGACCTGTGGTTTGGGTACTCCAGGAAGCCCTTTGGGCAGACACCCGAGGATGGAAATGGCAGATTTGATTAAATTGGTTATATTTTCATTTAATGCTCCACTGCAGAGCTGTGAAGGGGAGCCCAGCAGCCAGACTGGAGTTAACAGGGTGGGTGTCATGCAGGGCTGGTGCACGAACCTTTTCCTTTGGGTTTTAGCCAGGGAATGTCAGGGGCTCTGGGTGGAGCTGCCAGGGTGGGACAGTGACCCCTCAGCTGTGCTTTGCTCAAATCCTCCTTGCACCTGCAGCTTTTTCTGCCTCTTCCCTTTCCAGGAGGAAAACCCGGTGGCCTCACTGTCCTTGGGAGGGTTCTAAAGAGACTCTGGTGCCTCTGGGCTGAGCCTGCTGGCAGGCTGGGCTGTCACCCACCCAGCTGGGAGCAGCAGGGATAAGGGACAATCCCACCAGGAGCCATCTGGTGCAGGCTCTGCATGGCCAGCAGGATCCTGGCTGGGGGCTGGAGATGGAAAAGCAGGATGTGAGCAGCTCCTGCTGCTTTGGGAGGGATCAGTGCCCAATGCTGGGTGAGCTCAAGGCAAAGAGTTGGGCTAAAGGCAGTGGTGGATTGGAATTGTTGGGGTTGTTAAAGCAAATCCTGGACTCTCCTCACCCAAAAGCAGAATTGCCAGCATTTCCTGGGATCCCAGTGGCTCTGTAAATCAGGAGAGCTGAGCCCATCCTCCTGGAACATCCACAGGCACTCTCCTGAAGAAATCCTAGCTGTGATCTGGCCAAATTCCAGTTGGAGTCGTTGCCTTTGCCTGGCACTATGAAATCAAAGAGCATTTTTCTGCAAATCTCCTCTTCTCAGTTGTTTATTATCTGGCTGGCAGCATCACATCTCTGCCCATTAATCCATCTCTCCAATTCCTCCAATTCCAGCCTCCTGGAGGGGGTTCAAGCTGCCACCATTTATTATTTGAGTCAGTCTGCCAGGGAAATGTTTGCTCCTTCCCTGAAGCATCGACTCCTTTCTCTCACTGCACCCTTGCTCAGGGCTTGAATGAACCATTTGTGGCTCCCAAACTGAAATTAACTCTGTGAAACCGAGAATTCCCCACATATTTAAACTCTGATTTTACTCCAGTTGCAGCTGAGCTCCCAAATGCTGCCTGCCCTCTTTAAAAGTGCAAATTTGATCATCTCTGCATGGCTGAGGGCTGGTTTGTCCCAAAATATGTTGTGATATTGTTACCTTTGGGGTGCTTTTGTCTCAACCAGAAATTGATTTCTGCCTTAATCTTTTTTGGGGAAGAGCAGGAGGCAGTGATTGGATTTTCCTCACAGGACACAGAGATCCAGAGCAGCAGGATGTGTCCAACATCCAGAAAAAAGTGGGTTTGAGTCACATCCCACCCTCTCACCTTCCCCCCAACACTAATCCCACCTGCTGGGATCATTTTTCCCAGATCAGGGGGAGCAGATGATGGATGGAACACTGAATTAATCCTTCCCTCCTTCATTCCTCACCCTTGTTTACAACACCAACCTCTCTGCTTGGAAATTCAGGATGCTGCCCTGAATTTAGTGGAGATAAAGGAGTTTGGGAAGAGGTGCTGGCCAAAACAGCAGCTCTTGGGATATTTGTGAGCAGCTGTGATGAGTTTTGTTTTTTTTTTTTTGCACAGGAACCTCATTTGGGCAGCAATAACTCCGTGTTAGTGAAAACAACAACAGCAGAAGCTGCTTCCTCAATGACTCCTCTCAGGGACCTGCTGCATTTCCCCCTAATTACAATTCAATTTGCAGTGATAAATGGTTTAATAAGCAAAAAAATGGGCTTGGCTGTGGTTGGTTATGGCTCTGTGTGCCTTGGGGGATGCTGGGACTCGTGGAAACACAACTTGGAGCTCCCAGAGCTCGGGGCTGCAGTTTTTTGACAGCAGAAAGGAATAAAAAGTTGTTTTACCTGGGTGAGGGAAAGGTAAGTTGGGGGTGCAGCTCCCAAATGTTTTGCTCGGGTGATGTTGGCCTGGAGGGTGAGCTCTGAGTTTTGGGGGAAAATAACTTTTTTTGTGGTTTTTGCTGCAAACAACGTTTTGGGCACAGCATCCCTGTGTCTCTCACTGGGCTTGGGGTTTTCCTTTCAAAAATAATTGGGTTTTTTATACCTTTTGTGGCTGTGGCTGGGGAATTTCTATTGCAGGCTGCTGGAGGAACACAACATTTTTTCTGCTGCATTTTTGGATATAAATTTCAAATTCACCCCTCAAAGTGGGGTAGGTGGTTGGGTTTTTTTTTTTAAAAACCAAAACCTAATAGCTTTACACTGCCAGATTTGCAGAAGCCTCCCCCTGTGGAGGCTCAGCTGGTTGGTGGCAGGAAGTTTTCCTTCCAGTGGATAAGGATGGATGAATGGTTTGGCTTCCAGAGTCTTAAAACTGGAAAAAAACGGGATAAACTGCAGAGAAATTTCTGTTTGAAAATTCCCATTTTTCCTGTCACTGTATTCCCATTTTCCTGTCACACGTGGACAAAGCTGAGTTCAGGGGTTTTGATCTGTCCTGAGGAAGCCGTGCCTGACTCATAAATCCCATCACTTTAAACCCTTAATATTCGAAATCTGCATTTGCCATCCAGGTAAAATCCCCAGGGAAAAGGGAATGTGCTGGAAAAAAAAAGTGGCTGGAGCCAGATGCTGGGCGTTTTCTGCAGAGCCAGTGATGGGTGATTTGCTGCTGACAGCATGAACTGGTGTTAAGTTATTAAATTGCAGATGAGCTCATCACTTGGCCTCGAACAGGTTTCAGCCTTGAGAGGCTTGAAAATATTGCATGTGGTGGAAAAGAGACAATGCTGGTGTGGCAGAAAGGTTTGGGGAGCAGCTGAGAAAGACATCTGTGCACAAAAAAATGTGTGTACCAGCAGGGAGGAGGGGATGCTCCATGGGAAAAATGTAAAGTTCTCCCAGGAGAGAGAGAGGAGGAGAAATTCTCTGATTTATGAGCTGGACGTTTTAATTTTAGCTGAGGAGAAAAGGGTGAAGAGTTTTGAGATGCTTGGAGGGGCAAGATGCTGAGTTTGGTTTGATCAGGGGGTTGTGCCAAGTCCCCAGATTGTGCTGTGGTAGTGCCTGGGGTTTGCCAGAGGTCATGGACCAAACCCAGCTCTTATCTGATGTTTGCTCAGTCCTGATGCTGAGCTTTACCAAACAGGAGTTTCCTTTGAGCATCTCCCTGCACAATTCTTATTTCTCCTTCCTCTTGCAAAGGAGCCCAAGCTCTCCACGCTGAGATTAATTCTTTTTTTTTTTTTTTCTTTAAGTATAATTTGGCAATCCAGAAATCACTTTGGCCGCTTGATTTTCCCAACTGGGCACGTCTGTTCCCAGCAGGCACATGATGGTTTAGGTTTTGTGGCCACTTGGATTTATTGTTCTGAGGCTTTTTTGGTGCTCCCAAGGCAGAGCAGCCTCACACCTGCGTGTTTTTTAACTGCTCAGCTCTTTTTTAACTAAATAACCTGTTTGCAGTCAAGGAGTTGGTGTTAACTCAGGCACTGCTGCGGGGCTGATCCTAAAAATACCAAGGAAAGCCATGGGATAAACACTTGTCACCTCGTTTGTGGCCTGAGCTGTAATTGCTGTAATGTGAGATCCCTCGGGCTGCTGTGTCTGAAGGCACAGTGCATTTTTTTTAATTTTTTTTTTTTAAGTGTAGATGTTTGTTTTCGACCTGTCTGAAATCACAGAGCATCCTCAGCTACAAACCCCGTGCCCTCCCGTGGGGATTTTGGGGCTGAGCTCAGGACAAGCTTTAATTTATTGCACGGTGCCAAGGTGTTGTTGGTTCGTGTTGGACAAGAGGAAATTCTTTGTGCTGAGTGCCACCAGCTCCGTGGGAAGTAAAAAAAAAAAAGTTCAAAAAGGAATAAAAAGAGTGTTTGGGTATTATATACACAAATATATTTGAGGTAAAAGGAGTACACTGTGTATAACCTTCCCCTCCTCATCCCTCTGCACTGATGTATTTCATACAATGAGTGCCAAAATTCCTCAAATTATTCTGTCTGAGGATTACAAAGCAGCCTCGGAGGGGACCTGGGAGGTCTGGCCCGTCCCTGGGGCAGGATCAGCTCCATCTGAACTTCTCCTGACACCACCTTGTCCAGTCTCCACTGGCAGAGCTTCCACTCCTTCCCAGGACTGGAGGCATCCTCCTGTTCCCTGACGCCAGTCCATCCTCCTGTTCCCTCCCTCCAATCCATCCTCCTGTTCCCTCTCTCCAATCCATCCTCCTGTTCCCTCTCTCCAATCCATCCTCCTGTTTCCTCCCTTCAATCCATCCTGCTGTTCCCTCTCTCCAATCCATCCTGCTGTTCCTTCAATCCATCCTGCTGTTCCCTCTCTCCAATCCATCCTCCTGTTCCCTCCCTCCAATCCATTCTCCTGTTCCCTCACTCCAGCCCATCCTGCTGTTCCTTCAATCCATCTTCCTGTTCCTCCAATCCATCCTCCTGTTCCTCCAATCCATCCTCCTGTTCCCTCTCTCCCATCCATCCTCCTGTTCCCTGACTCCAATCCATCCTCCTGTTCCCTCCCTCCAATCCATCCTCCTGTTCCCTCCCTCCAATCCATCCTCCTGTTCCCTCTCTCCAATCCATCCTCCTGTTCCCTCTCTCCAATCCATCCTCCTGTTCCCTCTCTCCAATCCATCCTCCTGTTCCCTCTCTCCAGCCCATCCTGCTGTTCCCTCTCTGCAGTTTTGGGCTGGTTCTTCCCTCCCTGTGTGCAGAACTCACCCAGTGCTGCTTTAATCTCCAGTCCCAGTTCTGTGTGATGTTCTCTGGGGTCATCTTGGATTTTCTCCTGTCTCAAGGGTGTTGTTGGCTCAGCAGGTTTAGGAGCTGATCCTGCAGCCCTAAAGCCTCTTTGCAGAGCAGGTGAAGGCCAGGAGTGCAGCTTCCCCCAAGGTGACACAGGCTGTCCCTTCCTTCCCTTGGCCACCAAAACCCCTCCAACATCATTTTTAGTGGGAGCTGCTGGGGATCATCTCCTCCTCCACCGGTGAGGGCTGATTTTAAGAACCACTTTAGGCTTTTCCCTCCCACCTAATGCTGCTCCTCTGCCCTGTTTCCTGCAGGATTTGGGGATGGAGTCCACCTCTCTGGATGATGTCCTCTATCGTTATGCCAGCTTCCGAAACCTGGTGGATCCCATCACCCACGACCTGATCATCAGCCTGGCAAGATACATCCACTGCCCCAAACCAGTAGGTGCCACGCTCTGGGGCTGTGCTGCCTTGGGGAACTGGGAATAATGTGGAGCTTCTCCCTGAGTGCCAGGGGAAAAGCATCTCGGTTTTGGGTGGTCTGGACCAAGAGGACCAGGCTTTGCAGCTGAGCAAGTGATGTTTGGCTGATGTTGGTGCTGGTTTTATTTGTGGGTGGTGTTTTTGAGCTCTTGCTGGCAAGGGATCGTCCATGGGTGGATGGACCTGCAGGCATCACTCTTGTATTTGCTGCTAATAACAGGTCTTTAATTTCCTGTGAGGGTGTCTGAAGGAATGGAGTCATTCACTGCTGCTTCTCGTGGATGTTTTACTCAGTTATAGCCTCCACCGGTGTTTGAAAAGGAGGGAAATTGCCTTTTTTTTTTTTTAAAGTGTGTACAGATTCCTTTTATGTTGGGAGGCAAAGCCACAGAGGTGCTGCCTGGGCTGTGGTGTGAGCCTGACCCTGAAGGGCTTCATAAACCTCTGTGCACTCAGTAAAAGCTGTAGGGAAGGGTGGAGTGGCTGCAGGGGACACCAGGGACCCAAATCTCCACCTGCAGAGACCAAGGATGGCTGTCCCATGTCCTACAGCGTGAGACCAGGGTGGAGCCACCCCCCTGTGCTGTGCAGGGATGTCCTTGGATCCCTTTTCCTGGGGAGAACAGAATCCTTTCCTTCCTCCTCCCCCAAAAGCTGGGAAAGTGGAGAAAGTGGAGAAAGTGGAGAAAGCTGCTCTTGTGCTGGGCACGTTTCCAGGAGGAGAGGCCCCGTTCCCCTCTGAGGTTGCCCTTTTCCAGAGCACTGTGACTGAGCTGGTTTCTCCTCCTGAGGGTGAGCCATGGCTGAGGAGAGCTCTGAGTTCCCTGTAAAAACACCCTGAGCTCCTGCTCTCCTCCCCCTGCAGGTTTCCTTTGGCACCAAAGGCTGTGGATGGGCAGTGCCAGGGCAAGCAGGGGGATGCCGAGTCCTCCTCATTCCTCTGCTCAGCCCTGTCAGGCACATCTGGACAGCTGTGTCCAGTTCTGGGCTCCTCAGGACAAGAAGAGCTCCAGGAGCAGGGCCAGAGCAGGGGGACAAAGAGGGTGAAGGTGCTGGAGCATCTCTGACAGGGAAAGGCTGAGGGAGCTGGGGCTGTTCAGCCTGGAGAGGAGATGCTGAGAGGGGACCTCGTCCTCATCCAGGCTGTCCCTGTGTGCAGGGACCCAGCACTGGGACAGGAGGAACAGGCAGGACCTGGTGGCCAGGAAGCTCCACCTGTGCAGGTGAGAGCTGGAACAGATTGTCCAGAGGGGAAGTGGATTCCCTTTACTGGAGACACCCCAGAGCTGTCTGGACACAATCCTGTCCGTGTGCTGTGGGATGGTGCTGCTGGAAAAGGAAATTTGGCCCTTCCAACCTGACCAGTCTGGGATTCTGTGGTGGCAAATCCCCAAATTAATCAGCCTGTGCAGCACTGGGGCTCTTACTGTGCAGGAGGTGCCTTTTGGATACCCTTGGTGCTCTGCACATCCTTCACACAGCTCAAAGCACCACACCAGGGATGGATAAATGGAGGGATGGATAAATGGAGGGATGGATGATGGATGGATAAATGGAGGGATAAATGGATGGAGGGATGGATGATGGATAAATGGAGAGATGAAGAGATTGATGGAGGGATGGATGGATGAATGGAGGGATAAATGGATAGTGGGATGGATAAATGGAGGGATAAATGGATGGATGATGGATGGATAAAGGGATGGATAAATGGATGGATGATGGATGGATGGATGGATGTTGCCTTGGAGTGACAAACAGGGGCTGTGCAGGTGACAGAGAACAACTCCAGCAGCAGCAGAGCTGTGCTGCAGCTCCTCATTGGTGCCTTTGCTCAGGTTTGGGTGTCACCAGCCGTGCTTTAAACTCTTTTTTTTTTTTTTTTTTTGGCAGCTGAGTGAAAAGTAACTCCATCCCAGTGTCTCATGGTGGTTTCCTGAGGTACTGATGTTCTATAAGTCCCCAGAAAGTTGCATGCTGTAGTCACCAGGGTTATTTTCCACCTTCCAGCCCTCTCTTCCCCCAGCCTTATTTCACTTTGACAGAGGCTTGGCACGATGTGTGTGAGCAGAACGCTCAGGGCCAGGAGTGCTGCAGAAATTTTGGCATTTGCTCTGCATCCTGTGGCACAAATATATATAAATATATATGTTGAGGCAGCTGGGAGCTTGTCCTTATCCATCCAGAGCTGACCTGGACCTTGGTCCCTGTTAACTTTCTCTTTTCAATTTGTCCTTGCTCAGGGTTATGGGGTCCTGCTTCCCTCCTCCCTCCTGGAGAGGCTTTCCTGACTCTCTGTACATTGCTTTTTTCACTCAGCTTCTATTTATACCACCCTTAGCTTAAAGGTGACCCCTTGGTCTCTCCTCTGAGCTAAAATAAAAGTTGAATCATTTTTCCAAGCCCTGGGTAAACACAGCCTGAGTCTGTATGGCCAGGAAAAAGTTGGCCTGGGCTCTCCAGCGTGGCTGTGGAGTTCAGGGGATGCTGATTCCAGCCAGCAAATCCAACCCAAAAGCTCCAACTCGTGCAGGAGGAGGCTGGAGTGCTGTGCAGGAGGAATTTGGGAGGTGGAAATGTTTGGGTGAGTTTTGTGTGGGTGTCCAGGCAGTGGAGCACTGCTGGATTGCATCTCCCAGGACCTGCTGAGATCCCAGCCTGGCCCAAGGGTCCAGGGAGCCAAGGAAAAACTCTTGTCCAGATCATTTGGAAGTTAGGAGCTGGATTTGGTCCCATCCCTATTCACAGATGTGTGTAATGCAGTTCAAACAAACCCTGGAGTGCAGCTCTTGTCACCTTTGGGGCTCCTGAGGCTCTGAAGGGGCAGATTTGCTGTTCAGGAAATTCAGATTGTGCAGGAAGTTTTCCAGCAAGGAAAGGAGGTGTTTGCTTCAGATCAAAGACATCTGAGCAAGTATTTTCTCTCCTGTGTCCAGTTTTTTATCCTCCTGCCTCTCCCCTCATGGAAAAGGTTCCTTGGAGAGCAGCTCAGCTCCAAATCCACTTCCCAAAACCCAGAGCATGCTGCTGGTGATGTCTGCCTGTCCCCATGGCCGGGAAAAGGGGACAGAACACCCCAGCAAAGCCCTGTGGTGTGGGATGGAGCAGCCAGGATGCCCCAAACCTCCTGCAGCTGCCTGGGTTTGCAGAGGGAAGGAGCTGAAAACACAAACTTCGTGCAAGGAGCAAAGGGCCCCCCTGAAAAATTCACAGCTGCCCGTGCCAGCAGGGAGAGCTGGCCCTGAACTATTGGAAAATTAAAGCAATTCCTTTTTTTCCACAGCCCAAAGCCACGAGTGTGGATGACTGATGGCTGTGATAGGGAGTGAGTCAGTGAGCTTTGAGGATTTCTTGGATTTGGGATAAAGGGGAAAAGGGGAAAGTGGAGCCTTGGGCAAGGCTGCTTTGGGGCTGTGCCCTTGTGCTGTTTCACTGCAGCCCCTGGGATGGAGCTGGAAGCTCCTCCAAGCCCTGAAGGTTGCCCAGAGTGAGGTTTTGGCTCTGCTGATCCCCACCCTGCTGCTTTCTGCCAGGGCAGGGCTGGCAGAGCAGCTCAGCAAAGCCCCAGCCCCAAACCCAGCTTTGCCTGGCTCTTCCCCTGCTGGTGCCTGCAGCTCCTTCCCGGCCTCTGGTGGAAGATGTGATCCTGTTCAAACCCAGGGGAGTGGATTTGGGCAAATATCTCAATTTGGGATCTGTGTGCAACAGGGAACATCATCCTCATCGTCCCCACTGCAATTCAGGATAAATGGGGTCAGGAAGAGTTTGTAAAGCTCCTCTCAGCAGCTGGAGAGTGGAAGCAAAGTGGATTTTGTCCTGGCTGGATGGAAGATCTGTTTTCCTGTCATTTGAGCAGTTTCTGTGTGGCCACATCCCTGGCTCCAATGTCTTTTCCTGCCTGAGCTCTGAACTGATCAGGTTTGCAGGATGGCTTCGATTCCATCCATGAAAACATGGAAGGGAAAGGTGGTTGTGGTGACCTTTAATAATCCATTTCCAACCCTCCTTCAGCCCTGTGGGATAAGGACTTAACTTACAAATGATATTGAGGTTTCTATGCCCTGCGTTTTTAAAACGTGTTCTTTCTGTCAGAGCTAAAATGAGCATTTTTCTTCTTGTTTACCCTCCCTCTGTGCTGTGCCACGTGGCTAAAACTGTATTAATAACCTCAGTTTGTGCAGGATGAAGATAATCAGGGCACCACAACCACCAGCTCAAGGCCTTTATCCCCAATAAATATCCCCATAATCCAGCTCCTCTGCCACGTGTGTTATTCTTTGAGCTGGAATTCAAATTATCATTCCAAGTTCCTGACATCAAATTTGGTTTTCAGCCTTATGAGATGAAGTTATGGGCATGAACAGTGACATGTTGAGGGACAATCCAGCACAGGGTGATCTCTTCAAGCCCAGTGAGATTTTTACCTTTTCCTTTTGCTCTGCAAGGAAAATCCCACACAGCTCTCAGATTCTGAAATGCTATGAGAACATTTATTATTATTTGCATTCTGCTTTAAGAAACATCCTAAAAGGAGCTGATCTGTGAACAAAACCCCTCTAAACCCCCAAAATATGATATAAAAGCAGAGGGGATGATGAGGATTCAGCTTAATTCTGTATTAATGGCTCTTTCTGGGTCTTTTTTTTTGTTTTTTTGCTGGTCTTGCTTCAAGTGTGAAGATCCCTCTGTGGGTATTTAAGACACCTGCAATATGTGAAGGTGTCTTGAAGAAGGAAAAAGTCTGGAAAGCTCAGACCCCCCCGAGGGCAGATCTGCTTCTTTGCTGTCCTGATGTCCTGCTCTCTGCTCTGCAAAAACAGAGATGTTCCTTCCCTAAAGCTTTTGTGTGAGAGCTGGAGCTGAGCCGAGTGCCTGGGAAATGGGGGGAAATTGCACTTTGCAGGGGTTTTAAACATGAAATCTGAAAGGGAATAATGGCAAAAGGGATGGGCTGTGATGGTGCCACTGCTGGGAACTCACTGGGGTTTTGTGTGAAATGGGACCTGGGCCCTGCCTGACCCTCCTTTGTCCAGACCCTGTGGGGTGCAAGGAAGGCCCTGGATCCTTCCTGTCCCTCCCAGCATCCCCATTTCCATATGAAATTGGAAATGTGATCAGTTAATCACACTCTGATCATAAAACCACACTGACCAGTTAAGGACACTCTGATCATAAAATTATTTAGGCTGGAAAAGATTTCACATCATCAAGTCCAACCATTAACCAGCCCAGCATGGCCAAGGTGACTTTTATCAAACTTTTCATCTTTCTGATCCCTTTTTGGGTTGCTGAAGCCCAAAATCTCAGTGCCAGCTGGCAGAATTGCCAGGCCCCCTTTTTTGCTCAGCTCCCATAATAACAGGACGACCTTTCCCAACCATCTGCAAAGCCCTGGAAATGCCACAGGGTGGATTTTTATCAGCCTGGAGATGGATTTTTGCCTCCCAAATGTCAGGTGCCACATCATGCAGCAAGGGATGTGCTCAGCTTCCCCTCTTTCTTCCCCCAAGAGCATCTTGCTGACACCAGCTGTGGGTGATGGGCATCATCACATGGGCTGGGTGATTAAATTATTAAAAAGAGGATTTAAAAAATGAACCAGGAGCTGGAAAAGATGTTTCAGTTACCTGTGGGTGAGGCTGGAGTTCCCCAGTTTAAATTTCAGTCTTTCCTCAGGGCCTCTTCACTCACAGCCTCACCAAGTGTCCCCAAGGGAAGTGACAGATGAAGAGGCAGCCACCTCATTAAACAGTGACAACACATTTTATTGATGTTTTCTGCTGGTAATTGGCATTTGAGTTCAGCTCATTTGGGTTTTAATCAGAATATCATCTCCCTCAAAGGAAGGGAGGCTCTGCATTCCCTGGCAGGAGGGTGAGCCTGATGGGGACCTGGCCTGGGGGATGGCTGGAGGGCAGAGCTGGCATTTTTTGGCAGTTTTGGGATTTATTTCTAACCCAGCTCACAGCTGTGGCGATGCCAAGCAGGAAAACGTTCTGCTGGAAGTGTGGGTTTGCAGAAATGAGTGTTCAACAAGGAAACTTTGAGGGTTTCCCTAAGGAGGGGTTTCCTCTCTGTTGATGAACCTCTCCTGCTGGGTGAGGAATTGATTTGGGCCACGTCTGAGCTGCTCCAGGCAGCAAAGGCTTCTCAGCACCTGCCCAGGGGGGTGAGAGAGGTTTTAATAAATATTATGAGCCAATCTGGGCAGTTTTGGGGCTACAATCAACCCGTGTTTGAGCCCTGAGCCCTGAGGGCTGGCAGGGCACGTTTTGAAGGGATGGAGCTGCTGCCATGTCCAGAGGCTCTGCCCCAAATCCTGCCTTTGCCCCGTGCCATGGGCTTTAAAAAAACCCCAAAAATCCCCCAAATTTCAGCTTCTTTGCTGGGCACCACGGTCAGGCTTTGAAGGATGAGCTGAAAGCACTGAGGATAAACCCCTGGGGCTCCAGCAGCCCTTTCCTTGCTGCTCCCTCCAGCCCTGGATGAGGAATAAAGAGCCCCCTCAGCATTTCAGTGCCTGGATTTGGGAAGGGCTCTGCACTCAAAACACCTCTGGGGTTTGGAAGCACTCCCATTCCTAGGGCTAATCCTGGGATTTGAAGAGTTCCTGGCGTTTGGCCTGTGTGCAGCAGCACAGCTGCCTTGGCAGGTTATTTCTTGGAGCAAGGAGAAGTTTGTCCTCATTCTGCTGAGCTCCAGGCCTGCCTTGGCTGCTCCCAGCACGGTCACCTTGCTGGGACAGCTCTGCATCCCCTGCTTGGGCTGTGCCACAGGGCAGAGGTGCTGTCACCCAGGTTTGGGGTGGCTCAGGACCCTGTGGGTTTTCTGAACCCCCTCTGGGTCACCCCATGGGCAGAAAGTGCCCTCCTTTCCCTGGGAAGCACCAGGGGATGGCTCCTGCCAGGAAAGAAAGAAAAAAGGAAGGGAGGGAAGGAAGGAAGGAAGGGAGGGAGAAAGGAAGGGAGAAAGGAAGAAAGGAAGAAAGGAAGAAAGGAAGAAAGGAAGAAAGGAAGAAAGAAAGAAAGAAAGAAAGAAAGAAAGAAAGAAAGAAAGAAAGAAAGAAAGAAAGAAAGAAAGAAAGAAAGAAAGAAAGAAAGAAAGAAAGAAAAAAGAGAGAAAGAAAGGAAGGAAGGGAGAAAGAAAGAAAGGGAGAAAGAAAAAAAGGAAGAAAGAGAGAAAGAAAGAAAGGAAGGGAGAAAGAAAGAAAGAGAAAGAAAGAGAAAGAAAGAAAGAGAAAGAAAGAGAAAGAAAGAAAGAGAAAGAAAGAGAAAGAAAGAAAGAGAAAGAAAGAGAAAGAAAGAAAGAGAAAGAAAGAGAAAGAAAGAAAGAGAAAGAAAGAGAAAGAAAGAAAGAAAAAGAAAGAAAGAGAAAGAAAGAAAGAAAAGAAAGAAAGAAAAAGAAAAACTGAGTTTTAGTAAACAGGGAAGGTGCCAGGAGCCTTTCCAGTGATTGCTGTTCCTCGATGGCTGGCACTGGGATTTCTGGCCAAAGTCCAGCGAGTGTTTATCTCCCAGTTTGGGGATTTGGGTAAGAGCTTTATCCCACCCTTCCCATCTTCAAAGAGTTTTGCAGTTGTTGAGTAATTTGCTAAATCCTCCTGATTTCTCTGCCACTTTCCTTGTCCCCTTTGCCATCCATCCTCTCAGGACATCCCCGGCACAGCTCCGGGCTCTGTGTCTGTAATTTCACATCTGCTTGGAGCTCTTGGAATGGTCCCCACTCCCTCCAGCCTCGCTGCACCCCAGAGCTGCAGCCGGGAGAGCTTGGACACACTCGGCTGCTGCTTCCTCACCTCCTTTTCCCTTTAAAAAATTGGGAAAATCCCCGGTTCTGCTGTGCCTGTGCTGGTTAATGAGTGGAGATGAGCCTTGTGCCCTTTCCCTGGGATTCTCATCTGCAGGGAACAACAGGGACTGGATGTGATGGGGGTCCTGCCACCCCTTCCCAGGCTCCCAGAGCTGAGAACCCCCAGGGATGACAGAAATATCCCAGGGACGAGGGGCTGGGCTGGGCTCTGCTTCCCGTGGGATCCGGGTGCTGCAGCTGGTCCAGGCTGGGAAAGTCTGTGCTGGGATGTGCTGAGTGTGGGACAGAAATAACCCAATAATCCACGGCTGGATTCGCCCTGGGAGGGAAGATGGGACAGAGGAGGGTGAGTGGAGCCTGCTGGGCTGAGACCTGCACTTCCAAGGGGGATTTTTCCTGAGAAATCCCAATTTTCCTCTGGAATTCACACAATCACCAGGTTGGAAGAGACCTCCAAGATCAAGCCCAGCCCAGCCCCAACACCTGAACTAAACCCTGGCACCGAGTGTCACATCCAAGCTTTTTTTTAAACAAATCCAGGGATGGTGACTCCACCACCTCCCCAGGCAAAGCCTTCCAATACTTTATTATTATTTCTGTGGAAAACTTGGGAAAAATGGAATTCATCCTCCCTGTGCATGTTGAGGGGGAAGGCAGTGCCATCTTTCAGGAAAGGGAATGAAATCTTGAAATCAGAGAGCAGAACGGAACAAACACTCTGGAAAGGAGATATGATCAACTAGAAATGAAATTGAAATTCGGAAAATTTGAAATGGAGTGACAGCAACCAAATACATGGAGATGAAACGTAGTGCAGTCAAAAGGACCAAAACTTGCCAAAATAATTCCCACTGAATTCCCTAAAATCAGAGAATAAAGGTAAACAAAGAGATAGAAGAGAAACAGAAGAAATGGAATTTCAAAACTGAAACAAACCTGCTAGAAGTGAAACAAGAAAAGCGAATGAATTGAAGTGCATGGAAATGGAGTGAATTGATCCTCAAAGAAATCGAGATTTCATTCCCTTTCCTGGAGGGAAGAGAGCACCACAATCCCTGAGCTCTGATTCCAGCAGCAGCCCCTCGGATGGTTTTCTGTGTTGTGCCCCAGTTGCAATAATTAACCTGTCGTTTGCTGAGATATTTCCACAGTAATGAGTAAAAATGCAGAGGAATCCCTCTTGGATTTTTAGTCACTCCCTTTGTTTCATGGCAGTTTTATCATGGATTTATCATTAAAATGCTGCTCCGGTGACCTTCCCATAATGGTTTTGTTTGTAGCACTCAAATGGGTCCAATTTATCAGCATTTGGGATGCTCCAAGGCCTCCTCCCCACACCCCGGGCAGGTTTTTAAGGGCTCCCAGCACAGGGAAATGCAGCACACACCTCCCCACCCTGCTCCCACTCCTCCTTTTCCATGGAAGCTGAGCTGGGTACCCTCCAGCAGCTCTCAGGGAACATTTTTATATTATTTATTCTTTTTTTTTTTGTTTTTTTTTGCAATTTCCCTTTATCTTCCGTGTTCCCCTCAGGGCCGTCTATCACCTCGGATTTTATTGCCTTCTCTAATTGCTTCTCTGAAGTCCAAGTGCAATATTACTGCAGGATCCTTTGGAACAACTTCCTGAGCTGCTGCAGTCCCGCTCCTCTCCTGCCTCTCTTGATAAACCCCATTGTACATTGCTTTTCATTTTGGTGTGTCCACACCCAGGCTTTGCACTTTGGCTTTTCAGCCAAGCGGGTTTTGGGGGGGAAATGTGCAAATTTGGCTTCCATTCCTTGCCTTTGTTCCTACAGATTTTGCCTTTCCGTGTTCTGTCACCCCGCAGCTTCATCAGCTCCTAATTTGGGCTAATTAAGGTTTAATTGCTGGGTCCGTGGTGTTTTGTGGTTGTCCTGAGTGAGCACCCAGAGCTGGTGGGATTTGTGAGGGTTGAGCAGGAACAAATCCAATCCTGAGAGCTAAAAACTGAACGTGGCCGTGCTCAGGTGACCACACACCTTAATCCCTGCAGCTCTGACAGCCCCACTCCTTTGGGGTTTCCAAAGGTTTCGTAGATTTGCCTGGAATCTGAGGATTTGGGGTCGATTTTCTGGGGTTTTTTTGGTGGGTTTTTTTTTTTTAGGGGGGTGGGTTGTTTTGTTTTTGGTGGTTTTTTTTGTTGGTTGGTTGGTTTTGGTTGTTGGTTGTTCTTTCTTTCTTTCTTTCTTTCTTAGGGTTTTTGTTTGGTTGGCTGGTTTTCTGTTTGTTTGGGTTTTTGTTTGTTTGTTTTTAGGGTTTTTGGGGTTTTGTTTTGTTTTGTTTTTGTCGTTTTGTTGGTTTTTTTTTTTTAATCATGCAGTTAAAACAAGTGCCATGCTCAGTGTTGGGTTAATTTGGTGGAAGCCAAGGGGTTTAATGGGACCTTCTGGAGGTGGCCCAGGAAGGTCCCCTCTGGTGACACTTTCTTGTCCCTGCAGCTCCCTCCTGCCCCAAAGAGCATCCCACTCCCATTTTGCCTTTCCCCCTCGTTGAGTTTTATGCTGCTGTCAAGCAGGGCTCCACAAAATGTTAATTTTGCCCTGGCATGGAGCCCCTGCCATCTGCTCCAGGACACCTTCAGTGCCACAGTGCCAGGCTGCTCCAAAAAAAAAAAGGTGCTGAGAGGCCAAAAATGCTGCTCGGGGGTCTGTGTTCTCACCCTGCTTTGCAGCTAATTACAGCCACAACCTTTAATTATTCTTCATTTTGTTGTGCAGAGCCGAGTTTGGAATTGTCACTGGATGGTTTTGTAGCTGCATTTTAGGGTTTGCCGGGTGATGGGGTGAGTTTTCTGATCAGCATCTCCAAAATCTCCAAAATCTCCAAAATCAGCATCTCCTCCCTGTGCAAAAGGGAGCTGGATGGGAATTCAATGGGGTTTCTAATAAGCTTTTATCAAAGTCTGATTTTTGCTTGATAGAAGATTGGTTCTTCTTAAAAAAATAAAAAAATACACACACACAAAGAAAACCACCTTTTCCTTTGGTTTTTATTTATGCTCCTTCAGATTTTACCTCTTTTTCCTCTTTTACCTTCTTTAAGAGGGAATTTTTGGTGGTAAAACCTTTATCCAAGCCAAGCAGAAGGAAGGGGTGAGGTCTCCACTGTGAGCAGAATTCCCTGTCCAAACAGCATCTGGAGCTGGGTTTGCTTTAATGTCTTTTATTTCTGTTTCTGTGCATCTTTTAACATTCTCTCAGTAGGATTTCCCACAAACCACCATGATTTCCTAATATTTGAGGTAATTTCAGATGAAATCCCCCTGGAATGGGTGATGTAGGATCTGATTTGATGCTGAGCTCTGACTGTGTGTAAACCTTGTGACTCCACAGTGATCATTGCAAAATATGACCCCCCCAAAAAAAAAACCGCCTGATTGTTATTAAAATGCCCTTTATTAAATTGCTTAAGTTCCTCCTTTAATTTGAATTAAACCAGACATGATTTATTTTCAAAAGGTTTTCTGCTCTGTGCTACGGGGTGGTCAAACTGATCAGCCCCAAAGCCACGTTGTCACTTTATTTGGAATTTATTTTTGGGATCTGTCGTTCCACTGTGCCAACATCTGCTTCCCTTTGGGCATCACCCACGTCATCCTCATCCCCCTCACGCTGGATCCTCTTCCCAGAGGAGCCTGAAATGAGGGAAGGGGAATTGCAACACCCTCGAGGTGATATTTTAAGGACTCCTCCCTGGAGAGCTCTTCCAGGGGGATTTTTCATGACATGCAGGGGAAGGATTTGCCATTTGTGATTTGGGATTTGCCATTTGGGATTTGGCATTTGAGACTTGGGATTTGGGATTTGGCATTTACCATTTGGGATTTGCCATTTGGGATTTGGGACTTGGAATTTGCCATTTGGGATTTTGCCATTTGGGATTTGGGACTTGCCATTTGGGATTTGGCATTTGCCATTTGGGATTTGGCATTTGCTATTTGGGATGTGGCCTTTACCATTTGGGATTTGCCATTTGAGATTTGCCATTTGGGATTTGGGATTTGGAATTTGCCATTTGGGATTTTGCCATTTGAGATTTGGCATTTGCCATTTGGGATTTGGCATTTGCCATTTGGGATTTGGCATTTGCTATTTGGGATGTGGCCTTTACCATTTGGGATTTGCCATTTGGGATTTGGGATTTGGAATTTGCCATTTGGGATGTGGCATTTGCCATTTGGGATTTGGGATTTTGCCATTTGGGATTTGCATTTGTCATTTGCCATTTGGGATGTGGCATTTTGCCATTTGGGATTTGGAATTTGCCATTTGGGATGTGGCATTTTGCCATTTGGGATTTTGCCATTTGGGATTGGGATTTGCATTTGTCATTTGGCATTTGGGATTTGCCATTTGGGATTTGCCATTTGGGATTTGCCATTTGGGATCTGGGTTTTGGGGTGGATCCTCCCTGCACACCTGGATGGGGTTGCAGGTGGGAGCAGTCACCAATCCCTGTGTTCACCTCCTGCCTGCTGGGATGTTTTGGGGCAATGGTGAATTTAAATCTTTTCCTACCTCTTGGAATCCCAGGATTTGCTGGAGGAAACTCCATTCCAGAGGGAAATGTGGGACTGGCTGCAGCACAGATGTGTGCAAACAACAATGGGCTGAGCTCTGAGAGCAGAGGGGGGAGGGACAAAAAGGAGAAGAAAGGGAAGGGAAAAAGCAAAGCAGAAAATCATTAGATGACTTCAGCCCCTCGTGACAACATCAAAAGGGAAGAGTCGTAAATTCGGATCCCATTAAACACCGAGGGGAGCAGGAAAAAAAGCAGGAAAAGCCTTTTTGGGGCCACAGCTGCGGGTTTGGGGTTTGTGGGATCCCCTGGAATGTTGGGGGTCCCCATTCCCACTTTAGGGATCTCTGGGGGTGTGAAGCCCTCACACGTGGGGACATTGTCACGTTTTGCTGCCATCCTTTCCAAACCCCAAGGTCTGTCCCTACCCTGGGGATTTGCTGTCTTTGCCTCCTGCTAATTTGGGATAACTGATTGCATGCACATTAAAGCCATTGAGGAATTTTCTCCCCTGGGGCTTCCCAGGGCATGTCTCACTGTTTTATGCCTTTGTTTAACTGGATAATAATTCCATTAATCATTGTGAACATGGGGTTTTCTTTGTCTTTCAACTGTTGGAGGTTTTTTGCTTAATAATCCAAACTATTATCCTATTGTCCTAGCTGATCACCCAAGGCAAAAAAAAAAAAAAAAAGGAGGAGGGTTTGGAATGAAATCTCACATTCTCTTTATTTTTCAGGTGTGAAATAGGTCATGTTTTAAGGTTCATTGTCTGCTGAACTGCACGAAAAGCAAAAATCTTGGCTGAGGGGTCTCCACACCAAATATTTCCTGTGCAGGGAATGGTGTTCCCGGGATAAGTGTGGTCTGTGCCTGGACAGAGCTTCTCGTGCACATCCTGCAGCATCCACAAAGGGATGTTGCAAGTGTAAAAAGTCTTCTAAAAGAACTACTAAAGGGGAGGGGGGGGAAGAAAAATTAATTTTTAAGGGATTTGGGAAGACTGAGAGTTCTCATATTTAAGATTTGCAGGACAGCACTTTTTCTTTTTTTCTTTTTTCTTTTTTTTTAAGGCTGACTGTGAGTGACAGAAACGTGGGAACTGTGTAATAACGCCAAAAAAAAAAAAAAAAAATCTTATTGCTTCCTCGCAGCCCCCAGACAATGGCTAATTGTTCTAATTTGGGTCACTCCCCTGCTGTGCTGCAGCAGGAACCCTTCACCAAAGCTCTTTAATCATTAATGTTGGCCTCTTTTCCACGGTGCTTGGCCCCAGTGCAGCCCCCCAGGGCTCTGCCCATCCCCGGGGATTCTGCTGCTGCAGGAGGAGCAGCGATTCATTTTTTTAATGACAACAAATTAATTTGCAATAACATCTTAATCACCAGGCTTTGCATCCCTCCCTGAGCTCTCTCCTTTAGGAGCAGCCCTGAAATGCAATTTGGGGACCCAAATTTGCCCACGTGGTGATGCAGGGAGGGCAGGCAGTGACTCCCTCTTATTATTTAATTAATAACCCTCTGGGTTATTTATCCCCCGTGGAACCGTGGCTCTGCTCCTCCCAGGGTTGTTTTTCCGTGCTGAAATCCAAGGAGCCAGGCAGAAAAGCCAGGACAGTGCCCAGGGGTGGTGAAAGGTCCTGCAGGTGATGCCTCAGCCGTGGGATCAGGGCTCCCTGCAGGTTGGGCAGGTTTTTTTTTTGGTTTTTTTTTGGTTTTTTTGGGGTTTTTTTTTTTGGGGGGGGGGGTTTGTTGTTGTTGTTGTTGGTTTTTTTTGGTTGGTTTTTTTTTTTTTTTTTAGCTTTGTTTATCCTGATTTTCTGTGGAGTTACCAGGATTTTCAGAGCGTTCATCGATGGTTTGTTTTATCCCTGAGAAGGAGCTCTGTACCAAATCCAGCTGCAATTGCAAAAGTGGGATCGGGACACAAATCCCAATCCCAACCTCTGCCTGCTCCCATTTATCCCTGAGTTTGACCAATTCCCAGTTTCTTCACCCAGAGCAGCAGGACCTGCTGGTCCCCAGCCCATGCCTGGGGCTCCCCATCCTTTATGGGGGCTTGGCTGGTTCCTCTTTTCCTTGTTTTTCCTGCTGAGCAAATCCCCTTGGAGCAGGGCTGGCTGTGATTTCTCAGTGCCACGAATCCCATTCCCAGCTGAAATCTGTTAAAGGATTCAGATCCCAGCAATCCCCAGCTCCTCTCCTCGGGCTGGAGCAGAGCACGAGTGATGGGGAGAGGGGCCCCTTGCAGGGAAATCCTCCTGTGCTCCAGAACTCATCCAAAAAACGGGAATTGTGCTGGGGCTCTGCCAAGGCATTGCCCAAAAGCTGCTCCCCTGAGCTGAGCCTTGCAAAGCTGGGCTTTGGGAGCTGCCTGAGTCATGCCAGGGCGCAGCCCCTGCTCAGAGCTTTCCAGCACGGATGGAAAGGAAAGAGGGAGCTGAGCAGCGTTCCTGCTCCTGCCAGCAGCTCATTTTGATGCCTTTTTGGGCTATTAAAAAGAAAAAGAGGCCAGGCAGAATAAAGAGGGAATAAAAATCAGTTTATTTATATTTATTGAAGGCCCTTCAGGTACATTTCAGACAAAGCTCCCCCTCAAGGGGTTACACCCAAAAATGGACCACGGGTCACGGGGTTTTCACACTTTTATAAGTTTGGTTCATTTGGGGTTAATCTTCCAATTACAGCTCCAGGTAATGAAGGCATTTACCCCAAGTTTGCTGCCCCCAAATCTCACTTTTGTTTCCATTTCTCGGGGTCTGAGGCAGTGAGGTGTCCTTGATTGCCAGCCCAGACAGGAATTGTTGTGTCTGCCCAAAATGGGAACAGCAGCTCGCACTGGGTATGGAGCTCAGAGTTAAACACTGAAGAACTGCAGGATTGGAAATAAATGAAGAATATAAAAGCTAAAATCCCCAGGGATCAGGGTAGGTGCTGTGTGTGACCTGGGATTCTGTCCCTGCAGGAGCTGCAGAGGTGTGGGGGTGAGTGCTGGGCTTTGCATCCTTTATTAGTGGTTTTTCATTAGTTTTGTCTGGTTTTTTTTAGAACTAGGATTAAGAGGAACACGATTGAGGTAATTTTTGTGTTTGGGCTTGGATGTTTATTGTATTTTATCAGAAATTACAGAAAGTATGACAGCACCTCCAGCTCCTTGCTGGAAGTGGGAAAAATGGCTCCAGCTGAGCTTGCTTCAAGGCCTTTTAAAGCTAAACAAACCAATAGAAGTTTAACACCTCCATTATTTATCCTTTTGACCCAATAATAGATTCCCACGACCCTTAGAGTGACATTTGACTGATCAGTCAGAGGTTACTGCCTGAGTTCTGTGAAGAAGATGGAAAAAGGTGAACAAAGAAAAAGACACCACTCCAAATTCTCCACCCTGTCCCATGTCCACCACTATACTATAAAACCCTAAACTTTAAAACCCATCACCCACTGAAAACACACACATCTAACCCACTGCACATTTGTGATTTCTAACTCATTATTCACATTTCCAAGCCTTCTCCAAGGTTCCAGCTCCAGAGCAGTGTTTTCCAGGGGGTCAGTGCCTGCAAGCACAGAAAGCTCCAAAACTCCAGATTCCTGAGATCCAACGCAGTGGGAGCAAATCCAGGGATGTTCCCAGATGTGTGGCTGCTGGATGTGCAGGAGCTCAGCTGAGGGCTCCTCACCAGCATTTATCAGGAAAAGGGCACATCCCCAGCTTTTCCTGTCAGCAGCATCTCTGTGTGTGTGTGGTCTGTCCCACCTCCCCAGCCCTGCCATGCAGTTTAACTCCCAGAGTTTGAAAACCCAGATTTAAAAATGCACATTCCCACCCCCTGTGTGATGTTAGAGGGGCCACATTTTGTGTGCTGCCTTTCCTGTGTGTCATTTCAGGAGTGTTTGCTGCTGGAATTGGCCTCTGGTGGTGAGAAAATGCGATTTTTCTGCTTGCTGCTTGTCTTTTCCATGGGAAGGGCACTCGGGGTTTCCCAAAATCCAGCACTGTGGCACTCAGGCTCTGCAGGTTGAGGTTTCCCTGCCCTCAGGCCACAAAAAATCAGCTTTGTATTGACCTTCCAGGTGGCAGGAAGAGTTTTGGTGTTGATTTTGGAGTTGTGGGAAGCTGTTCACCCCTGGGAGCAGCAGAGGAATTTGTGGCTTTTTTTTTTTTTTTTTTTTTCCTGAGGGTGCTGCTGGTGCTGGGTGGGGAGCAGGGATGTTATCCCATGGCAAAGGGAGCATCCCACGGGAATATTTGGCACCATCCCTCCAGGCTAATCCCCTCTCCTCATTCCCCAGCAAGCTTCAAACTTCAGCAGCACGAGCTGGGCTGGTTTTAAAGTTGGTTTTAAAGCTGATTTTAAAGTTGGTTTTAAAAATGGTTTTAAAGCTGGTTTTGAAGGTGGTTTTGAAGCTGATTTTAAAGTGGGTTTTAAATCTGATTTTAAAGCTGTTTTTAAAGCTGGTTTTAAAGTTGGTTTTAAATCTGATTTTAAAGCTGTTTTTAAAGCTGGTTTTAAAGTTGGTTTTAAATCTGATTTTAAAGCTGATTCCCTTTCCAAACGAGCTCTTGGGCTCAGTCCCACCAGGGTGTGCATCAGTCAGCTCCAATTATTTCCTGATAGACTTGGATCAGGATCAGGGAAAAGTTTTGTTTGGAGCCTTTGGCACAGCACCAACAAAGTCTCTTCTGCACAAGAGTTTTGGGCTTGCTCTGGGGAGGAATTGGGTAAAAACCTGAGAAATTTGGGTTCCTGAAGCACAAAATCTGTGTCTGAAGCACAGGAATGAGATGTGCAGAAGGAAGGAGCCCATCCTGTGCCTCTGAAATGGGAATTTTATTTCTCACTGGGGTTTTTATCTACAGAATGATGTGTGCAGGAATCATGTGCTCTAAATCATATATAAACCCCCCCAAAATGAAAATATGCCAGGACCTGCAGGGCTTGGGAGTTGAGTTTGTGCAGCAAAAGGGCTGAAAGGGTCGGGATGGCCGTGGGAGGATGTGGAGAAAGGATGAAAATTTCCTTGTGCTGCTCCTGCCTCTTTGCTGGGATCCCTCTGCCCCAGCTGGGGTGGCCTGAGCTGCTTTGGGCTGAATTCTTCAGGAATTGGTTTGATGGGAAATTCAGGTCTGAGCTTCCCTTGGCCATCTGCAGGTCTGGGAGCTTGAGGGGGAAAAAACAAACAAACAAACAAACAAACAAACAAAAAAACCAAAAACAGAAAAAAAAAAAACACCTCTCATTGAAAAGGCAAAATGGCCATGGCACATCTGAACCAGCACAAATTTGGATTTTTTTATATATTTTTTTTACCTTCTCAGCCACTTCTCCACGTTCCTTTTGT